>WBMY01001979.1:120801-177833 GCA_013397315.1 Donacobius atricapilla
TGGCTCCTTAGCCCCGCCGCGCGCGGTGTGGACAAGTTCTTCAACGCGCGTTTGCAAACAAACGCCGGGTTTGTGCCTCCCTGTTGGGGACACGAGCCATTGAAACTCGCAGTCACCTGCAATGTTAAAATGTGCTTAATTTATCCCCAAAGACGGAATACAGCCCTGCCATTGTTTCTCCTAATATCACATAAAATGGCAAAAGTCTTAGTGGTTAAAAATGAAGGTGCTTGGTTGGGGTGTGTGGAACATACAGAAATATATAAAGCACTCATCACCAAAACTGGTTCATGCTTTAATAATCTTATTAAGCTGTAAAGGATAATGTACCCCCAAAGCACATTACCAGTTCTTCCGAATGATAAGTTAGGATACATGGAAGGATGGGGGGTGAGGGACAAGTATTTGTTCTTCCTGTGCCAAAAGAAATTTCTCAATACCTGTGCTCAGCAGAGTTTGATTTTTAAATTTTTTTAAGTGCTGATAAGACGGATTATGAAGCATTTCAGCCAGGCTGTGCTATCTGAAATACTGATGTTGAGGTAATATTTTTAAGTAGTAATTTTTTTTTTTGTCTCTGAAAGCCTCCTGGGCAGAGCAGCAATACCTGGCACAGAACATCCCATTATGAGGATTCCCATTTTGGGAAGGTGTACAACTTGAAATTTAGAAGTTTGTTGCATTCTAACCTTTTAACATCCAATGCAGGATTTGATTTGCGGATGTTTACATGAAGTACCTCTGCATGTAGCTGTGGTTCTGTTAAGTCTCACAGTGCTGCTTCGTATTGTTTGTCCAGCCTTTACTTGGCTGTCTCCTGTGGAAAGCTTACTGTTGGATATTTTCTTTGTCAATTTTGCTACACTGATAATGTAGCCTTATGAAAGAGTGGTGACAAAAAATTAGGATCGTTTTTCTGCATAAGATAGAAATGATTTGGTTCCAGTTCACCTTTGGATGCTTTTTTTGTGTTTATTAAAATAACATACATTTGAAAGTTTATAGTTTTTCAGGAGGAGGCAGTGGCTTTAACTCTCTACTCCATCTGTCCATGTGTTTGAGCATCCAGTGCTGCTAGTATGCCTTGTGTTATGGATTTCACTTGCCCCTCTTACAGTTCCAAACTGCTTAGAGAATACAGGTTGCTCTGCCTATGAAGTTAAAACACCTTTGTCCTTGACCAATGTCTGAATAATGCCTCACTATTTTTCCTCTTTAGAAATATCAGCATGGATAAAAATGAGCTGGTGCAGAAGGCCAAACTGGCTGAGCAGGCTGAAAGATATGATGACATGGCAAGTTGCATGAAATCTGTGACTGAGCAAGGAGCTGAGTTGTCCAACGAAGAGAGGAATCTTCTCTCTGTTGCTTACAAAAATGTTGTAGGAGCCCGTAGGTCATCTTGGAGAGTCGTCTCAAGTATTGAACAAAAGACGGAAGGCGCTGAGAAAAAACAGCAGATGGCTCGAGAATACAGAGAGAAAATTGAGACTGAGCTAAGAGACATCTGCAATGATGTGCTGGTGAGAAATAATGATACTGTTGGTCCATTTTTACTTAGAGTTGCAGAGTAAATGGTGCTGGGCCCTCTGGGACTATTTCTAGTCTGCCAGTAAAGCTGTGGTCTCCTATGCTATTTCTGACAATAAGGTTTAAAAAATGTCTGAATTTTTCTTTTCATCTAATGTGCTGGTTATTTATATACAAATTACAGTTATGAATGCTAATAAATTTGGAGACACGTAGAAACATTATTGTACATAAAGTAGTAGTTACGAAAGGTCAACATATTTCCCTGAGACTGAACTGTATACAGGTTTAACTTGGGGGTTTCTCCTCACCAGTGCCCTTCCCCCTTAATGCAGTATTTGTATCCTAGATCTCTTTGATTTCTGCAATTTTAATATGCTGCTGTAGTTGTAAGAGGTAGTTCTTACTCTGTGGAAATTGTGCCCCTCCCTGGGTGAGATGATGTAATGTTAATTATGACTCAGCCGTGCAGAAAATTGCCTGCAGGAAGAGGCAGTAGAAATGCTGTGATACCTGCTTAAACTTAACATTTTTTTATAGCAAACTAGAAAGGTGTTCAAGGCAGGCATTTTTTGAGACTTGCAGTTACATTAAAATGTGCATGTGCACAGCAAGCAACGCTGTATTTTCACTGGGAGGCTGGTTTATGAAATCCAAACCTCTTCCAAACGCTTATTCCAGATTGTCAGGTTTTTTCAACTGCACACGCCTGTGGTGCTTCAGTGAGCACACGAGGAGCAGCTGTTCATTCCTGCAACCACTTGTGAGGAAGAGATTACTGTCAGCAATAGAGTTGTCCACTGCACTGTGGATGCTGCTGGCTGTCATCCCATATGTGACAGCGATCACCTGTGGGTGACAGAATGACATGTGACATGAGGGAAGTGTCAAATAGCCAAGTGCTCAAGATCTGATACCAAATGCAAGTTAAGATCAGTGAGTCGCATAAATTTTGCTTGATATGTGAGATAACTAAATGATGTGTGTGGTGATAGCTTCTAGAAGACTAGTTCTCCAAGGGTCTGTAAGAGTTAGCATGGATAACTGAGTCTTGGCTTCCAGTTCAGGCTGGCCACTATGGTTATTGTAACACACCCGATTTTGTATATTTTGTTGTCTTGTGTAAGGATAACTTTAACTTCTACTCTGAAAATGAAATGCTGAACTTACTCATGGGAAAGAACTGATTTACTAGTACTTGTGTTGTTATGTGGTGGCTCATCTATTCAGGCCAAGGAAATGAGGATCCAAATCTGGCATTCTAATTGGTTGTCATTTCTTTCTTTAATTATTTTACGAATGGGAAAGTCAGGGTAGGGTTGGATGCTTTCAGTTCAGGGTGATCTGAAATTCTTTTGTAAGCTATGTTTTGTTTTAAGAAATTATTTTAATTAAATCTGGGCTTAGAAATCGTAGAAGAATTTAGTGTTTGCAATTAATTTTTTGTTTGATAATGGAAACCAGGTTAAGGTGAAACTAGCTTTGATTGTGCATGCTAAATACAAAAACTAAAACAAAACCCGGCTTTTGAGTTTGCTGCAGCAATTAGAGTGCCTGGGAGGGGAGGAATATGGGTGGAGAATCATGTTAAATCTCTGAATCTCAAAATGGACTTGAATTTCTCTTTGTGTTAATGAGACATATATTATTCAAAGAAGTTATTGTTCTTTGACATGTTACTATTTTTAAAAAGCTAATGACTGACTAATTTTTAACATTGCCAGTCCAATTTTTCTTAATACATTAAGGAAAGTTACTGTCCAGAGGAAACAATGCCTTAGGCAGCAATCAGCAGTAATAAAACTACATTTTTAGACTTGCGTGTAACAAGAAAAAAGGTAAAACTTTTATATGCAAAGGATAGGATTTAAACATACTTTCAAATGGCATGTACTACCTTCGATGTTGCAAATTACATTGAAGATTTAGGTTTAGATTTAAAAACATTCTCTTGTTTTCTTTCTTGAAGAATCCTACGCATGTACATTCTTACTCACCTAGAAACATGGCTGACTATTGCTTTATCTGGTTTGCTTTAACAGAATAAAAAAGAACTGTGGTAACTTTCAGTTGTTTATTATGAACGGGAGTCTGCACAACGCTGCATGCAAATGTAGAACTACAGTTTGGTTTAGTTTTGGGGTTTTTTTTCAGAAGATCTCTGTAATTTTTGTGCAGCATAATCTAGTCTATAACTGCTTACAGAAGTGAAAAGTGAGGCTTACCCAATCTTAATTGGTGTGAAGCATGCCATTAATTAATAAGACCTCAAATGTTAAACTTTCAAAGCTTTTAAGTCATGAGTCTTATCAATTAGAGTACAAAAGCAGCTCTGCAACTTTTGTATCTTTTATCGAGGCTGTGGCTCTGTTTGAGCTGTTGTTGTGTCTTCAGTTGTTTGCTAGTGTCTTAAGTAATGTTTAATGCCCAGGGGTGTTACATCACAGCTGAATATGACTGCTGTCCTAACTTCAGTGTTGAAGGGAGGAAAGCAATTTAGAGAATGTTTGTGACTAGAAGAGTATGGCCAAATCGGGCTCCTCTGCAGCTTCCTGCTCTATTCCCTCATTGGAATGAAATTTAGTGTACTGGAAGAAAGAGGTCCTCTAATCGTGTAGATACAGAATATACTAAACCCTGCCTGGTCTTTGTTTCTATCTCTTCTACTAATTTACAGAGAAGAATAGGAGCAATTAATGATGAACATCTTTCTTGCTTCATTCCTATTGGGCCCAATGATAAAAGTTTTAATAGTTATGTGGTCAGGTCTGAAGGTTTATTTTTCTCCTTTACACCGACCTTGCAACAGGAGAAGACCGCATCTGCATCCTTGCTGCTTTCTGAATCCTTTTTTCTTCAGCCTGCCATGGAATTCCTCTACAACTCTACAAAGAGTTGAACTCATCCTTTTGTTTCCTGCAGCCTCAATGCTGCTATACAAAGAAGAGACGCTTAAAATACCTGATTCCAGTGCTGATTCTGTCAGATATGCATTTAAGTATATTCAAGTGTAATATAACCAGCTCTAGTTTGGAGTAGGTCTAGTAGTGATGGTAAACATCAAGTAATTGTGGCACACTGAGTGTAGGACAAGTTCCTTGCACTGTGGCAGGGAAGACTGTATTTCCAAATTTTTCAATACTAATATAGTATGTGTGATGCTGGGTGTAAGGAAGTACATTGCCATACTTGAGCATCTGAAAAGTGCTGTGAGTATTATTGAAAATTTCCAGTTGATACAGGAACTTTAGCTTTTAGTTAAATACTTTTCCTCATGTTAGCTAAGTGTGTGCTTCACATTTTGTTTCAGTTTTTATAGTAGAAAGGAGGGTCTGTCTAAAGTACCAGTATAATGATCTACAGTCATCTTTTGTCATTTCCATAATAAAAATTGTTATAACAGGTGTGGGTTTTCTTTAAACTGCTTTTTGCCATTCGTAGAAAAGTGAGTTGTGAGTGAAGTGATTTAAAATAAATCTGCAGTAAGCTGAATTTTTCAGCTAACAAGGGTTCTGAAGTACAGAGAAGAATGGAGAGGTCCTTGAATACCTAACAACCTGCACTGCTTGTATGTTAGAAGTTCTCAGGAGCTCTGGTAGCTTTTGTGAAGTCTCTTACATGAGCTAAATGTAAATTGATAATTGGAAACATGACTGGCTATCTTCACATTAGTATGAATGTAATTCCAGACAGTTGCACTCTTCCCTAGGCTGGCACATACTGCAGTAGTCCCTGCATGCCCTCCAAGTGCACAGTATGTGACAGTTCCCATGTTCCTGCCCAGTGCCCAGTCTTCTGGGTGATGCTGCTTCCTCCAAGTTCCACCACAGAAACGCCCTCAGTAAATCTCCTCTGGCAGTGCCCAAGCACCCTTTCACCTTTTCTTTGCCCTTTTAGTTGTTCAAGTCTGAAGAACTGCAAACCTTGGCTGCCCCTCAGCCTTCTGGAGTTACTGTTGCACATAGGTGCTACTCAGCACTTTTCTCCCCGCTCCTTTCCTGCCAGAAAAACGGCAGGTTAATGGTATTGTTTAGGACCTTCCAGTAAGATGATTTTTTTTGCTTTCTTCACTATGTTATTTCTTCCAAATTTCACTCTCAGAAGTGTAAAAAGGTACTCCTTGTGTGCTCATACTTGAGATTTCTTTGCACATGTTATGGATGCTTCACTTTTTTAGAAATGGTAATTGTGAGAGCAGAAGATTCAGTTATATCTCAGATTAGTGACTGTAGGTTTACATTTCTTTTTTATGTATATTGTTGTGAGGGGGAGTAGAATGTTTAGTAACCTGTCATGGGGCTACTGTTCACAGGGGAAGGGAGTGTAATTCCATTCTGCATGCATCTAAATGGCTTTTTAAAGAACATACCACAGAATTAATGCCTATTGCCATCATTCTCAAATTACTGTGAAACTATTTTCTAGTTGCCTGCAAACATCTAATAAGTTACTATGTTAACTTCTATAAAATGTATAGTAATTCATAATGACAGGGTTGGAAAGTTTGGTCTTCTCTCCTACCAAAAGCCATATGGTTTTTGATGTGAACATGTGTTAATTGTCTTTTTAAAACTCAGCCAGCTCAGTGTGTCCGCCTGATGGTTAAAGTACACCTATAGACTGATGATACCATATAACCTTCTTGCTTCGATGATACCATATAACCTTCTTGCTTCCGTGATACCTGATACTCGCAGAAAATGCAGTGTTCTGACTGAAAATCACTACCTTCTGTTCTGTGACTCCTTCAGGCTTGCTTAATTTTTTGGTTTTTATTGCACTTTGTCTTTGAGATCTGTGTTATTTTTTTCAGAAAAAAGAGAGGAGGCATTTGTAGAACCTTCTATTCACAAAAATGTCAGTCGTAGAAGGGGGTGATTACTGTAGTAAAATATAGGAGTTAGGTGCCCAAAAGAATTGAGGTTAGAAGGGAGGTTATTGTGTTCCGCTCTGCTCAGAACAGATCTGATTCAATCACTTTGCTCAAGGACTTCTCAGTCAAATTTTGGTTATCTTTAAGCATGGAGATTCCGCAGCCTCTCTGGGCGGCCTGTCTTAATATTTGTTCATGTTTTTTGTTAAAGAAAGAATACTTGTGTGTAATCAGAGCTTCTCATGTTCCAGCTTGTCTGCTGCATCTTGTGATACCACTGTAAACCTCAAGGAAGAGTCTGGCTCTGTCTTCTCTAGGCAGCTGTGTGCAGCAGTTAAGGTCTGCTGGTCTTCTCTGGGCTGAAGAAACCCATCTCAGCCTTGCCTTGTACCTCATGTCCCTTCAGTGTATCTGTATTTTTCTTGTGCTGTGGAGCTCAAACCTGGACATACAACTCAAGATGTCATCTCAAGTTGTTAAAATTTGCATTTTAATGGCATATGTGAAAATATGTGAGTACTCTGGTTCACAAATAAATTCTCTGAATGAACTTATATATATTGCAGAGCAAAATGTAGCTGGGATTTGCTAACTTACAAGGGTGGTTATAATTTAAGCTTTTGATTAATTCTCCAAGTCTGGCTTTTTCAGTAAGGGTTTGGTTGGTATCATTGCTCATATATATTGAAGGTAGGAAGCAATTTGTATCAACCTCATTATTTCACTCACTTCCCTGACTGTAACTACACCCTTTGAGGTTTGGGGTTTTTTTGGTTGTAGGTTTTTTATTTTGATTTGGGTCGTTGGTTGGGATTTTTTTTGTTTGCCTGCAGTGAAAGCAGTGCCTAAGCTAGAGTAATTTCCTTTACTTTTTTAAGCCATTTTCTCCATGTTGGAGAACTGTTGAATCTTTGATAGTTAAAACATGATTTATGGATCAGTTTAAATATGAGATTGGTTGTGTTGTTTTTAATTTTTTTATTCTAATCTTAGCAAGAAGGGCATCCATAAATGTTGACACATATGTTTAATGCTCCCATTTATCATAAAATCAGCTAAGGCACCCTGCATAAATGCAGCTACTTCTTATATTAACTCTGCTTGCACATGTATATACATCTCTGTACATGTATGTACATCCTCTTGCATTTATTGGAAGTAGAAAAAACCTTTATTATAACCACTAGCCCACTGTACTAATTTCATTTGGCATTCATGGTTTATAACTGGCTTTGATTTACAATACGAAGATACAGAGTGCTTATACTGTTCAAAATCATGGAAGTGACAACTTGATTTATTTGACAGCAGCCTTCATTGTCCAAGTACTTTATGTACCTACTGCTGATACTCATTTCTAAACAGCAAAATAAAGTAAGTTGATAGTTTAGTCGCATGTGACAGATAACTCTTCATCCTCTTTGTGCTGCTGAAGGAAGAACCTCATTGCATGTACTTGAAATTTTGTGAAGCTGCTACGTGTATTTGTTTCACTGGTTGGTTGCTCAGAAGTCTAAGAGCAGAAACACTGCATTGCTAATGTATCAGCTTCTTCTTGTGCCTGTGGAAGCTGTAAGTGGTAGAAACACAAAATTTAGAATATGAGCAGAGTTAATGCGTTATCTCCGCACATCTGTACAAACAAATACTGCACTATCTCTGTTTTATCTGGAAACTTCTGTCTCATTACCGTGCACATGACAGAAGTGCATTTCTGAAATAGGTTCTCAAACACTTTACTTGTAGTTTGCTCTGGGCAGACATCAGCTCCTGGCTCTGAAGCTGGTTGTCCATTCAGGCAGTGGTTGACTACCATTTTTAAATAGTTTGAGAAAGCTTATGCTATTAAAATTGATTGAAGAGAATTAAGATTTTGATTTTTTTCTTAAACTCAGGTTTTTCTTACTGAATGTTAACTTCCATGCAGTGCATTTTTTTCTTGAAATGTGACAGAAGGTTGGCAATACCTCTTCAAAGGAGAAGTAATAATAAGTCATGTTCTGCTGAGACCAACAGTAAATTTCTTAAATTTTTTTATCTGATAAAATATGTTGGACTCAGTCATCTCAGAGGTCTTTTCCAACCTACTTGATTCTGTGATTCTGTAAGGCAGCACAAATGAGGTAGAAAAAAGTTGTCAGTTGTTTTTTGTTGGCAGTGGGGTTTTTTTCTGGATATTAGCCTTTGTGATTATGCTACAAAAGATTTAACAAAGGCAATCTGATCTTTTATCTGGTCATTTTCTCCTAGTGCAGATTAGGCTTATATTGCTAAAATGGCATTTTTCCTAATAAAATGTTTTTATTAATACTGTGTGATATAGTGAGCCTCTAGCCAATCAATATTCTGCTTCAGGGGGTTTGAAATCTGCTCAGAGTGCAAGCTGCTAAAAGAAAAATGGCTCCTGCTTCTATTTCTGAGCAAGGATAAAAAGTGTTGCATCATATTTATGGGGAGTTTTATTAGTATTTGTTTAGAGACCAAAAACTGTAGAGTCTTAAGACAGCTTGAGACATGTTCTGGTTTGGAGTACAGCTGCAATAGCTGTGGCTGAGACCTGCATCCTGGGCAGAAATTCTCGCCCAACTCAGTTGGTTTCAGTTTTTTATTATCTCAGGTTTCTCAGATGATGTTATGAAAAGAATGATGGATGCATCTGGTACCATTTTATTTTCATGCAAGTCCCCAGTATTCAAGGAGCAGTTTAATGAGGTGATGTTGAGAAAAAAAAGGCCCAGCTAAAAATTGCATATTGACTTCGATCCTCAGTGGAAACTGTTTATTAAGATCTATAGCGATACCTCGAAAAATGTAAGACTTTAATCCTGATGTTTTTCTATTAAGTGTCTTTACAGCTGCTGCCTTTCATACGAGTTTCCTCAGGGTGGGTTACTAAATTTGGGAGGTATTCTTGCCTGTGCTTCAGAATTTGGTTCCTTCATGATCATGTTTGTTATGCGTGTTTTGGTAAAAAACAATAATGATTGGCATGAAACACTTGAGGAGCCTTTTGAATTATCTCAAGAGGGTATCCTGATACAAGGCACGCTTGCCTCCCTTGCCATAAGTACTAAGTGGAAAGGAACACCGTAGAGGAAACTGGCTAGTAAAGGACATGGTAGTCTGAGTTGGGGAAGGCAGGTCTGCGAAGGGAGCTACATGTATGGCTGTAGAAGAGTGAACGGAGATGCTGCTCCTCACTGCCACAGGTGCTGTCCATTTCTTGTTTTGCTGACCACTGGTGTGTCCATGCCAAGCACCCTGTATGCATTTTTGTGCTTACGGCTACTTCTTACTGACTTGTATCTATCCCTTGGTGTATGTTTCAGCATGAAGGTGATTTTTCAGGGTGTCCTACTTCCATGTTTCCTTTGCCTGCCCATATGTGATGCTGCTTTTTTTCTCTTTTCTAAGGAAACACATTTAGACTGGTTTAGTAGTATTTTTATGTATAAACTAAGTTTCTTGCCACTGTTTCTGTCATATGGGATTTTCTTCTGTCCATTAGTCCTTTGAGATCTTTTATCGGTTACCGTCTTCCTACTCAGACTTCATTTCCTCTACTCATTTTCTTCCTAGATCTTCACCAGACTGACTACAGCAAAACTGCTAATCAAGTGTACCTTTCTCCTGCTCTTAGCAATTCCACGTGTCCCTATGCACATCACATCTCCCCCTGTTGCATAAACACTGTGAATTACTCCACAGTGGAATTTTTCCTGCCCCCTTGAAGGTTCTTCATCCCAAATTCTGAATTCCTCCCCTGCTGAGGATCATGCTTCTTGCTTCATCTCTTCCAGCCAGCCTTGTCACCTTTCCCAAACCTCTGCTGTTTCTGTGGGCAGCCAGTTTGATGGGAAGAAAGAGTTAACTGGTACTGAGAACAGGCAGCAGGCTGGTTTCCTTCTTCAGCAGAGATCTCCAGTGCCTCAGCAGCCACTAATGCTGACAATTGTCTTGTAGTCCTGTTCTAGTGAGTAAACTAGTAGAATTCTGTAGCTAGCTTTAAACTGTAGCTTCACTTTGGGCTGGAGCAGAGGGCTGAGAACAGTCCTTTTGGTTTTCACAAGAGGGTCGGAGGTCACCCATGAGGCAGCAGTTGCAGAGCCCTTAATCCCAAAGTCTGGGCAGAACTGTAATCAGGAGCAGCATAGTAAGCCTGGGTCAAAAGAGGGTTTGAAAAGGGATTGTCTAAAAATACACTTTTTAAAAATGCAAATATTTATCTGTTTTCTCCTACAATTCAGGTGGATGTGTGTAAATTAAATGATTGGCCACAGATAGTTTAATTAAACCCTTTGTAGTGTATGTGCTAGTCTGTACAGAGCAGTTAATTAATTGTGTGTGGTGTTTTATAGCTCGTAACTTTTCTAATGCTCATGTGGAAAACAGTCATGGAAAATCACTTGCTGGCTTCTAATGGGAATTGATAGGTGTCTTTTTTTTAATGAAATTGAGAAGTAATTCAAAGAGAAAAGTAACACTCATGTACAGGTAGACAGGTATCTGCAGCTTCTTCTCTGGGGCATTGTGGGTATTAAGGTTATTTTGATGTCATGGGAGTTAGAACAGTGTGTAGAAGGAATGTGGACAAGAAGCCTGTTGAATGTGATTACCTCCAGAGAAACCACATCTGGCTCAGGAAGTCCCTGGGCATTGATGAAGGCTAAGAGAAGCTTGACACTTTCTTGCTTTGTTCATGTGTTTTTCTAGTGGCGTCCTCTTTTGGGCAGTGTTGTAGTGAGGTTAGCAGCAGAGGAGTCCTGTCAGCCACTATGATCCCTCTTGTGTTCTTAAAATGTCTTGGAGAAAGATAGTGGAATGCTGTTACATCATGAAAATATCAGGCTGTTGTCATTAAATATAAAACTAGTTTCAGACCAAGCTTATAAAAAAGATAGAGTTTCTTTCATGTCTTTCATAAATTTAAAAAACAAGAGTTCTTCCATGTCGTCTTCATCCCTATGTCATATACCATGGGTAGGTGACAACTTGAAGTTCAGCTAGTACTCTTGCATAATTTATTCTCAACATCAGAAAAAACATCATGACTATTGTTAGGTGACTTTTGGTACTGCATTAAAACAAAAAGCCTGCTTATTTATTAAACAAAAAGCCAGATTATTTCAGAGAAGAACTGGTACTATTTAAAATACCTAAAATTTTTCAGTGTATTCTTTTCGAGTTTTGCCATTCTGCACCTTGGTTCTTCTGTGCAAGAATAATACCTTTTTATTTCTCCTATAGTTCTAGTGGTTTTATTCAATTAGAGATCTTAATTAATTTTTTCATATTTAAAAATAAGGCTTCTCGTTCTCAGTACTTTAACAATGTATTATCCACTAATTGCTACTACATTTTCCTATTATTTGGTGACTATTCTTATTTTCCTGCTTGTCAGGAGGGAAATATATAAATAGAAAACCGAGTCATTGATGCAATCATCTCTAGTGCATTAATAATGATCTAAAGTTTCTAGGCAATAACATGTACTGAGACCAAGCCTTTAATAAAGAGAAATAAGCACTGAACTAGAAGCAACAAGGCAAGCCTGAGCATTAAAATAAAATTAATTTAATGCTCTTATGGTGGATTTGGGAGTAGATGTGTGGCCCACAGAAGTCATTTGCCAAACAAGCAAATGCTTTAAAAACAAGAGTAGTTTTAGGCTTCAATTGTCAGGAAAGGACTCTTCAAGTCTTTGCATTGGTTTCCTGTCTTCAGCTGCAGGCCTCACCACAGTTCCACAACTTAAGCGTGTCCACTTGCAGTAAGAAGCAGGCAGACCTTTAGGAGAAGGTTGGCTGTTGGGGTTTTTTTTGTTACTACTTGTTAGGCTTGGTCTAACAAAACCACAGGAAAAAGTACATAGAGCCTTTCATCAAACTGGCTCAAAATGGGATTTGCTTCGTGTTGCCACCTGTTTACTGTATGCTGTTCAGGGAGGAGAATCTGGGTAAGAATGAAGTCAATCTCTTTCCAGTTTAGGGTTTAAAATAAGCCAGGATTGAAGTTCACCATTAGGGTAATTCAAGTTGTGAGCAGACGGTTTGTGGTATGTCTTTGGAAGCAAAGACTTTTCTCTAGTAATTGCTGAGGGTGAGGGAATGTACTAAATCTTATCAGTGGTATGTGCGAGCACAGCCGACATCTCCCAAGTTGGAACATGTTTGTTGGCCATTCCAGAGAACCAGAAAGCTGTTGGCGTAGTCATAACCAGAATTGCAGGTGTGAAGTGTTGAAGCCTGATCTCTGAACGGCCAGCATATTAGTAAGAGTTGATACTCAGATTTAGTACATCCTTTTAAAAAAAAAAGGAATCCCCGTTATGTCTTTCTGAAAATACTTAGAAAAAGTGCTAGAAGCGCTTGTACAAGGTGTTACAGGTAATGGGCTGAAAAGTGCTCTAAAATCCTGGTGCATCTACCTAGTCGACTACAATGGTATGGTTTGTTTCACAGAAGTTAGGTTCTTGCTGTCAAATTAAAAGCTCTGACAACTACTGCTGTGTCCTTGGGGGGTTACAAGGGCCGGGAGTGGTCATTTAGTTTTGTACAGAAAACTGTTCCCACCAAATGCTGATCAAGCTTCTGTAATTAATTGCCCATGTATTAGTATATATCAAACCTGGATGGGCATTTTGTGTGATATCAGGAACATCACGAACAGGCATGAGACCTTCACTACATATAATGCAATAATAGACAAGTGCCTGTATGCATTCCAGTGATGCAGATCACATCAACTGAGTAAAAACAGATCACTTAACTGATCCGGTCTTGGACTAGCTGCTGCCACTTCAGTGGCCTGCATGGTGATCAGCTCTGTACTGAAAAACACTGCCCTATCAACTGGTAAAGGAGAGAGAAGGTGGCGGGTATTGCTGGTACTGCATAAGCTTTGGACAAACAACCTATCAACAGGACTTAAATATCAAGATATTCCTGCTTGTGGAAAAAATTGTATCCTCCAGAGGCTTTGCAGTTAAAGCTATTAAAAGAATCCAGAAGATAAACAGTATTCTCCATAAGCTGATGTGTTGACAGATAAATTGTTAAATTTGTTGTGCTTTTGATTCTGCTATCTTCTGTAATTGGACTTTAAAAGGTTAGTAGTTTCATTGCTCTTACCTGTCTGGCTTTCTGTAGCCATACCACCTCCATGCAGGTTATGCTTTCACAGCCACTCTAGGATAAATCTGAATCTTCAGGCTAACTTTAAAGGAGTGGTCTGTGTGTACTTATGCCAATAGAAGAAAACAGCTCCTGAAATACATGGACTAATGCAAAGAGAAAAAACTGAATTTATAAGACTAAATAACTAATAGGGTAGAGATCTCCTTTCAGTCATTTCACATGCTAGCTTTTAAATATTAATCTGCTTGCAGGTTTTATTGTTGCTGTATATGAAGTATTTGGCATAAATAAAATTCTTCCAAAGAAATGTGGCACACCAGTCCTACGTGTTGTTTGTGTAGAATAGACTCTTTCATCCAAATATGAGTAAGCTCCCAGTGCAGTTTGAGTTGGAGTCTCTTTGCATTGGCTATGTTCTGTGCGTAGCTGTTCAAAGGGATTTTCTCAGTTCATCAGTCTTTGAAATTCAACATGGCTTTAGATCGTTTTGCAGTACAAGATTTACAGTGTTGAAAGTCCTTTTGCCCTGGTAGTGTTGGTCTGATTAAGAAGACTATTAGTAGTCTTTCCTCCTATCTGTCTACTGGTGCAATTCACCCATTCAGTTTGCAAACAACTTTACCTCATTTGTGATCTAAGTGAAGTTTAAATCTTGGAGCTTGGTTGCTGCTGTGTGAGTAGAGCTGTATGTTTTAATCACATGACTTATACAGATGAGGAATAATTTCTGTTTCTGGAATCACTGAAAATATTTTGGTCTGGCCAATTAATGGAAGATGCAGAAGGACGGCAGCTCTCCACAGTGCCAGAGGTGTAGGTGCAGGCTGACACACCGGCTTAATTAAAGTCTCACAGAGAAAAACTAATAAAGGGCCTTGTTCTCAGTAGCTTTGGTTGTCACTGGAGTTTCCTGGCACTCAAGAAAATGTCATAGCTGCAAACCTTGAAGCTCTCTAGTGGTCAGGACAGAGTGTAAGGAGTTGCAGAGAGCTGAGGTGTGTGACCCATAAACCTCCTGGCCTCCTGCTACACCCCACCCTCACTGTGCAGAACTGGCTCTGAACCCTTCTCCTGGCGTGGTGGGATTCCCTCAGAGAAGGGTGCCTTTGGCATGAGGCAGCTCAGCAGCCCGTTTGACTCCAGAAAAATATTTCTGCTGCTTACTGGCTTGTGTTGAGTTCCTTCTGTTGCCAAAGAATTGTTTCTGCTGTCATTTGCATGGGAAGTGAGGACATGGGATATTTTTCAGTGTCTCCCTCTTAGGTTATAAAATGAAGTTATATGCCAAACCCCACAGCACTGGAAACACCTAATATTAAAGATGAAAGAATAAATCCATTATGTTGAAGCCACAAAAGAAAGTGCACTTACAGGTTTTTATCTCACTGTAGCATAGGCATGGCTGACTCTCATGTCTGTCAACTTGATTTCTTTATTAGCTGTCAGCTGCAATAGAAATCGTGAGAGAGATGCTACAATGGGTCGCTTCATTTTGAGGAGTTTCATGCGAGTTTGAGTCTACCAATAAATATTCATTAGTCATATAAACGAATTAGCAGTACTTTGATTAAAGAAAAAAGCAACCAAAACAAAAAACAAGACTAGATTTGCTCTTCTTGCTCTTTCTGTTAGTTACAGTTTTCTGTAGCTTAATAGTTGGCCTGTTAAGCAGAGCAGGTGTCACAGGTGCCCATGTCACAGTGCAGTAGTTGCAGCCTACCGTGTCCAGGGTATGCCTGTCCCAGGAGTGTGTCCTGTAAGACATTCATCGAACCTGCTGGGTGGCCTTGAGAGGAGAGTGCTGTAAAGCAGCTGTCATTCTGTAAGTTGGAACTAAATTAGTTTGTCCATTTCTGTGGTATCCTTGGAAATAAAAGCTAAAAAAGTGAAGCAAAACTGCAGTATCAGTCATCTGATTTACAGAGGTCAAAAAAGATGGCCAAAAATTTGTACTAAAGCCTCTTTTTAAAAATTGTTTTCTGCATAACCTTCACAAAGTATATGTAACAACTTCTGTTTCAGTCCTGACTATTCAGGTATGCTGTACCTTTTTTGACTTTTAAATAACTGGCTTTTCTTTTAAAGTCTGACTTCAAGCACTCAACATCACAAAGTCTGACAAGCTTGTACCTTAATTTGACTGAATGTGTTGGAGCTAGCAATTTTTTTTCCTTTTCATCATAATAGAATTTTCACTATATTACATGACTATCTTGGCTATGTTAACTTACTGTGTTAACAAGCAGTTAGAATAATCTAGAAAAACCTGGTCTTAACCGTCAGCCAATGGGAAGGATTTGGTGGAGTGACTCCAGAGAGCTACCTTTGCTTTGGAAGATAAAGGAAATACCTGTTAGGGCAGCACATAAAGTCAAATAGAGGTGCTACAGAGCTGAATGTCAGATTGTTAGCTGTCTGGAAATGCAAGAATACAGGTTCACCTTGTGGTTTCTTGCTGCTGATGCCAGTAGAACATTCAAGTTAATGGAAACTGGGCTAAGGAGAATTATTTATTGCCTACGTATGTAAAATAATTTGGTCTCTGATTTGGCAACCGATATATCAAATCCTTTTATTGTATTTTGTGGATGCACACTTTCTTCCATGGTATACCCTCTGCCCAGAGTCTTTGCACTACCTTTTTTTTGCCAGGGTTCTGTATAATGGCTTACAAAAAGCCATCCTTTGGTCATATAAAACTCATCTGCTAAATGGACACAGCCTCCTTCTCCCCATCAAGGCACACAATGCAGCATTCTTTTTATATCTAGAATTGGAATCCAGATCACGTTCTCTAGATGACTGTGTTATGTAGGATGTGAAGAAAATAAGAAGTGAAGCTGTCTTGACTTTGAAATAAATTGAAATATAATTGAATTGTTGGTTCAGCATATGTTCAAAACACTGTGTTCTTTGTTTCCCTTTTAGTCTCTGTTGGAAAAGTTCTTGATCCCTAATGCTTCGCAAGCAGAAAGTAAAGTTTTCTATTTGAAAATGAAAGGAGACTACTACCGTTACTTGGCTGAGGTTGCTGCTGGAGATGACAAGAAAGGTATTGTATGTCAGCTCACGGATAAACATTCTCCAGTTCGATTGCTTTTGATGGGGCAGTGACACAACTCTAATTTTAGAGTAATTCTGATTTGGATGTAAATTTTTTTAGTAATACGCTTCCTGTTTTCTGAAGGAAAATCATAAATTGTTTGCTTTCAAATGAGTTACAGAAATTTCCACATGCATGCAGATAGAAGTGTGAAACAGACACTGAGTCACAAAATCTTGAAATCGTCTCCAGCTTCCTGCATGCATGTATCTGATTTATCACTGAAGTAGTGGTTTATGCATTTCTGTCTGGCTGAACGTTAGGGGTTTTACCTCTTTGTTGTCTTGTAGCTTTCTGAAGACTTACTCTTGCAATTTCTCCTGCATTTCTGCAGAATATAAGAAGTCTGCATAGGTTCAGTGAGCAAAGAGACTTAGAAACAACCTGGAGGAGAAAAGGTTTAATAAAATTAATCTTACTGTTAGGAAAATTTCTTCTGTAGCCAAGGTAGTTTAATGTCCAAACGTCTTCTAGTTCCTCAAATTTCGTATATTTTCATGTAAGTAGCTTGTCACAATTGCAGGTAAGTTACCTTCACCTAAATTTAGTTTAAAAAGTTAGTATTAGGTACTCAACATTTTGAGTTCCTTACCTGCTGTGGTTGGAGACACCCTAAGAGCATTGCTGCCTCCGTGCAGAGTCCCCTTCAGTTCAGAGCAGTGCATTAGCTGGGATCCAGCTCGGTGCAAACAGTGCCAGGCTGTTTCCTGGAGCCAGCTGGGGGCCACTGGCAGTGTGCCCTGAGGAGCAGCGTGCTTCTGCACAGAGCCAGCCTGCTACGGCACACACTTGGGCTGCCCTGAGCCCGTGTCTCCACTGTCATGTGCTGACCCCGACTGTGGTTGTAACGTGTGAGCCCTCGGGGGTGTGGGGCAGGAGCTGTGCTGCCCCGCTCTGCCCTCGGCAGCATCTGCAGCCCGTGCCTTGTGCTGCTCTCAGGCTAAGAAACCGCCCAGTGTGGCACAGAGCTGTGTCTGTGGGACTTGAGAGACTAGACTGAGTGTGGCATACATGGCTGTGAAACAGACATGGAATAACTTCAGATGTGTCTGCTTTACTGGCCGGTGTTACATCCATAATGGAGAGTTACACAAAGATCCTAACACTTAGTATGTAAGGCTCTATTTGATTTCTGATGTTTACTGCATGCAAACTGACCCAGTCTTGGTGGCTGCAGAATTGTATGTGTTACCGGTACTTTAGATCTGTTACAGAGAGTTACCATGTTTTCCTTTGGTAATTTTAGTGATCTCTGTTCCCGTGCATAGGAGGTACAGTATTTTGATTCCCAAAGCTTCTTTTTCTGTTGAGGATTAAGTTACAGGCTCTAAAATTAGACTGTGAAAATCTTTGTTTAAAGTGCTTTTAAAGTTCATTTTTATTTAACCCAGTCTCCTGGCTGAGCAGTTTTTGGTGGGTTTCCATTTTTTCAATTCATCCCCTGCCTCCAGTGTTTCATGTCACATGTTTTTCCTGTATGTTGCCTGTGACCTTGAAAAGGAGCAGTTGATAATTATTGTTGAGGAAAGAATGGCTGCTGCGTTTGTCACTATTCTTTGAGCCGTTTGCAGTAAATACAGCAGCAATATAAAGCTCCCAACTCTAGAAACTGGATTTTTATCTTCATAAGCCATATTGTTTATTTTATGGAATGGTGCTTCCTTATGGCAGTCTAGCAGACAGGAATGTCAAGCAAGTGCCTCACTGTTTTATCCTTGAACTTTGGAGGTGCACTTTCTAAAGAATTCAAGGTTAAAAACTTTTTTATACTGTGTGACTGATTTAAAAATTAACAGAATACTTCAAATTATACACAAAGTGCTCTAAATTGTTGCTCAAAAGGTAACTCTTTTTTCAGATGAGAAGAAATACATTCTTTGTTTTGAAATAATGTTAAAGAAAAATTGCTAAAACATAAAACAGCTTCATTCCTGAAGTTACTTGTTTTTCCATTCTGCTTATTCTGCCTTTCATAAACATTGTCTTAGGTTTTTCCATTATGAGAAGAGTTAAATATTTCTCACAATTTCTAAATTTAACTTGCAGCAAACCTCATTCTTCTCAATTGTAATATACTAACTTCTACATTTTCACGATGTTAGGGCAGCTGTCTGATCTGAAGCATTCCATTATTAGTGATGAGTGCAGAGAGAGCAGTGTTGATGAACTGTGCAGTGCGTGTCCTCACTCTTCCATGTGGAAGAGAACAATATGGTGCTTTAATTTTGGTAAATATCTAAAGGTGAACAAATAGTGATTGCATAGACATCCTGAGTATTGGTATTCAGTTGTTTTCAGACTTGGAGTCTAAAAACTTCTTACTGAAATTCTGCTGTATTTTTGAGTCCTTACCTTAAAATTCCTTTCTTTGTTTTTAAATATGTGACTAAACTGTTGCAGACATGCTGGATGCATTCCTGGTTTGATCCAGAAATGTTAGGGTTGGAGGCCTTTTTGCATCTGAATTGAATGACTTTCTGCCCACCTTTTTCTCAGATGCTGGGGGAGAGCTGAGGAACAAGTGCCCCTTTGTGCTCAGCATCCAGTGCCTCCCTGGCCCTCTGCAGCCTGTGGGGCTCCTTTGGGCCCTGATCTCTCACTTGTGCAGGCTCTAAGTTCAGGTGCCTTCAGTGACAAAGGAAACTGTTGAGCTCTTCAATCTTCATGTACACACCGTAGTTGCTGGCTTTTGCCAAGTGTTAATAACTTGGACAACTGAACCAATTAAGAGTGACAAGAGATTCATCTTCAAAATAAAGGAGCCAAATTATTAACTTTTCTCCCTTCAAAGTTTATAGGTACTAGAACTTACAAGTTAGGTAAAAATGCTTTCCATGCCTGCGTTGGAAATACAACTATGTTGGAAGCTTTTAAAAATATGTATTTAATTGAAGTTGAGGTATGCCATACTATCTTTGTTGAGCAGTTTGAATGGAGACTAAGAGATGACTGTTACTGAAAGGGTTCAGCATGACAGGCATAGGTCATCACTGTTTCCTGTGACTAAAATGTGGCTCTCTAACGCATTGCAGTGTTTAAAGACATTGAAATTGTGGTACTCTATCAAGTAGATGGTGGGTTTATCTTCAGTGCTACAAAAGTGCTGCAAACATTTTTAAGTGCAAGTAGTCACGGGGCATCGGGAAGAGACAAACCTGTGATGTGGTCAGTAACAACTTCCCTCCTTTTTAATAATTTGAAAATGTAACTTAATAAAATCTTCATTAAATAGTAACTTGTTAGGTAAAGTGCTCATTCACAGACAGTCACTCCTGACATGGTTTCTTCATGCAAGTGTGAACACAGTCCTGATTGTATGTCTGGATGCAGTGTGTGAATTACTTACTTGTTATGGGTTTTGTTTGTGTTTGTTTTTTCCCCAAAGGGATAGTGGAGCAATCACAACAGGCATATCAAGAAGCTTTTGAAATCAGTAAAAAGGAGATGCAACCAACACATCCCATCAGATTAGGTCTGGCTCTGAACTTCTCCGTGTTCTATTATGAGATTCTCAATTCCCCGGAGAAAGCCTGTTCCCTTGCAAAAACAGTAAGTCAGAGAGGGGGAAATTCCATTTAAATTATTTGCATAACCTTTTGTCACGTGGCTAATGGAATTGTTTGTTTTTGTAACACTAGGCTTTTGATGAAGCAATTGCTGAACTTGATACATTAAGTGAAGAGTCATACAAAGACAGCACGCTAATAATGCAGTTACTGAGAGACAACTTGACAGTGAGTATCACCAAAGTTTGCATATAGATTTCTGGATTGGTCTTTCTGGCACTCCAAGTTGTCCTTCTTGTTCCTGGCTATGGAGCTGTGTCTGTCACTCAGAAGCAAGTCTATAGTATGTCATCTTGAGCTAAATCTTTCTCCTGCCTAGTTTTTCGTTGTTTGTTTTTTTTTATTTGGTTTGGTTTTTTGGTGGGGTTTTTTTGCATAATAATTAACATTCTTTTCTGGCAAATGATGAATTAACCACATCTTTCAGGTCATTTTATTCAAGGAATCTAGCATGTTTAAATGTTGAGTCTGGAGTGTGACTAGCAAACCTACTAGCCAGTGTTAAACAGCATTTGAGAGAATACAGTTGCATTTGCCTCTTTAAAGTTTACATCAAATTTCATATAGCTTATTCTGCATAAATGTATCTGCAAGGAAGAGATTCTACATGAAAACTGGAAACAAAACTAGCAGCTAGCAAGTACATTTAAGGACCTGTTGTTTAGAGGTTTTTTGTTCGGCTTTAATTATGGTAAAGCTGAAATGGAAATCGAGGCTAGCCAGGCTATTTCCACTGCAGTTGTAACATAACTGTCTTAATTACTTTTTTTTCCCTCCTTGGACTCACAGCTGTCTGTGGTGTAAGTTGTCAGAATAATCAAAATGTTCATCCTGTGTGCGGGATTTTTTTATCCTACTTTGAACTTCAGAACTGGCAAAGATAAACATCTAAAGCAAATGAAACTTAAATGTAAGCAAACATGCAAAAGTGTAACAAATGGCTTAGTTCATTCCTTGGTCTGTGGGGAGTTGCAAGAAGAAATGAAGAAGCAAGAAATGGAAAAATAAGAAACACTTCTTGTTGCTACATGTAACCAGCCTCTTGTTAACATTTTGTGCTTCTGATATCAGAGACCTTTGCAAAATAGCTGCACTACTTTAAAAATAACCACAAGTAAAATTGTACAGTTGTATAAAATTGGAGTTACCATAGTTTCTGCTTTTGTGTCTAAGATTTAAATTCTCTTGTCTTTTGGAGCCTTTTCCACTGGAATGGCAACTGAACACTGCTGCAAAAACTACTTGTAATTGTTCCATTTGTCGCTTACAAAACAAATGGAAGTGATTTCTCAACCTCTCTATTGGAGACATATACAGGGTTGACATTGCTCTCTATGTCTGTGTGCTGTCCCCTTGAGTGGGATTGCTCAAGAGCTGCCCTCTGAATGAGTGGTTTTGAAACAGAGAATAGAAGCTGACTTTAATTGCTGGCTTCCCGGTAAAAATAATGTAAATCTTGTCATAGCAGTTGGAAAGCAAATTGTTTAACACAAGAACAAAAGTCTGACTGAGGTACCATAGTGTGTGAATTAAGATAGTAGGGCCTGATAATTGATGTGAGCTTTCCATTACAAGGGAGAAAGCTGTAAACAGATGCAAGATTCCATATTCTTGAATGAATGATGTGTCTTGCCTTAAATGCTTAGCATGAGCTGTACGAGTGCATTGATTCCATGTTTATCCAAAACTTCTTGAGGTAGAAAATAACTTTTGATATGTGTGTGACTGACAAAGACTACAGTGAATTTCATAAATGTAGAAAAGGTGTGTTTTGCTAGTTATGCAAGTGGTGAAGTCTGAGGTAGGTGGGCTTTAGACAGTGATTCAGCATGTTGATGAGTTCTGTGCAGTAGCACTTCCCACAGTTGTTGGTTCTGTTTTACCTCGAGTCTTCTATGGCTGAAGAAGTCTGTGTTCATTCTCTGTGGGGACTGAAGGCAGACAAGTGTTCAGAGGGCTGTTTAACATATCAAAATCTGTTATACTGGAATTGCTAGATAATTCCTTCGCTCTGTTATGAAATTTTGTTTTCTTTTATTAAATAAAAGGCGGCCCTTGTTCCTAGGTGTTTCCATCCCACCCCCAGCAGATTGGTTAAACTGATCTCAATGTCTCGGTAAAATTGGTAATGCCCCTTTCATAGCACTCGGGCCCTTTTGTCTCAATAAGTAATACATATTTTAGATTGGACATGAGGAAAATTTTCATCACTAAAAGGATTGTCAAGCCAGGTGGCCCAGGGAAGTGGTTGAGTCACCATCCCTGAAAGTATTTAATTTGTGTAGATGTGGTATTTGGGAACATGGTGGACTTTGCAGTGGTAATGGTTGGACTTGATGATCTTGAAGGTCTTTTCCATTCTAAGTTACTCTTGGACTGTATTCTAGGGGTGATAATTGAGGATAGAAATATCTGATAGGATTCTGATAAAACAGTTCTTAGTAACTCTTCCGTACAAGAATAGCACTGAAATTGAGACAAATATAGTAATATAATAATGTACTAAAGATTGAAGTGCAGGTCTAGAAACAGGCTACTGGTGTGCTGTTGTCTCCAGTAAAATAACTTGTTGCTTATTGCCTTCAGCAAGGAAGATTAAGTGCAGATATCATGCATTATGTTCAGAGCAAGGACAAGGCTACTGGTCTTGTGGAGGTTTCACTGTTGCTTTGTGATCCTGAAAGTATAAAATGTTTCTGACAATGGATTTTAAAAACTAGAGGCATTCTGTAAGACTTCAGTGGCATAGCACTGTCGGTGGAGAGAATTAATTTGGTTTATGTTTTACCACCTTATACTGTAGAGCATGAACGATTCAGTTAATGCTTCTCTAACTCTGTAAAGTGAGAGATGACCAAATCATACTGGGCTGGGAATAGCTTGGAAGCAGCCAGCACGGAGATATTTGGTTCACAAAATAATTTCTTGGCCCTGACTGCTGCTCTGGAACTGATGCTCAGTTTCCTTAGCTAGTACTTAATCTTGATATATGGCTCCTTAGTATGATTTTATGGGGCTGAAGAAAATATTTTGTGCATAGTGCATGCTTAGCTTGATTTTCTCCCATCCTTGCCCTGCTTGCCAAGTTGGCAGCTCAGTGTTCTGAAAGTTGCTGAAGGGGAGCACAACTAACTGAACAGAGCCAAGGGATAGAGATTTTGATGAAATACTTAGGGGGTTAAAAAACAGAAAAAACCTTCAGAAGCCTATTCTGAAGAAAAGGTAACATTTGCTGTAGTATTGGATGTGGAGAGATATCTTTACTGAAGCTCTTCCTTCAGAAAGGGATGTAAAACTTGCTTGAGGAGAAAGAACAACATTTAGCTGATCAGTAGGTCTGATTCTTGCCTGCTTGTCTGTTATATTTTACTGAGCCTTGTGAGTAAGAGATTTGGGTTTTAACTGTTCTTAAACTTGCTCATTAAATGCAGTGTAGGGTTGGGTCATCTAGAACTGAATTTCCATCTCTTCATAGGCAAGAAATAGATTCATGTTACCGTGTGCCTTTTCTTTCTCCACAGTGCTTAGTAGGACCTCTTAGAAGTTGCTATTATTAAGACATAGACCTTCTATCTAAAATGGACTTACTAGTTTTTAGTAATAAATGTATAATAATGTGCCTGTTTCTCTGTTTTCTTTCCTAAACAGTTGTGGACATCGGATACCCAAGGAGATGAAGCTGAAGCAGGAGAAGGAGGGGAGAATTAACCAGCCTTCCAACTTCCATCTGCCTCATTCTGAAATTAAAACAGTAGACCATTTGTCATCCATGCTGTCCCACAAATAGTTTTTGTTTACGATTTGACAGGTTTATGTTTCTTCTATTTGGATTTCTATATTTCCCATGTGGTTTTGTTTAATATTAGGGGAATAGAGCCAGTTAACATTTGGGGAATTTATCTGTTTTCATCTGAGGTGGCCAATATAGGGTTGTGAAATTTTTATACAAGTTTTACATGTTTGGCATAGTACTTTTGGTACATTGTGGCTTCCCACAAGGCCAGTGTTAAAACAGCTTTCTATGTCAGGCAAAGATGACTGCTTGCATATTGGTCTGTCATGATGGAAAAAAGGGATAATCAATGTTGCAGCCACGGGTGTAGTTAGTCTGAATATCCAAGCTGGAGCACACATGGCTGCGGATAAACCGATGTCCCATAGATACTGCATGTCAGGTGAACATGTGACATCTGTGGAATATTCCAATCAAGTGTACATCTTTGATTGCAGCTGAAGTGTTCCTTAAGACAGTTGGATAACCCAGTCAGCTTTCTCTAGAGAAGGACAGAGAAACGGTTCACATTCCATTATTTGTAAAGTTACCTGCTGTTGCTTTCATTATTTTTGCTACACATTTTATTTGTATTTAAATGGTTTAAGCAACCTAAGAACAAATGTACAAGTAAAGATGCAGTAAAAAATTATTTGCTTGATATTCATAATGACACTGTATATCGAGCACAGCAGTAAAACAAAAACCCATGTATTTAACTTTTTTAGGTTTTTTGCTTTTGTGATTTTTTTTTTTTGATACTTGCCTAACATGCATGTGCTGTAAAAATAGTTAACAGGGAAATAACTTGAGATGATGGCTAGCTTTGTTTAATGTCTTATGAAATTTTCATGAACAATCCAAGCATAACTGTTCAGAACATGTGTATTAAGTTGATGTAAGTGGAATAAAAGTTTTATGAATGGACTTTTCAACTACCTTTGGTGTAGATTTCATGTCATCTGTTTCCCATACCTTTTAAAGGAATGGCAGTACTATACAGAAATTCAGTATGAAAGTGTGTTTCTATTATGGAAATTTTTAATACACATTTAGCCATTTAGTTCATTTTAGAGAAGTTGAGATTGAATACCCCATACCTGATTTTAAGATTGCTCTAATTAATTAGTTGACGACGTTTAGGTGCCTGGGCTTTCTGACTTTTGCTGACTGGAACTGTGGAGATACCTTAACAAACACAGGTGGTCCCCAGACTTACAGCAAAAGGCATAAAAACTTCTTTAAGAGCTGCCCTTTTGGAATGGTTCTATTTATATGGAAAACCCTGGCTTGCTAATGTTGGGTCTTTAAAGGGGAACTGAGCAGGAAGCCTCCATATTGTCCAGAGGATTCAGATACTACAGCTCAGTTTGTGGAAAAGACCAGAGTGATGAAACAAAATGCTTTTGCATTCCCCATCCCCAGGGAGGTGTGCACCCATGGTATTCAGAGTAACTGTGGCATTTGTGTGAAACTGAAATAGTTACAGGGAAATTGAGACTGATTGTTAAACAGTGTCATATCCCTGTCAATTACCAAGGATCTTCAAAAGTGACTGAATTGTATTAAAATATTAATGTTATGCTTACGTAGTCAACATAAGGGACACTTGAGTGGCTTTTTCTTGATTGAGCTGCACCCATAAGCACAGTGTATTTTCTAGTTTTACATACTCGTTTGCTGGGGTGAAAAGTTACCAGGTCAATCTTGATACCTGGAGAAAACAGTTGAACCACCTGACTGACCGTGAACTCAGTGGCCTTACCCATTTGCACATGGAATTGACTTTAGCAAGTTACAGATCCTACTTTTACAAATCAGGTATTCTTGTATTTTTTAAAAAAAAAAAGTTCACATCATTGCATTTGGATCATGATGTTCCATTTCCAGAGGCATTTGAGCCCTTTATTCTGGTATTTAAGGATTGAGATTGGTGGAAAAGGAGGTTAGGATAATTTTACACCTTTATAAAAGTAGTTAGGGACATAGTCACCATTCCTAGAATTGGAAGGTGATACTCTCTTATAGTACACAATAAAAATTAGGATCTGACTAGGAACGGGGAAAAGGGAAGTGTATGGAGGGCAGAGGTTAACAAGGCTTTCTGAGGAAAGCTTGGTACATCTCTGTCACCAGTGAAAAAGTAACAATGACTTCTTTAATACATGAAAGCACTTGTCAAAAGGAAAAAGCAGTAATCAAATACATTTACAAAACAAAGAGCTACATTCCAGTCTGGAAGCAAGGCAAGTTGACAGACCATGACTAACGAAATTCCAGTGGTGATATTTGATCCACTTTTAAAGAGGCTCACAGCTCTGTAGCATATGTGAGTTCTGTCTTGGGAGATGCTTTAATGAAGATGTTGCCTGCTTCCCTTACTGTAAGAAAGTTTTGAGTAATAGGGTTCTGTGAAGTAATTCCACATCCCTGGAGAAATCAAGGTATTCCTGAAAATTAAGAAGCACATACAATCGAGTGGAACACAACAGAGGAAATATTTTACTCCTGTGCCTTTAAACACAAAATATGAAGGTATCTTTACATAGGTCACTGAATGGTGTGGTGGGTTTTGTTTAAGAAAGTCGCCTCTGATGTCAGCAGTTATGCTGCTCTTTTAAATACCACAGAAGGTTCACATGGAGTTTTCATTTCCCCATTCTTCCACTCAAGTGATCTACAGTATGTGATGATAAAAAATGTCCCGTATTGAGTGATCAGCCTTCTCTTACTACAAAAATGTTTTCATGTATTTTGAGTTTTTGTTCTGACTCTGAAACCCCCGAAGTGTGGCAGTGCTGCCTTCTGGTTTGCTGAGCAGAAAATACTTCTGTGGGCCTCATGCTCTCAGTGCTGAGTGCAGGACTGACCCCACACACTGCACTCATTCCCCTGGGATCTGCACAGGGCTACAAACGAGGGATGGGTGGCACAGCTTGAACAGGCAAACCCAGGAGGGACTCGGGGAGTCTGCATGGAATGCCACCATTGCACCTAGGGCAGCCAAGCCTCTTGGGCAGCCTTGTGCACCTCTGATGGGGAAGCCTCCCAGGACAGCGGTGTGGCCACGCAGAAGCTTTAAGGGCACAAGTTCACGGCGCTGCAGAAGCAACCCTGACAGCCCAGGTAGCGCCTGTTGCACTTCTGGGAAGGCAGGTCACCCAGCTGGCTGCACCTTCTGCTGAGGCAGCTGTGCAGCAGGCAGCTGTGGTGGGGTATGATCCCTTACTGCCACTAAATCACAGCTCTGCCAGGGCCTGGCAGGCTGGTACTTCCAGATTCTGGAGAGAGGACTGAAGGAGGAACAGATAGCCCTTTGGATAAGAAAAATTATTGAAAATCAAGATGTAGCCACTTTTCCCAATTCTCTTGGGATTTTTAATGGTAGTTTGTATTTTCTTCCAAAGTACAGTTAAAATTTGTTGAAAGATAGGGAATTTCAACCTTTCTGAAAATGATTACTCAAAATACCCTTTAAACAGGAATTTGTTTGCTCCTGGTATGGTTTTAAGGTGCCTCAAAACTCATGTGAGGAGAACCCTTCTTAACAATCGCTGTGACCTTTGAGCTGTATTCAGAGACCTTGCATTAACCCTACGGATTTCACTGAAAATAATTTTTTGCCTATGCAACCCTTTGAAAAACTGGCATTACCTGTTAGCTGTAGTAGCAGGAGCTGCTACATGTGATGAGTGAAACCCAAGCATGCTTTTCAGATCTTGGGGTCATGAATTCTACAGTAAAAGTTGCTTTTTGTTTTTTCTTCTGTTACAAAATCATTTGTCCTAAGGATTTTTCTCCTTTTTTTTCCTATCCTCTTGTAGCTGGGTTTGAAATACCAACAAAAAACATTTTTAAACCTACCGAGTGCTAAGTGGCATAACAACAACTTCATCTTTGAAAAATTTAGAAATAGTCATGATACAACACGACTTCAATATGGATTCAGATAATTAGGCTCAATTCAATGTTCTTTACATTGTGCTCTGCTGTCTCCAAACTCTGCTTTTGAGAGATGAGTGACAGAAAAGTGCTCTGAAGACTCTGTCCTGTGTAATTCAGTTTCCAGCTGAAAGCAGAAAACCTGAGACAGCTCTCCTGGTTTAGTCTCAGGGTTGGTGTGATTTTCCTGGAGTCAGCACTTCACATTATCACCAGTTCTTGGGAGTTGAGAGTCAGTTTACCTTCTCTCCTCAGCAAGGCTGAGGTGTAGCTTCAATGGATGCAAAGCACTTCCATCTTTAGCTGTGTGCTTGAAACACAACAAACTGTTCTAGAGGTGTGGGTTTGCTTCACAGATGAGCAGGACCACAAGGGGCACGAGCCATCCCATCAGCGCTGGCTGGAGTGGGAGGACTCCTGGATCCTGGGGTGAGGCTCTAACTGGGCATTCCTTATCTCCCCCACTTAGGTGAGGGATGGACCTGCTGGTTTTCCAGTTGGCTAACAGTTATTAGCGGTGACATACAGGGTAGAGCCAAGTCAATCATGCCACATGCCAAATTGCTTTGTTAGAACTAGGGAGAAAATGGCAACTTCAGATTCTGGTCCCAAGCAAAATACAGCGACAATTATGGCTTGAAACTAGGAGTTCCTAAGGGCCGTGGAGGTTCACTCTGCAAGCCACGAAGTTTTGCTTGGCCTCTCAGGAACCCACATTTCTGGAACATCCAAGGTTCCTGTAGCAAACAAGGCAGTTTTAGATATCTTCGGAGAACTTTGTGGTAGAACTGTTCTGCAAAAATTTTCTTTTTTGCAGATTTTTTTTTCTAGAAACCTTTTAAGGTCACTGCTCAGATGGTTGTTTTGCCCCCCTGGCAAGGCCTCCAGATGTTACCAGACTGTAGTGGCTGAAAGTAGCCTTGAAGAAAGCTGAAACAGGGTCCCCCTAACTTAGCTACTTGATGCAGCTCTGGAATGCTGTAATTCATTGCAGACCCATTACTTTATGTGACTCCTGACTGGGAGGAAGAGGGCAAAAAGAAAAGTTTTCAAGGTCAGAACTTCAAATATGTAATGCCCTGGATTACATGTCTGAGGCTTGTCTTGAAAAGGGGTTGGAAAATAGTATTTTCAACCATAGACTAACTTCTTTTTGTTTTGCTCTTTCTTAGGGTGAGTGTGTTTTATGGTGGTTTCTTTCTTACTACAGATGTGCTTCTCTGCAGCAATTAGCAAATTATTTTTGTTGACCAGACATTTCTTGCCTCGCAGGAAACATTGGTTGGAGTGGGAGAAATTATTCCTTTACTGTTTGTTCGCTTTATGGTCTTTCTTCTCCTTGCTTGTAATCTTGGTCCCGTGCATAAACTGTACTGTGTAGTGCTTTAAAGTTGGAGCATTTCATCAGGAATCAACATATTTTGGTGAGTAAAGTGCCATCTGTGTATTGGAAGCATCTACTGGCAGTGCCTTTAGGTGTAGATGAGCGTTCCAGCCACATGAAATCTGAATATCATACACCTGAGCTGCCATCCCTGTAGACCATCGCAGGCAGGCTGGCGTGGACCCCAGGTGACCTGTAGGACAGACACATCAGCTTGTCAGTGTGTAAATTTGCAAAGCCAAGTCCCTGCTGCTGAATTTTTAAAGTTCCTTAAAGGGGAAAGAATTCCATTTGTATAAATCAAGCTAGAATATCCTTATTCTTAGATTAATGTAAAATTTAATTCCATTAGGGTTTTTTATTTTTTTACATCTAAATCTGATAATTTTATTCCTTTATCTTTCAAAAGAAACACTTGGAAATGTTTTCCTCTGATGCTGATGCTTTCTGCTGCTGTATAGCCACACAAGGAGGTGAGAGGAAGACTGATCCCCAACCTTGTGCCACAGAGCCAAGTGCTTGCCCATTGCACTGAGTGTTTTTAAGAGGCTCATTGCAGTTTAACCTTCTGGGACAGGGTATTTAAGCTGGTTTGCTTCTAATGCTAAGCCATTTAGCATCAGCATGTCTAATTCCACTTCTGCTGCCAAAACAAACTGGAGAACCCTTCTAGGTCAGTGAGGTTGTCTCTGGATTGCCAGCCAGTGGCATTTCATTAATGAGTTTTCCTGACCAAAGGATGTTCCTGGGGTGACCAAAGGAGATACCAGTAAGCTTTGTGAAGAAAACACTGAACTTCCGAAAAGCTTCTTTGTGTGGTTTGAGACATGACAGTCTTTCTTTATGTGGTTTCATATTCCATTCAAGGTAGAAGAAGGTTAACTCCTCAGTGCTTACAGCTGAGCTCTCATCCAAGCTAAGTGATGTCAGGCATTGCAGTGTGACTCCAGACCCTTCACCTCCACGTGCTCTTCATGCCATGTGTGGAGGAGCAGTGACCATGCAGGGGTGACAGGCTCTTGCACTAGAGAAGAAAATCACTGAACCAAGGTGCCTACCCTGTAACAGGGAAACAGAAACGTCGGGGTATTACCTAAGGCAGCGAACATCAGCAGTGAGCAATTTCCTCCTCCAAGATGAAGCAGATTGATGGTCATTCTGCAAGTCCAGCATAGCTTGACCTGCTAAGGCAAGAGGATGGATTTTACTTCCTGCTGCCCATCAGTAGAATTAAAGAAATCTAACATTTGCATAGTAAATTTTGTAGACTATCCATCTTTTCCCAGTCTATTTTTGTCATGCTTCAAATTCATTGTGTGCCATAGCCCCAGCAAAACAGCAAGTTGCACAGCTGGGCTAGAGAAATAGTTTAAGTTTTAGGGAAGATTAAGTCTGTGGTGTTAAGTATTCTGAAGGATAGTTATTTTCCAAAGAATGCAAACAGGCACTTTGGTGAGGTGAGCAAAGAAAATGCTGATGGCGAGACTAAAACAAAAGGAAGTAAGAAGACATGCTGAGAGAGATAGGGAAGTGAGGCAGCAAAAATTCAACCTCAAAGCACATAAGAAATTACACAACCCGACTTCCGAGCCAGCCCTTGGAGCTGGGACATTTGAGTAGCACGTGCAGTGGGACCTTCCATGTTGTAGGACTTGGAGGTGTATCACAAGCTGCTCACACGTGGACTTGACACATGAGAATTTTTAGACAGAAAGCAACCTAGAAAAATGGTCTGGACTTAATGCAAAATGGGATCAGGATCACTAAATATTACTTTCAAAAGCACGGTAGATTTGTATAGTTTTTTCTTTTTTCCCCACCTTTTTCTAAATTAAGAATTTGTATGTTAAGCATATATCAGGCCAGTGTTACTGACAAAACGGATGAGTTGTTGATGAAAATCTGTTTTGGTTGTACTGCTATCCACAGTAGAAATTTAGGTCACGATTCAGGTGCTAGGGGAACCAGTAAAATGGCATCATCATTGGAGTGAAGATACCAAATGCTGCACAGGTAAGAGTTTTAAAGGGAGTGCCTAATTGATTTGGAGTTTTCTTAGCTAAAAACCAGCCAGTGCCTGGTGAGTGCTGGGGCACGTCATCACAGACTCAACAGTTTCTCCTTTTCCATTACTGCAAGAGCTCAAAATGATTATGCTGAGGGGTTGGTCAGCTAGGAGAGTTCTGCTTCAGTGACTGTTTCTGTGGTACAATACGTACCAGGAACAATTCTTCCCTACTCTGGAACCTGCTGTACGTACAAGGCCCAAGGTTTTGAATAAGCTTGCCAAGTAAAATGAAAATTGGACTTGACATTCCCACTTGCAGCCTGCTCAAGCCAAGGACAGTCTCTAGCCATCATGTGGGAGCTACCTGCCTGCTGCCCACCCAGCTGCCTTCCCTGGCTCCTGCTGTCAGGAGCAACTGTCCTGGCAGACAAACTGCCTAAGGAAGCCCCGGGGCTTCTCAGCGATGTTCAGCAGACTGGGAGAGACGTGTGGGGTTAGGAAAGCAGAAGGTGATGGATTTTCAAGAGGGAGAAGGAAATAGTTCTAATGGTTGGGGTGCAGTGGATAGTCTTCCTACAGTGGGATAAACATAATAACAGCTTGGAAAAAAATCTCCAAAGTCCCTTGTTAAGTATTTATGTAGTATCTCATGTTCTAAACCCGCGGAAATGTAAAGGACAGATCTAGGATGCTTTCCAGTCAAACTGCACTTAATTAGGGAAACCCCTGGAAGTCAGATGAAAAGCTAAAACTGATGCCTAGATGGTCGTTTGGTGGTGACAGAAAATGTGTATATGGAGGGGAAGGGTGGCTTCCTGTGATCACCTGGGTGAAGTTCGTGATGATGTTGCAGCCTCCTGAGACTGTGCCTCATACTCTAAAGAGCCACACTGATTCATGAGTGACCTTCTCCTTTATCCCACCGATACCTTGGGATTGATAACAAAGGGAAGAGAAAAAGAAGTTGCTGAGCGGGTTTTAGCTTAGTAGTTGACTTAAAAAGAAACTTTACTGTAAAAACTTTAGACTAAAGAAGATCTGGATTTTCTATCTCTGAATTTCAGTATTTTTCGTTTTTTCTCTTTTCTTTATCAAATGGGTGAAACAAGGTGGCCAATTACTGAATTGCCTGTTCACTGGTTAGTCTGTATATATGATATTTTGTTGCAAAAGGTTAAGGAATCTTCTACCCCAAAGAAGTTCAAGAGCTCATTCTCTTGGTTTCTCTCCTTAACTTGTGCTGCTTCCCCATCTCCAAGAGCACCTGGAGTGGGTGATGTGCTTGTTGAGCACCTGCTGCTGACCACAGGAGAGCCCCAAGGGCTGCACCCCCAGCTGTGCCTCACTTCTCTGAAACAAATTCCAGCAAAGCCCTGAAGTTCCCCTCCCACCAAGCCAGCACAGGGGATGCCTGAGGCAGTTTTGCAGATTAGGCAGTTAATGCATTATGGTCATTAAGGTTTGGGACATGAACATCCTGTCTGAGGCTGACAGTGTGAATGTAAAGGCAGCCAGGGAATGGAAAGCCAGCCATGAGCCGTCAGGAGAGCTTAAGTGTGTGGCCATCACTGTCATCACTGGTGCAGTATTCCAGACTGGTCCCCCAGGAATGCAGTTCGTTTGAACCTGGAGTGATAATGTGACCAGTCTCCTTCCCCTGCCTGTCAGCTCCTCCTCCACCGAGGAAGGCACTGTGAGGGATAAACCCGCAAGGAGCTGGATGGATTTCCTGCAGGCCTCCAATGCTGACTGCAGGTGACACAGCTCACCCACGGAAGGCCAGCCAGAGAGAGGGGCCAGCTCTCTGTGCTGCAGTAACACCAACCCTCGCTGGTGCTCTCTATGTTTTGTGGGATGAGAATAGGAAATTGCATTTTCTTGGAATGATAATGAGGAAGCCTAAACTCTTCTCTGCCCTTAAAAGCTGTCCTTAAAGGTCACACGTGAGACATTGGTAGAGAAATTCAAGGTGGCTGACTGCCTTGCTGCTGCTCCTATTCCCTGGCTAAAGAATAGAATTCAGTCTGCAGGGCTGCCAGGCTTGACTTAAGCTCATGTAAGAGATCTTTTAACCAAAATGTTCAATTAAAGCACATGGTAGGTCATGGACTAAAAGACGTCAGGCTCCACATTTCAACACCACATCCGGTCTAACAGAGCAGTTTTGAGCCTAAAGACCCCTGGATAGTATTCCTCAGCATCAAACCATAGAAGAGGTCATGGTGCTGAACTGTAAAGCATCTAACCTTTGGACTTGGTACTGTAGATGGAGAAGGCATTGCTGGAGTGTCCCCTCCACCTGTCTCCAGGAGCAGGCTTCAAAGTGCAGGCTAGGGGTAATCCCTGTGTCTCCCTTTAAAGCCAAGAGAAAAGAATGTGACCCTCTACACAGGTGACTAATGCTGTGTGTAACAGACACAGGGATCTCCTGGAGATGCCCTTCCCTCCTGTGATGGGCAAATGAAGCCATGTTTCTGATGGCTGAAGTCAGAGGAGCTGCCCCTCTGCATCTTGCTCGTGCCTGCTGTTTTGTGTGTGCAGCCTTGTCCTCTGCCTTTTGCCCCCACACCAGTGCCAGGCTCCGTGTGTTTGAAGGTCCCAGTCCTGGGAGCCGCTGTGGCAGTGCTGTGTATGAGGCGCTCCAGAAGGGCACCCTCTGCAGGGCTGGAGACGACAATCCAAGGAGCAGGGAGATTCTTAATCCTGTTGTTTTTACAACAAATTCCCTTTTACAACAATTTCCTAAGCCGTGGCGAAAGCAACTCCTGCAAAATCCTCCTGGCTTCTTTCAATTCTGTGCTTATGTGGCTGAAGCAGGAGGGCAGTGGAGCCACCCCTTGGCAGGGTTGGTGCCTGCAGTGACCCTTGTGCCTACAGACACCCCAGGGCCCGAAGAAGCTGTTTCTTGCCAAAATCATAATCTCTAGATAAACAGAGGAGCTGTGCAGACAATAAACCTTTGATTCAACCTGTTATACATGCAAATCCAAATGCTGCTAAGAGTAAGTATTCAAGCAGAAAAAACATTCAGGAAACCTGCAAATGGGACCTGGACACATTTTTCTTATTATTTCAAAGCTGTCTGCAGCATGTTGGTGCTACCTGTATGGCGTGGTGCTTGCCAGGACACTGACCTCCTCTCCCCTGCAGAATGAAGGAAAGGAGCCCTATTGCCCCAGGCAGCCCCCAGGCAGGCGTGGGGAGCACATACAGGCCAGGCAAGGAGGCTGGTCCTTGTGCGGAGCTGCGCCGAATCCCGGGCAGGGAATCGGCTGTTTCTGAAATCAGCACAGGCCTTGCTGCTGTCCTTCAGAGAAACTACTGGAAGCTCAACAAGGCAGAAAGTACGTGCAGCAAATGGAGAGCAAAAGCATCATGGCAAAAGTTGTAGTTTACACTGCAGGGTAAGATTTACAGTCCTGCTGTTTCTTTCCCAGGAGGACTGGGCTAGCCTACACATCTCTTTGTGTGGTTTCACAATCAGAAAACTGATGCAGCTGAAAACCAAAGCTGTATTTTCTACAGTGAGGTCCCTGATTGCAAGGGCATGAGGCACAGCATCAGCACCAGGACTGGTGGGACTACCCTTTGAGATCACAGCCCATCAGGGAACTCAGCCTGCATGCAGAGCCCAATCCTGCAAACTTGCAACAGCCACATGCAGTACTTGGCTGCTCCATCCCGTGGAGCAAAGCCGTATTTTGTATGAGCATTTATGATCTAAGCCAGACTGATTCATCCATGAGCCACTCCTGTGTGAAGCAGAGGTCACTCACTGCTGGATCCTGTCCTGCACACACTCTACTCCTGTGTAAGGCGTAAATCAAGGCTAAAAATGTTTACAGTTTTTTCTGTTCCTGAAAAGAAACTAGGTTAGGCAATAAAAAAGCACTTTGCTTCATCATTTTTTTTCCCAAAAGGAAAGAGGAAGGTGAACTTTCTGTTTATGAATAATACATATGAAGGGTTTTCATAAGAGTTTATCTCATCCTCCTGTTCTGTTGTTACTTAATGAAAACAACATGCTGGTGAGATCTCTTAACATTTGCTGCAGGATTATACTTTTGGGGGCATGCTGCAGTAACCAGGATGAGCTGGAGACAGAAGCCATGAAAAGTTTGTAGAGAAACAACCCATACATTGTATCAGACCAGGTTTAGATCATAAATGTTGGGCACAGCATCTCTTGGTGCATTTTCACTTGCTAATCTCTCCACAACACATAGCCAGGATCCTGGCGAATAAACTGAAATTTATAGTGTTTGCCATCTCCTATCAGCTCAGTTGCAGGAAAGGGGATGGGAAAGGGAGAGTGGGGGATTAATTTGGTTTTTATTGCCCTTCACAACACTTCACCCACCACACTGAGGTGCCCAGACTCCAGCACGTCACTTCCAGAAAGAACACAGGATTGTTCCCACCTGCCCTCATCAAAAACCAAAACTCTGGCATTGCCTGCAAGTGAGGGGGTTGCTACTTGTTGAGATGAACCATGGTAACTGAAAAGAAGGTAGTCTCTAGGGGTTCTTAATATTCCTAAATTCCTGAAGTACATATGCAGTAAGATAAAAAAAGCCTAATTCATTTTGCATTTGAATAAGTCCTTTGGTGAAGAACTTTCATTTCACCATCAAGAAGACTGGCAACATCAACTGAATCGATGTCAGTATGGCAAAAATTTAGTGGCACCTTTCATCTGAGATCAAGACAGTCTGAGAAACTGCCTTTGAAAACACACTGTTGGAGGGAAAGGTACAATCCAGACATTGTTTTTCATGCTTTATAAACATGATGATATAGCAGCTTCAACAGTTGATGTTCGGATTGCAGCTGCTTGGCCAATGCTGTGCTAAGCTGTGACCTTGGGCAAGAACCACTGTCCTGAATGGTACCTGTGGGAGGCACGAGGAGGGGCCACATCTCCTGTCCAGCTGTTGGCATGGCAGGAGTGAATGTCCCAGCTCCTGCAGCCCCTCCTCCCCCCTCACCAGCTGTCAACCACCAGAGCCCCCGCAAGACACCAGTGGAGGCTGAGGCTGCGGCAGAGGCCCTGGGAGGCTGCCACAGAACGCTCCTTCAATGGCAAGAGCAGCAGTTGTCTTCCCATGCTGAGGTTTGCTGAAATAGACACACTCATGTTAGAGTTAAATCCCAGCCTTTTGGGTGTTAGCAATAATTTATACTGCTGAAAAGGACCATGAGATCATCTGAAGTTGTCTTTTGTGAGAGTTTAAAACTACACTGTCTGGGATGTGATGAATACTGCTCACAAAGACTCAGGCGACCACCCAGGAGTTAATATGATTAAGATCATTTATTCCTTTTGTAATTCTAAGAAAGCTTTCAGGTTCATCAAGTGAGTGGCTTCTGTTCCTTTTATCCTGAGATGGGTACACCTACTAGAGCTTGCTGTGTGTCATTTTGACAAAACACATTTTCTGAGCCTTATTTACATGAAAAAAATCCAGATTATTATAAACATTTCTATTCACATCAAAAGCATTTTTATTTTGCAAGCATTTCTTTGTTATTTCCCTTGCTACTGAATCACAGCTGCTGAGAGGGATGCTGGAATGTTGCTCAGCCTTCCCGCCCACTGCTGCTGAACCAGTGGGGTTTCCATTCCAGCACAGGGACGTCAGGTCTGCCACCAGTGTCCCAGGGACATGCACAGACTCAGAATAACCCCTGGACCATCCCAGCTGAAAGCTTCAGCTCCAGGAGAGTCAGGGAGAGCTGCAGGATCTGGTGTCCCAGAATTATGGTGCCCAGGTTTTCCCATGCATGTGTGGGGTGACCATCCCTCCTGCCCCACCATGAGCATTGATGACCAGAGGTGAGAGACAGATACCAAAGTCTCAGCAAGGAGGCAGGAGGAGAAGCAAGAGCCTACAGCATCCAGGCCCTGCTGAACCGCAGCTCCTGCCTCTGCTGGGCACTAGTGCAGCTGGGCAGGGGCAGCAGGAGAGGTGTTGCAGGTGGGTGATACCAGTCTGAGCAGGCCCTGGGAGACATAGCAACGCAGTGCTGAGTGCTGTGCTGCTGGGACAGGCCCTGGCCTGACATCTGGAGAAACAGAGGAGACCAGAAACTCCTTTTCAAGGTGAGAACTGGCTCTGGTTGGCCCTGGGAAGAACATGATAACCTGGCTGCTGGGCCTCACCTGCAGAGCTGAGCTGCAGTGAAACAGGACATGGCCACGGCACACAGGTATAGGTGCCACCGCATGACAGCAGAGTGGCATCTGGCCTTGCAGTGTGATTCCACAGTTCACTGTGGGGTATGTTCTGAGCCCCTTTTTCTTCTCCTGCTGATAGCATACTTGTTCACAGTTGTCTCCCTGTGAAGACCCTGCAGTCAGTCACACGAGATGTTACATAAATCAGTTACTAATTTCTTCAGTGACTGAAATACCAGCCGGCCCCCGGAATGGCTCAGCTAAAGAAGCAAACCTGGCGGGGGTGAGAGGAGGGGACAAAGCCCCCGCAAGCCCAGCAGAGCGTGGGATGCAGGCAGCAATGGCAGCTAAGCTGAGAACAGGGTTTGCACCCACCCAGCAGAAGGAAAAATTAACCCATCCAGTGTGTTTTCAGCATAGTACAGCTGCGAGCCTGCATGCTCTGGGCAGCTGAGTTGATGCCAAGCTGCTCCCTGCGCCAGTGTACCATTCTCCTCCCTCATGCCCAGTAAAGCTTCTTTGGTTCTCACTGCAGTGACCACATAAACTTCTCAGTCCTTCAGATCCAAGCAAGGTAAGCAGGCTGCAACCTGCCTGGGTGGAGGTGATGCTACCTTCTGCCTCTGGGGAGGAACAACCCCCGGCACCAGCACAAGCTGGGGTCAGATGGCTGAGAAGCACAGGGCTGCTCACAGCAGCCTTCTGCACTGCTTCATTCTTTCTTTCATAAGTAATTTGTTTTATAAGTGCATTTGTTTCTTAGCCCATGCCCTCAACAGTTTGATATTGCTGTGCATTGTAGTGCTAAGCAATCCGCTCTGGCAGGAGGCTGCTCCCAGTGAGCATGGAGTGTCAGTGTGGTGGGGCATTGGAGCTGGGAAATCCAGCCTGTACCTGTGCAGGTGAAAGAAACCGGACTGGGGGCACTGGGGATGCAGGATGGTGAGGCCTCAGCAGCCCAGAGCAGCTGAGCTAAAGTCGTTTGGATGGCAATACCTCACTGCTGGAGGTCATCCCCTCGTGCTTGGAGTCTCATGGTGTCCTTGTCCCTGCCAGGTTTGTGCATGGTCTCAATAGCAGGATGGGGAAGTTTTGCCAGAGGTCCCATCCAAACCACACAGCCCTGTGACAGCCTGCCAAGGGCTCTCCTGGCTGTCTGCAGCATCAGAGACTGGCTAATAACTAACTAATCATACAAGCTAATTACAGAGTTACTTTTGCCCACTACAGTAAAGTGCTACCTCATAATTACCTCATAAAGAGAATGGCAATCCTAATTATTAGGCTTTCATTAGGCTGACAGAGGCATATATGGCACTGCAAGGACTGTTCTTGTGACCTGCTCTCAGTCCCCACCCACTCCTGCCCATGACAATCCTGGGGAAGCCCAGAGCAATTTCTCCCACTGAAAGCAGAGGGTGAGTAATGCATCTCCATGTAGACCTCACCAAATGCCACATAGATTGGAGGATCAAGAGGAACCTGCCCTTGAGCATTCCTCAAACTTCAGGGCCTGCTGCAATCCGACCTGCAGCCTGCTGCTGACACTCAGTCTTTGGCCATCTTAGCAGCTCATACATTGCAGTTTTAACATAACCATAAATTACACCGTGTTTCATGTCTTCACATCCACATGGAAAATAATCATACTGTGGTGTATCTTTGTGCTTAAAATACTGCAGCAAATACACTGTGTTGTTCTTTCCAGCTTCCCCAAGCAGCCTTACCCCCAGCGTGCTGGGGAAGGGAGAGCTGTGTGGGGCTGTCTCAGGCTGCCTCTGCCGAAGTGCCAGGTACAGGCAACTTCTCTAGAGGTAGGAAGGCTTACAAGCCTAGCTGTAAGTCTTGCTCCCACTAATAATGAAGTGACAGAATATTGTGTTAAGAAAAAGTTAGCACTTCAGCACTGTTTGTAAGGCAGCACAGAAGAGATACCTATTAGGTTATTCCTATTCAGCAAATGCTGAACTCACATTAAGATGCTCCCATTACTGCAAAGACACTTTTACTAGGTCTGTATCTGCCTTTCCCTTGCAAGATACAACTCAAGCCAAAGACTTGAAGGTTTCAGATGTAAGCTGTGAGCCAAGGGAGTGCTGCAGCAGTCAGCGCTCAGGGTGTGAAGGACAAAAATTTGGCTATCAGAGGCCTCTCAGTCTGGGCAGAGAGTGGATTTTCCCATACTCCTTAATGAGCCTCTTCAGGTGTGGATACAGGTCCCATTCACCCAAACAGGCAGCACTTCCCACAAGCAATGCCTTCAATTTCAACTGGACAAAACACACCAAAACTCCCTGCTGAAGAGGGGTGTATCCCAGCCCTCAGTCTATTACAAAGTGAATCCGATACCATCTCAACAGATGGGGCCAGATCTGCAGAGGCAGCTCTGCTTTCTGGGAGCTGAGCTGAGCACTCGAGATTAGAGGAGCCCCATGGTTTTGTACTGCAACCAAGCAGCTCTGGGGTCTGTTTGCCACATGGCACTGAAAACAACCAAGCAAACCTGAAGCTGCTGCAGCACTGCCTTTGCCACTGTGCAGGTTGAAATGCTGAAAAAGAGGAATCAAAGTGATGAGGTGTAAATGAGAACCAGGGAGAACTGAAATAAAGTATGGTCCCAAGGCAGCCCTGTAAGCCAGCACCCTGTGGGGTGACTGTGCTTCACTGACCCTGGCCCTCTGCACCTGGTCCCTATTCCTTCCAGCCCAAGGCCAACCCGGCCCAACCCTGATGCATCTGTGCTTACCATCTACTTAGAAGCAGCCAGGAACAGCTTACTCCTTGTGTCTGAGGCCATGACTGAAGAGCACCCTGACCTGAACAGTTTGTACTGGTACTCAGCATGCATGGATATGTTATCTGAGTCAGCTTTCCTTTTCTCCCTTGTTAATCAGTGCTAATTGATTGATTTGGCCTCACCCCCCCACACCACACCCCCCTCACCCGCTCCATTTGGAAGAAGAGAGGCAGCATCACTCTTGATGGAGCACACAAATTTGTTTTCAGAAAGCTACCAGCATCCTTTAGAACATAGCCAGGTATGTTACCCAGATATCATCATGTAAGAGAGATGGAGAATTGCCATATGCCTGTCCATCACTCCAGCACCTCTGCTTGCAGCAGGATCAACAGCAACATGCCCAAGTGCTGCTCAGGTATGATGCCCAAGTGCCTTCAGGAGCTCTGAAACCCTCTTCCCCTTGTGCCACACTGAGACTTCTCTCAGCACATTTTGAATGTACCATCTGGACCAGCTTTTTCCATTGTCCTTCACCTGGGGAGGCAAGAGATCAGGAGCACAAAAATGGTGTGGGGACTTTGTATTTCTACCAGGGCTGGAGGTAGCACTGGGGAGATCAGCAGGCATCCGCTGTCCCAGGGAACAGGACAGGGTGGGGCCAGAGGGGGGTTGTGGAAGGAAGCAGTGGTTTTCATCAGCTGCAGGAGGGGAAATCCAGCAAGACAGCTGCTTCATCAGTACTGGAGCTTCCCAGGGACCACATCATCTTGCTGATAAAGGAGCTCGTGCTGGAATTGTAAAAAACTGACTCTGGGGTTATTTAGTCACTTGCCACAAGCTGGTGGTGGAGTTAAGAGCATGAACACAGTGATTCCCCAGCACTCACAGCGCTGTGCCTGGAGGACAGGCTGTCTTTGCTCCCACACACCTCATTCCCTCTCATCCCCAGCAGTGTGGTGGTACAGGGGACATGCAGTTGGTGGCCTCTGAAAGGCAGCTCCAGCCAGCAAGGAACCCTGTGCTGAGCTTCTCTTGCCACGGCAGGGGTAACGTCAGCCTCTCCTCTGCCTGCACCCAGCCCAACTCCAGCCCAGGGACATGGATGCCCGGCAAACACAGGCAACCTGTAGAGAGAGGGGCTGTGCTCTGGGAACATGCCTAGGAAACATGTCTGAGGGCATGGACCATGGGCTGGTGGGAGCAGGCTGAGGCTTTTTGATTCAGTTACTCCTATCCAACTGGGAGCAATCCTGGACATTACTTTAGGGCACCACATGGTTTAGAGGAGAAGCTGTCCTCAAGAGTAATCATTTTGCACATTTTACCACGGAAAGAAGAGCAGCCCCCCACCCTGTGCCACAATGAAGTGGATGGCAGGAGACCCAAGAGATGTAAGCTTCCCCTGGGCAGAGGGGCAGCACTACCAGGAAAATGAAGTGAATTTTAAAAGCCTGGTGACATCCTTCCTTTCTCCATGAAGGTTCCAGGACATGGCCATTTGGAGATCAGCAAAAGGAGATCAACATTTACAGACAACCTTTCCTGTTCTGCTGCTGCCTTCTTTCTAAAACCTCTAAAGGGTGTGAAGCAACAGGAAGGAAGCCAGAGGAGCAGTAAAGGCCACGTGACCTGTGTACCATTGATTCGTTACTCACAGAACAAGGATGACAATCAACTGTTAAAAAAGCGGAGGCTGAAGGAGAACTCAAGAAAGGAGCAATCAGCTTTTTTCACAAAAAAATAAGCTCTTCTGGATTACAATGGTCACCTGCACATGAGACATCACAGGGCAACAAGTTAGGAGAGACAACTTACTTAAATTCCCTTTTTTGTTACACATCCTAAAGGTGGCTTTCCACCCCATGTTGTTTTGGGGTGACAAGCTGCCCAGGTCTGCAGGGAGGATTCTGCCTCCACTGGGAGAAAGGTCCTCTCAGGATGCAGGTTTGTAACCATCAGCTTGAATTCAGCCTGTCAAATAAACATAGGTTGGATTCAAGCTGGAGTAGTAGTTGTACAGGTGAAATAAGAGAGGTATCCAGACACACACAGCTTGAACTTCAGGGGAAGCAGAGCCCATCCTCCCACATTCAGTCCTGAGATACAGTGAAGTGGAAACTAGCAGCAAATTTTGGACATGAATCAGATGTTTACAGAAACATATACAATTTTTGAAATCCCAGCTTCCAGATCAAGCCCCCGTGTAAATTATAGTTCTGTTTTTCAAAAGACATGGCAGAGAGTGTTAATTAGCTAAAAAGTTCTTGCACCAGCCTTTTGTAAATGGTGTTATAGGGCTATAATTTTCCATTCAGCTCTCCAGGTAAGTTCTTGCAGATGGAATCTCATTCCCTTCTGGATTGTTACTGGACTTCAGAGAAATGTTTCCAACCTTGTTGCTGTCAGGGAAACTAATGACTAGACAGGTCTACATGGCAGGCTCTGTCATATGGCACATGAAGCACTCCAACCTTGGTCCACAGAGACAAAAAAGCACATGAAGATTCCCACAGAAGTCAGTGTAAGGAGCCAGTAACCTCTGGATTTGGCCACCAACAATGCAAAAAGGAGGAGCCATCAGGTGGCAAATACTGCCGTCTCTGGATATGGTTTTTCAGAGAGATGAAGTGATTAGTCATGGTCAATCCCCAGTCTCTACACCTCTGCTCTGTGACACTGGATTTCACTGAAAACATTTTAAGTTTCTTCAACATGTGCTTCACCCTCCTTGTTTACAGAAATTAGTGAGGCATTTAATTTAAAAAAAAAAAAAAGCTTCTTATTAAAGTAAGGAAACCATGACAAAGCAAGATACAGCAGTGGTAAAAACAAATACACCTTGCCTAGCAGAACAGCTATCCTATTATCTCATCCACATGGCACAGGCAGTAGTGCCTGGGAGTTGCATCTTGGCACCAGGGCCTCTGGCCACCTCCTTCAGGCTCCCAGTGGTTGACAGTGACATCGAGGGCAGGGCACAGCTAGGAAATCCCTGTCAGCCCTCTGCCCCTGCTCAGGCAGGGCAGGCCCCAGGCCCAGTGCCCATGGGGGATGCAGCAGGCAGACTATCACCAACCTGATCCCAGTTGACACAGCAGTGGAGAACAAGGCCCTTCTGAGAAACACAGATTTTCCTGGTGCAATAGCTGAAAGGCACAGGGGGAGAGATGAAGAAGGTAGCTGTTTTTAACTGGTTGACCTGACATTTGAGATAATGGTATATAAATGTAGCCTTGGGTGTGATCATCCCTGTTCACAGCAGGGAGAAAGCCTTTGTACCACTACTAAAGTGGACTAAAGAATGGTAGGAGGGGAGCCAGGAGAGCCAGAAGAGCCTCTGTAGGCTGGCTCTCACACCAAAGTTGGGAACAGAAGTTACCAACTGTTCATTTATTTTGGGACAGCTTTGTTAAGGTGCAACTAAGTTCATGGAGAATAGTGAAGGAAACAGCCTGAGCACCATTCTCTTGCTTAACATATTTTTTCAAAGATGTTGAGAGACACAGATGCACATGAGCACTTACCTACAAGACCTTCACAATAAGGGACAGACAGAGATCCAGACCCAGCTTAGTATTATTGATTGGTCCCCACTTTCTTTTGGGTTTCAGACTAGCACACTTCACTGGCAGCATGAAGAGCACATTAGTCACAACCAATGGTTCAGCTGATGGACAGCAATTTGGGAGCTTTGGTAATCTGAAATGTGTTACCTTGTGTAGGCTCAAGCCAAGCTCAGCCTATGGAATGGAACTTAAGATATAATGAAGAATTTTTTTACGATGAGGGTAGCAAAACAGTAGAACAGTTGTGCAAAGAAGTAATGGATGCCCCATCCTTGGAAACATTCAAGGTCAGCTTGGAGTTCAGAGAAACCTCATATACTTGAAGATGCCCCTGTCCATGACAGCAGGGTTGGACAAGATGTTTATAACAGGTTCCTTCTAACACAACTTCTTCTATGATTCTATTCTATGATTCTAACTTGCTAACTTGACTGCATCAAATCCTGTGTCCCTAGCCCAAGATCTGTATTTAGTCCAGATACTCACTCCTGGCTCCACAACCATGCCAAACTTCATCTCCACCACCTATGCGAAGGTCATAAGGAGGTAGGAGGGGATACCCACTGGTTTTCATTCTGGGAATCGTCCCCAGGCAGAGATTCAAGGCACAATCGAGTTCACAAGCAGCTCATGGAGGCAGCATGTGCTCCAGCACCTTGATGAGGCATGGGACATTCTGCACCAAATAAGACCAAGCTGGGACCCTTCTGCTCCCAGTTTGTCTTTCAGGCTGATTTATTCAGTGGCTGAGAAAAAAACCAATCTTGCAGAATCTCCATAATAACAATAGGAAATGCTTAAAAAACAGGCTGTGGCTTAAAACAACCTGTCTAGTAGCTGCTTGCAGGAGAACGACTGGGACACGGGAAACTGTGCCAGGTTCTTCAGAGATGGTGATTCATGTTCTGCAACCACAACCTGGCCAGAAACTTCTGTGCCAGCAGAGAGTAGGGCAGCAACCAAGGGGCTTCAAATGGTCCAAGCAAACGCCTAGAGATCTGTCAGGAGGCTGAGCAAGAAACAATACAACAATTAAAAAACAACGAAAAAAAACCCACTCAGAGAACAGGAAGCTCTTGGATGGGACTCTTGTTCTGACCATCTTGCAAAGGGGGCCAAGGGGGATGAAGAGAAGCAATTTGCAGGTGCATGTGGTATGAGCAGTGCAACGGGGGAAAGGGGAGCTGCAGAGTGCCTCACCAGCAGCAGGCCTGGCAGTGAGATGAGCGAGAGGGTTCACCCACACAGGCAGCTAGGTTCAGCTGGGCTCACTTCTCCCCATGGCTCTTCAGCTGGCATCAAGCACTTTCTGCAGGTTGCTCAGAGGTGCTTGGAGATGGCCCAAATCTGTGCCCTGCCTGCACAAAGTGCTGGCAGCCTGTTGTGTTAGCCAGAACTCAGCATTTCCAGGCCATTTCCTTCCCCCTGTTTTCCTGCCCCATGGCACAGCCTTGAGACAGCAGTGTGGAAGGAGCACTGGGTGCTGGCTGCTTGGACTTGCTCTGTTTAAGTAATGGCAAACTCTTTCCTTCAGGGAAGGGAGTTGTACAACCAGTTGTGTACTGCCTGCTGCAGTTTCTCACCATACAGCCCTGCTTTCTGATAAGCCAAGCAATACATGTCAGGGCTCCTGTTTGCTCCCTAGCAGTGGGAATTAGTAGTACATTCTGGCTATAAAAATACTGGCTTTTATGTGGACCCAGCAGTAAGAACAAAGATGGAAAGGGGCTAGGCAGGAAAACTGAGGAGCAGAGATGAGTGCCAGGAACAGGTAACTGGACATCAGATAAAGCATGGAGGCAAATCCAAGGGGAAAAAAATGCAGAAAAGAAAGCCTTTCATTTTGGTGCTCCAGTCCCAAACAGCCACTGTATGGCTACAGGGGCAGAAGGCTTCATCTATGAAGGTGGGGCAAACGTAAAACTATACAGAAAACTAGGAAAGCCAAAGCTTTAGCAGCAGAATTTCCTGTGGAGTGGTCTCTTTTGAGACACTCATGCCTTCCTGGGGTTGATCCTCCTGGAGCAGAATACAGGATTGTTTCCACTCTCAAAATGATGGAATTACTCAGAAAGTGAGAATGAAGACCCATGGGAAGCCAGCCCTGTTTTACTGTTCCACATTCCTGTAGCCCAAGGGCAGCTGTAGGCTCTTCACAGAATGGACAGGGTTGGAAGGGACCACTGGAGATCATCTAGTTCCAGCCCTGCACAAGCTGGGTCTCCAGAGCACATTACTCAGGATTGGGTCCAGCTAGCTTTTGAATCATTCCAGGAGATTCCACACCCCCTCTGGGCAGCCTGTTCCAGTGCTTTGTCACCCTCACAGTAAAGAAGTTCTTCCTCATGTTCAGAAAGAACTTGCTGTGCACGAGTTCCTTCCTGCTGCCTCTTGTCCTACCTCAGTCTTTCCTTCTCCAGGCTAAACACGCCCAGCTCGTCCAGCCCTTCCTCAAAACTGAGGTGGTATAAAGCCCTAATCAATTGGACTAGATGATCTCCAGTGGCCACTTCGAACTCCAACCAATCCTGTGATTCTGTGAATCACCTCCATTTCCCTCTGCTGGACCCTCTCCAGTATTTCCTTATCTTTCTTGAACTGGAAAGCTCTGAACTGGTCACAGACCTCTAGGTGAGGCCTCACCAGGGCAGAGCAGAGGGACGGGATCACCTCCCCCAACTTCCTGGCACCCTATCCTAATGCGCTCCAGGATAACTTTGGTCTTCTTGGCCACCAGGGCACTGCTGGCTCACTAGCAGCTTGTTGTCCAACAGGACCCCCAAGGCAAAGACTTCCTCCTGGATTTGGGAAATTTTTGATAATAATCTGGCAACATCTTGGCTGTGCCCCAGGGAAGGAATTGAAGATGTTAAGTTTGAGCTGCCCAGCCAGTTCTTATGAAGATAGAGGGGGAATTGCTTTTATGCAAAACAGCTGAACAAGTGACAGCTTGTTTTTGAAGACCAGTACCTGCCTGCAGTGGCACTATTGCAGGAAGCAGCGGCTGTTGTTAACCTCCTTTTCACTCCAGGAAAGTTGTGCTGCAGCCATGTGAAGCTGGCTGCAGCACTAGGGAGCACAGGGACTGCTGAACAAACCCCAGCATGAACCCCACAGGGCAGTGATGCCAGAAACAACATGGAGGAGTTAGAACTTCCCCATCCCTCCCTGCCTAGCTACGCTAGCTGGCAACAGTACCCTTAGGCTTTGTTCTTTGCCATCACGAGATGGAAGATGATTCTGGATCACCATGCTCACTGTTTGCTGCAGATCCCTTGAGTCTGCCAATGTGCTGTACTGATACCTGCTTATTCATGCCCATGCAGCATGTACCACAGGCAGAGAGCACAAAAACATCAGCAGCAGAGCTGAAAGGTGCAGCTGGATGAAACAGACTTGTTCTTACAGAGAAAAATACCTGGAAAAAACCCCTAGCCAACTAGAAGAAACCAGTCTACATCCACGAGTAAGTCAGATCCTTGTGAGGATCAAAGACCTGTTGTTTGGCTTTGCATTTCTGCTGCTCCAAATCCAAGTGCATGTTAATGAAACCTTTCACACTCAAGACCACCGAAGTGCCTGAACTTTCACGCTCAAGATCACCGAAGTGCCTGAACATCCCTGCTCTCAGCACTGAGGCAGCTGAATTGTTGAAGGTCCTCACACCTCACATGCAATAGGCACAAACTAGGCTGAGAGCAGCAGAAAACGGCAGCAGCAGAGTCCCACTAGGTGAAGATCTGCACTGGGATGCCCATCCATCCCCTCTGGTGCTACATGCCCAGCTCAGTGTCATGTCTGGCAAAAGTACTGTGTGCCTCTGTGCCACAAAGCACATTGCTCCAGAGGCATTTGCTACTTTTCTGAGCTCTAGATTTATTTTCAGTCTGCATTTCATAAAAGCAAGAGACTTGTATAATCCCAAGGCCTGCTTGCCTGTTTTTTTCCCCCATATCCCTAGGTAACCTTGATCAAATTTGGCCAAGATGCTTCAAATACAACGGAGTTCTGATAAAGTTACTGAAAATTGGTAGCTGGGCATAGAAAAAAAGAGACAGCAGCAGCCCTGCCCATGGAAGGGAGGCTGAGCTCACCTGGTAAGAGCTTGGTCTGGTGGCCACTCAGCACATGCCCCAGCCACCCCTCAGCATGTGGGCTCAGCTGGGGTGGCTGCGCCCCCACCTGCCTCTGACCCAGCATCAGCATCACCAGCAGTGAGATTTTGTGGGCCAGGCAGCTCAGCAGAGCTGCATTTTGGGAGCCTGGTTTCATCCATTCCACTGCTCAACAGCTTGTCTCCTGATTTCGAGCTTTCAAAAACTGACAGCTTGCAGTATATGAAAAGATCATTCTTTTTTTTCTACATTTATATATTTCTTTGGGTTGCTTTTGCAATTACATTTTTAGTAGCTGTTTCTATTTAATTTTCCTTTCATTTTGGGTTTCACTGTGCTCATTCTACTGTAGTTAAGAATCACCAGCCTTTTAATGGTTCATCTTTCATCTTAAGCAGGTATGTTTTGAGTATTGCTTGTCCATAGGCCTTTGCCACATCCTCAGTGGATACCAGCTAACATCCTGTACTTATTCAGAGGGTCCTGTCAGGTGTACAGTGCAGATCAGGGGGGAAGGCTGCATGCGAGTGTAGTAGGAACCAGGATGGAAGGGTTTGCCTCAGAGCAACTCGGGATGCTCCCCAGACTATGCAGGCCAAGCAGAGAGTATCAGACATGTTTCTGAAGCTTTTTTGAGTGAAGTCTGCAGTGCTGGGCTAAATGTAATTCGTCCATGCTTCCTTTCTTCCAGTCCCCTTTTGGATGGGTTATACACAGCCCTGGTGCCATGCTTTGCTCTCCCCCTCTCCTCCCAGTCATCAGCTCATTGTGTGTTGCATACAGGTAAAACCTTACAAAAGGAAGGCCTTGTAAAATCATGGCTCAGGCCTGTTACTTTGGCTAAGTAGAAAAGGACTGTGGGAAAAGACTCAGCTGAACTAAGGTAGAAAAACAAGTTACATAACCATCATGTGTTCACATGGTGGTGTATAGTGGTAGATTGAATTATGTTTGTTATGATTTAAAACTATGTAACTGATAAAGGCCTAACTGCTTAAGAAGGCCCAGTTTTTGCAATAAAGTGGCACTCCTTTGCACCTGCGTGGGGACTCTGCATCACTACAGACCCTCCCTCACAACTGTGGAGCAGAGCTCATGCTGCACCATACAACACCCTTGGCACCCAGTCCTGGCCAAGGTGGAGCAAAGCTGATGTCACAATGAACTGCTGGTAACTCACTTCTCTGGGCCAGTCACCAGTGTCTGCCTCTCTTACTACATCCACCAAATGCACCAGCCTGGGAGAGGAAGCCCTCACCAGGCATTCATCACGAGGCTCTCCAGTGAGCTTGCACGGGAACAACACACCATCATAATGAAGGATTTGGGATTTCTCAGTACAACACCCATAAACTGGGCAGTTCATGCAACATATGCATGGACATTGAGGTATGGATGCTTAGAGCAGGATGAACATTTCTAGAAGCAGAAAAGCACCAAAATGTTCAGATGCCTCTAAGCCACCCACAAGCAGGCAGCATATGCTACAGGCTCCAGCAGCCAATGCTTTTGCTCTGCTCCTCTGCATGGATGGCTGAAACTCAAGCAAGTCCCAGTTCAACACATGCTTCAAAATAACAGCCCAATTACTTCAGCACCCCAGTCAAAGGCAGTGAGTTGTCATCTTTCCTAGGAAGGATGGGGAATTTGTATATTGTTATATTTTTGGCTAATTTTTGCTTTACCCTGGCATTTTTTTTACCTGCCCCTTGGGGCTGCAGGTAACTGGACAGGTTTGACTCCCTTGCATCACAGGAAGCAGTCACTCTCAGCTGGGAGGAGAACAGCTGTTGAGGGGCCAAGGACCACCTCCAGATGGGTCCTTTGGCTTTGTGGTTATTTTGGTTGTTAGGAGAGCTCCTGCTCCACTTCCAGCCCAGTGCTCCTCTTCCTCTGCTCACTGACTTTCCTTCTTTGCAGGCTCATACAAAGCCCAAGGGGAAAGGTACGAACTTGGCAAGAGGGACGGAGGCAGTTCTAGGAGTCTAAATTGATGACCTTACAATGACAAAAAAAACCCTAAGTGTGTTTTATCTAACACTGATAACATGGCAGTAGGGGAGAGGAATTTGGGTCTTCAGAGATACCCAGGTGCTTAGCCAGAGACACACCATCTATTTTCCACAACAGCTGGGCCCTGCCCTTCTATGAGGACAAAGGGGACAGAAGCCAAAGCTGTTAGACATTTACTCCTGCCCTAGGCACCTCCTATAGGTCTTAGAGAAATCCCTCTTGCTCTGGACAGTCATTGAAATCCTCTTCCCAGCCCCAGGACTGGAAGCCCCTCGTGACATATCATCTCTCTCTTCAGTCCTTTCACCAATATTCATCCATTAAATCATTCTCCTTCCCTTCTGCTCTCCCCCTTTTTTAGTCAAAACAGGGTGATCAAAAACTAGTGTTAATTATTCTTCCAGAATTGTGCTGCATATGACATAATTCTACAGAGGCCATGAGGCCATTTACCATTTTATCACCCCTGGAAGTTTCCCTTTGTCCCTGGGCCACACACTTTGCTGATACATTATGTCAGCTCTGACTCTGGGAGCAGATCTAAATCACTAAAACATCCCAAATTAACTCAGTGCAAAAAAATAAAAACCAACCCTGCAACCAACCAGCCCTTAAAAGGGAAGTGGTCAGGACATGGCTGGAGAATGGGAGAAGCCCTGAGGACAAGGGAAGAAGGGAGCAGAAAGGTGGAAAGGTCCTTCTCTCAGTGGCAACAAGTCCCCGTGTATGTTCAGCAGATGATGGAACCACAGTCAGTCAGTGCCCTCTAAAGGATGGCCAGGCAGGGCCACACTCCCAGTCTGCAAAAACACCAGGCTTGGCCACAATGGGTCCCAACTGTAACCCCAAGTGCTCTGGAAGCCAGAGACACCACACAACATACCCCAACAGAACAGTTATCACAGTACGTAACAACGGCAGCACCCTGCTCCCCACCTCACACAGGTAAGAGCCATTATTACAGGGCACTGGCTGACGGCCAGTTCCATCCCTATGAACCGAAAGAAGAACTTTGCTGGGGTGTCAGAAGTGGAGAGGGGAACAGGGTCAGCTCCGGCCACAAAACCCATAATCTATGGGCAAGCAGTCTGGCTCCTTCCACAAGCAAGGCCCACAGTTTGGCAACAAAGTAAGCTGTGCTGGCACGGGGAGAAGGGAGCCTGGCAAACAGATCCTCAAGATCCTTGGGTGGGTCCAGGTGGAGCTGATACATATTGACCAACATGACCTGTGAGACCTCAATCAAGCCAGCAGAGTCAACAATTCTCATTCAAGTATGTGTCTCCGTATCCTGCACCCTCCTTCCTCAGCAATCATCCTTCCCATGCCGCGCTGCCCCTGCAGACCCACCCCAGTGCTCAGCATCAGGCTGCAGGAAACAAACAGCCCAGCCTTGCCACCCACTCTGCCCTCCCTCAGTTTCACACAGGCCTGTGAATCGCATTCTACTTCCGTTTCATTTTGACTTCTCTCTGTACTTGGTTTTTCGATGGTCCCTGAAGTTTTCTTTGGCTCACCGTGTGAGCTGAGATAATTAATCACAGGCTGGCAGGGCCTGCAGGGCTGTGCTAGAGGAGCTGCAGGCTGGCATCTCAGACCAGCAGGATTGCAGCACTGGAGATTACAGGCTACTGATTCAAAGGTGGCAGGACCATAATAAAATGGTCAAAGAGCCTAGACTGAGACCCGTGAGAAAATTTCAGGGCAAAGCATTTTCCATGGAACACAGAAATTTGTCCTATATATGGGTAATCTCAAGTCACAGTGAACAGCTAAAGCACTTTATCTGTTGAAACTGACCAAAGCACCCTTTGCTATTTGGTCCTTCCGATTCTCCTGGCAATTCAATGTCCGGCAGCTGGTCCAGTGGAAGTTCATGTTTTCTCTCAGGCAACACACTCTTATGGTGCTACCATCAGCCTTTTGTGAAGGGAATAGCCACACAAAATCCCCACAACACAAAAGGTGTGGCACTTCATCATGCCTAAGGCGTGCACACAGCACAGCAGTAGCAGCTTCCTCTGGAACAGGGAACCACAGATTGGCACATGCTGGCACAGGAATCACTGTCCATGCTAATTCAGCAGTGCCCATCTGAAGCAGATTATCTGTTTATGCCAGAGGTCACTCCAATCTGACCCACTGCCTGAGCCAGCACCACAGACCAGAACACTTTCCAATGCACACCCTGGAAGAGCAAGCATGGATCTGTTAGAAAAAAATGTACTTTAAAATGAAAAGAAAAAACAAAAACCCCCAACCAAATAAAACAAAAAAATATTCCGCAATTCCACTAGGGATAGAATGAGAAGGAACTGCAAAAATGGAAACTTGGGTCAGACATTAGAAAAGTATTTTCCAAGGAGAGCAAGGCCCCAGAATAGACTGCATTAGAGAAGACTGAACTGCCATTCTTGGAGGATTTATATGAAAAAGCTTGAAAGATCTCAGCTGGGATGATACAGTGTTCTCACTTGGGGAGAGAATGGAGTAGGATACTTACCATGCTTTCTTCCTGTCTCTTCCCTACACCATCCTCCTACCCCCTCCCCAAAATTCTGCATCTTTAACAGTCTACAATCTAGGTGCTTGCATAGAAATATGGCAATAACTTTGTCTCCCCAAGTACACAACATTTAACAGTCACTGTGTGGCACTTCGAGGACACTCAGGAACAGCAGCATGATACGCAAGTATTTTTGATTAGAGTACTTCAGCTCTTCAGGAAGAAATACTGCAGATACTGGTGAAGGGAACAGGCCTCAGAGTTAACCAACTCTGACTGTAGCTAATAAAGGGCAGAGGGAAATGCCAATCTGTTTTTCACCATACCTTGATTTAGTGTTTTTTTCTTAGTGAGGGGAAGGGAGTGGATTATATGAGGCAGAGTGAAATGGAGCACAGGATGTGGCTGAGAGGAGGTGGCTGTATTAGGGGCAAGGATGGAGCAGTATGAAGCTCACTCTTGGGAAGGAAGAAGGGGTGAGAGAGAACTGTCAGAAGACCCAGAGCAGCTGAGCCTGTCCTCAGTGCAGTCAGTGATAGCTGGGAATGGACTTGCCCTGCTCCTGCATCCCACTGTCCCTCTCCTCCAGAGCCTTCACAGAACAGCTCCTTGTCCAGCCCCAGCTCTAGTACCTCTTCCTCTGCCCATCCATTTTTCCAACCCTGATAGTACCTCCCAAGGCTCAATAATTAACCAGTTCTTAAAGTGAGGAGAGGGAGACAAAGTATACTTGAGGCAATATTCCTGGCCAAATTTGGTTCAGTACATTCCTATTTCCTCAGCTGCACTTGGCATTGGGGAAAACAATCCCACTGCACAAACCTGTTGCTTTGTTTGCTTCAGGCACATTACAAAGTAATTAACTATTACCTTTCCCATGTCATGACTGCCTGAGAATGACACTGCTTTCCCTGTTCTGTTGCCAAAATTATTTCTCCTCCACAAGTTCAGTAAACAGACATACAGTTCTTTGTACAAAAGAAGAATAGTCCCAAAAACAAGAGAGCAAAATTGCTTCTGCCCATATTCAAGAAGACTAAAAATACAGAGCTCTGAGGTCTTGACATATCTTTCCCCCCATCCCTTTTTTTTTTTAACAAATTACTCAGAACTTGGTTTTGGCTGGGCTCAAAAGATTATCTAGCACTGGAAAGACTATCTGGACTAAGTAGGCTACCAAAAGCAAACAGTGTTATCGGTCAGGCACTAAGTTTAAAGAAACTGGCACTCCCCTTCAAAAGGTACATGTTCTTCCTTATCTCTTTAACACAGACCATCAAGGTTTTAGCTCTCACAGTGCCATTTTAGCACATGGCAGTGCCCTGCAGCTGAACAGAAAAGGAAAACACCGAGATGTGAAAATGATCAAGCGGTTCCGGAACTCAGAAGCAGTGTGTGTACTCTAAACAATAGGACCTTAACTACCAGCTGTGTTAATCTAAAAAAAAATCTTCAATATTAGCACTTTACAGATAGCATTTAAAAATGTTTCCTGCGCCTAACATAAAGCTGAGTTTGCATAATGTCCAACAATTTTGTGCAATCCATCGTGTATCAAAAAGTCATAATTCCTAGGCAAGAGAGAAAATTTACTGAAGTCTGAAAGAATTTCAATAACTTCCCTATTTCCATGATAGCTTAGAATAAAAACCAATTGCATTCACAAATCATAATACCAGTGGAACAAAGAAAAAATCTTGTATCTGGTTAGAGCTTTAAGTCACAAAGGATCTTTATTTAACTTTGGTAGAGTTGATGCTTAGAAATAATATATTTGTGAACACTGAAATATTTTTCAATTGCAGTCAGTGAAAAACATTGTGTACACTTTACTTTTATTCCTATTTGTTAGTTCGATGAACATTGAGCTGAAAGGAGGCAACACGTCCAGGTAACTTATCTGGATTGCAAAAATACTTAAAAGATTTATAATTAAAGAATTATTGTCCCTCATTCAATTCCTGTTTGACTTCAATTCCCTGAAGCTGACAAGGAAACACTGAGTTATGTATTCTAGCTAAATCTCAAACCTGGGGTTTCAAAGAAGTAGTTTCCGCTAAGAAGGCCAACTTCCAGGCCCAGCCACCCACACGTAACACCTGCAAGGACAGGACACACACCAGGTCTGGGCAATAAGCCCAGCTGACAACACAGGCTCTCTACAGCAACTTTTATCAGACACCATGTAGAACCTGAGTGCAGCAGAGCTAAAATGGATCTTGGAGAGACCCAGATGAGAATATCAGGTAATACTCAAGAAGGTCTCTCCTGACAGGAGCCCTCCCAGACACCAAATCTCACTCAGGGCTCTGGATTGCAGTTCTGGCGGGCAATCAGCAGAAGCAAGCACACAAATGTCCAGGTCCTTTGCAAGGTTAAATCTGAAATCATTAAGAGAATTTTGCAGCACTAAAGTTTAATGTAAATTCTGTGCCTGAAGCATGAAAGCATTCTTTCCTGTTACCTTAAAACACCCAGGCCACATCTTGAAAAGTCAGTTTGTTACAGGAGGACAAGATACTTGTTTTGGGCACTATGAGAGGGGCTATACCTACCTCCTACCATGACAAGGCCTTTATCTAAAGTCCCATGTGCTGCTATGAGGAGAGCAGTGGGAAGGAATAGACAACACAACTCACATTAAGTTAGATCCTTGTTTCAGGTCAAAGCCAAAGGAGTGCAATCTATGAGGACAAGACTCAAGAATGTATTATTTTTCTGACAGAACAAACACTAGACAAGTTTACTTGGAAAGCTACAGTACTTTTAAACAATAATTTGAACTCTTCTGGATATCCATATAAGGCTGAGAGCATTTTTACTCCCTTAATCACATTTAGTGATGGAAAACTCTGAAATCATACCGTGTTAAGAGACAAGATCTCCAAAAAGTCCCTCTCTGTTCTGAACAAAACTTGCAAACTTGATTCCTTAAATTGGGTAAAATAGAAATGCCTTACCGTGCTCTGGGCTCTATCTTGCCATTGTCCAGGAGTGCCAAGGCTAGAAACAGGGCAACTTAACTCACAAGAATGAGTAGGAACAGGCCAAGGGAAGAAAAAACATGTAATAATATGACCAAGTGCCAATGACAGAAAAGTGTGAAAAAAGAAGCTGGTATGAGAAAGGACAGTTTGGGGAAAGGAGACATGGTGAAGAACAGAACCATGTAAGGAAAGGAGAGACCAGAAACAGTACATAGTACATCCTAGGGAGGGCATTATAAACCAGTATTTAAACGAGAGAAATTTTTCTCGAAAAATCATTGTCTAATTTTAGCAAACACATCAAACCTCACTATAAGACAATGCTGATGCTGGCCATCTGTTGTACTCAGCTGACAGAAGCCACCACTGCCACCTCAGGATGTGTTCGTTTGTCAGCTGCTTCAGACTCCAAGTCAGTACCTCAGTTTAAAGCCAGGACAGGGTGGGGGCGGAACAAAGATGTCACACTTTGCCATGGAACACATGGGGACACGCCAGCCCTGCCGTGGGTTTGGTCACCTGCAACAAGAGGCAGTGAAACTGCAGCAGCTGCTGAGTGCGTGTGGAATCTTCACACTTGACAGCAAAATTCCACAAGTACTCCCCCCGACAGCTCTACTTAAACCCATAATGGTAAATGGGAATCAAAGAAAAAGAAAACATCATACAAAATAAAAAACAAGAAAAGAAAACAAGCTGCAAAACTGCAGACCGTTCTTTTTCTTGATGTTGAAACTGTGTAAAGAAAACAGTAAGAAAAACTATACTAAATATAAAAGAGCAATTACCTCCAAGACTTCTGCAAGTCTATGATCTGGCTTCCTGCCTTACACTTGCACTAATGTTCAGTGTTTAGTACAAGTGCAAGTACTTGTACGTTTGTTTAGTAGGAATGAAGCACATTTTATTTGATTCTATTATTTTGCAAGAATCTGAAACGTTTAATTAGCTGGTAATAAAAAGCGCCACAGAATTCTAACTGATCGTTAAATATTTTCCTTCATCACAAAAGGATTAATGTTTTTTTTCAGACTAGAGAAGGCAGCTAAAAATAAAGCAAGGTTTTCCCAAAGTCCACAGGATTGCTTTGGTGTTTAAGGAAGTACGAGGGGCAGCACTTAGCGCCACGGTGTAATTGACATGGTGGTGTTCAGTCAAAGGCTGGACTCGATGACTCACAGGCCTTTTCCAGCCTAATTGGTTCCGTGATTCTGAGCGTGAATTCTCCCTGAGAAATTCTGCATACGGCACAAGGCACGACACTGAGTTGGCAAGTTTCCAAAGGCACGTTTGGAATGCGGCCTTACAGCACCTCCCCAAACTGCCCGGGATGACGGCGGTCACCTCACCCACCCACAGAGCTGCGAAAAGATGCCCAGTCAACTCCCAACGCCCTTCAATCTGCAGCCCGAACTTCCTTAGGACAAAACACAGCGATAAAACACGCCTAACTTAAGCAACGAGCAGAGCAGAGCAGAGCAGAGCCCTAACACTAACGCCTCTTTACCCCCGGCCCGGTGACAACGCTCCCCCAGGAGCCGCGCCACCCCCACACCCGCCGCCCCTCTCCTCGCCTCCCTCCTCGCTCCGCGCACGCGCACGCGCCCGGGGGC
>WBMY01001979.1:178619-199856 GCA_013397315.1 Donacobius atricapilla
GGGGGTGGGGAGGCGCTTCCGCGGATCGAGAGCGGCCGCGGGGCCCCGGCGATGGGCGGGGGAGCGCCCGGGGAGCCGCAGGGGCCCGGCGGGGCCGCCGCCGCTCCCGGGGAGGGGACTGTGGATGGGTGTGCGCGCGGCTCTTCACGTCCGTCCGAGATGAAGTGTGGCTTAAAGAAAACATCGCGGTCATTAGCACCTTTTAATAACCGCGCAGGAGCTGGGTGTGTGTGAGTGCGTGGTTAAACGGCCGGGAGAAGGAAGTAGGACGCACCGGCGTGGCTGGGCAGTTCCACAGGCGTCCAGGCCGAAGCGTTTGTTAAAACACCATGGCAGGTCTGTCACGTGCGGGGAGGGCATGAAACTACTCGGGCCTCCTTGTGCTGCTTCCGCAGAGGCTGGAGCCCGAGCTGTGCTCTCAGTCGTGTCTCTTCGCAGTAAATTCCCTGACGTTGTTTCTCCTAAGTCGCGTTTTTATGAAACTTGTTTTTTCATGAAGTGTTGGTGCTTCTCTAAAGCTAATCGGTAAAGAAACTTTCTCTGTAGTTTTAATCGTATTGGGAGACACAGTTCGATCCATTTGGAGGCTGTTTCACTAAAGGAATCGAATGTGACTGGTTCTAAGTTTTGTGGAGTTCAATTAAAAAAAAAAGTAATTGGCCAACTAGAAGATACATGATTTCAAGTACAGTTAAGTAAACAGCTTTCTATTATAATGGCTTTATTTTCACGCGTATGAAAGTGAGATACTTAAATTAAAAACTTTTCAAGCAATTAGATTTAACTGGCTTTCAGAATTAGCTTTAGCATACAGCCATTATCAGATGAGACTTTGGTGTACCGATGGTATCTGTAATAGTAAAAGTTACTGGCTCATCTTAATAGGCAGATATTCCACCTGCTATCAGCTCTCTCAGTTCAGAGAGCTTTTGATTTATTCAGCCATTCTTTAGGATGAGACGATTTGAATGCTTGTTTCGACATAATTTGTTTTCATTAAAAAAATTGTCATACAGTTTCTCAGAAAAATAAGGGATTAGCACAGGTCAGTACTGTGATAGAATAAGGGCACAAGGTGAAGGCGACTCAAATGCTGCTTCTCCTTAGTATTGACTGAGTTCCACAAGGGCTGACCTTATCATAGTCATTAGTTGAGCAACCAGTGCATTTTGTGACTTGGTTTGTAATTTATCAAATGTGGGAACAAATAAAGTGTTTTCACCTGAGCAGTGCTTAATTCAGTTTTTGTATATGCCTCTTAGAAAGGTGCTGTTACTCCAAATGTTGTGTTTTTCAGGCTTTGGGAGACACACATATTTTAGTCTATAACCAGTTCAGCTAAAAGTATTTCGCATCTTTATCAAACCTGCATCTGGCACGTATCTGGAAGCAGCTGTTTAAAATACACTTCAATATTGTGTGACTATATTTTCAAGATTCTCAAAATTTTATATTCTTGGCAAATACCTAGAAAGCATTTGCTGGGTGCTTCTTATAGGTCATTATGTCCATTTACAGGAACCTTGAAATAGGAGGTTTGAAGAAGAATGGTTATTCTTACCATCATCCTGGTTTCGTTTTAATTCCAAACTAGATACTTTTTATGGGTTTAGCCCAATTTTTAGCTACATCTCAGGCTATGCCTATTGAACAGCTAGTAACGACTACCCTGGATTTTGAAAAATAGCTTTGAAGGTGTGCTTGACATCATGTAAATGAGGGATCTCAAAGCTCTTCTAAAAACTAATTAGGCCTGATGGCGCATGTGTGAGGTATGCACACATTTCACAGTTGTGACTTCTCTGAATTTGAGTCACAGTCTAGAGTAAAACTGGGCAATCTTGTTTAATCACTAAACTGGAAATATTCCTGAGTTATCTGAAACTGCATCAGAATCCTTTGGATTTTTATAGTCGTAATATTTCCAGAGATTTTTTATTTCATAGCTGTTGCTGTTTACCTTTAGCACAGGGTGGCATGAAGTGTATATTCTGAGTGATTTTGAAATGGTTAAAGTGGACTGTCCAGTTGTTCACGACTAAAATGGGAGCTGGTGAGTCATTCAATGACAGCTCCAGCAGAATCAGCAGAAGTACAGCCCGGGTAGGTGTGTCCATTGGTAACAAATTCGCTGCTGAATGGAGCTGCCTCCTGCAACCGGCACAGCCTTTTAGGACTGAAATGTAATGAAAGTGAGCCAGTCTCACTCGTTGGGAATTTTAATGAGTAGCTTGTAGCTGGTTGTAGATGGAGTCTAGTAATGTTTTAAAAATGTACCATGGAATGACAATGTGGTGTTGATTAGGCAGAAAAGCTTAAATTTCTTGTACTTCTGTTCCAAAGGAGAGATGAGGAGAGCTGTTGGAGTTTCTGTGCTGTCCTTGTGGAGAAATTGCGCTGGCCTAAGACACAGACTCACTATTTGTTAGGAGTGGTAATGTTTGCAAAGGACCCATGGGCCCACTCTCAGTCAGATGGTTGGGAAATTTGTCTGGGAACACACGTTTTTGAGGAGTATCAGGATTGTTCTAGAGGCAATTAGCACGAATTAGAAAAGCCTCTTTTCTAGTGAAGGAAGAAACCCTGTTACCGCTTCTGGAAATAATGAACTGCTTGCTGCTGACACATCTATTGGTGCTGGCAGTAATAATTCTAATGATTTCCAGGGCAGTAGTGAAGTCTTACAAGTTTCTGCTGTGGCCAGTGATATCCACAGGTTGTTTTGCTTTTTTCCTTTTTATCTCCTCCCCCCACATCTGTAGTATAGAGCCTTCCAATGATTTTTATTCCTCATTAGCACTATCTAGGTTGCTTTTTCTCTCCTGCTTAATTTATATGAAATATTTTTATTTTATATTTTTGAAAGCTTCATTAACTTGTTTAGAAGACTGGCATGCGATTTTTGTGGCTTCAGTTTTGAAAAGTTCCTGACTTGCTACTGTCATGTGAATATAATAATAGTATCAATAATCTTTCTCCTCATGCAAAAGGTTAGATGTCCTTCTCTTTAATGCCTACGGATGTCTTTCAGAGAATATAATCTTCAAATGTATTTCTAATCTGAAAATGTCACGAAAAAGGATATAAAACATGGTATATCAGCTGAATCTCAGGCTCACTGCAAGTTGTCTTTGGCCATGACATGCAGCAGTATGGCTCGATAAAAGCAGCACTTAAAGAACAAAAACATCAAATAAGGGTTTTCACAATGTGATTCACCCTTGGTCCTCCCCCAAAAAATTAACTGAAACAGTTGCTGTTTTTAAACTACTACTAAACTGATTTCAGTCTTGTTAACATCATATTGTTCTGATACTTGCAAATTACACTGAAGTGAATTAGCACCCAGGGGTGTGACTTCAGGTATTTACTGGGACTTTTTTCAGTGTTATTCCAGACGAACAGGAACAGAGATGAAAAGTAGCTGCTGTACTTGAGAACTATTGCTCTTTTATGCTTAAATACACAAGTTGAGTTAAAACATCGCAGACATGTCTTGTGGTTTGAAGGGACATGTGAAAACTGAACAAGTCTTGATACTTACTTCCCCATCTAAATACACAGGAGATTTTACATGCAGGATTTGAAAAGTTAGTTGTGGAGTTCTACTGGAAAAACTACTTAATTGGAGTAACAAAACCTGGTTTACATTACCCTGGTTTGCTGTTTCAATGCTTACTCCTTCACTGAGCTCATATGTATTTCATATATGTATGATTTCAGATTCTCTAAGCTAAATAACTTACTTAGTTTTGAATCTCTTTGAACTGCCTCTTGCCCAGAATTTCATCACAGATATTTTTGGTCACTGAGGAAGTTGTCTGGAATAGCTGCCTGAATGAGGCTTGAACATCCACCTAGCAAGGAAATTTTGTTGGTTTCAGGGTATTGGTGTTGTAGGTGTGATGTTGATACTTGCAAAAGGGCTTATATAGGCCCAAGGAGTACCCCTAAAAGCCTTTTTATTGACACAATATACACCTGTGTGACATGGGAGAAGCCGGCTGATTTTCCCAAATGTTAAAACTTTGTAACAGCTGCCACTTTAACTGCATTTTCTCCTATCACTGTACCATCTTTTCATAGATCTATTCTTACGGGCTAATGAGATTTCTGCAGCTTTCTCAGCTGACTTGTGCTCCTTCCAAAGTGCAGCTTTTCCTGATGAGTTTTTGCCAGTTCTTCCTTGTATACAACAGAGTACACTGGAGGCTTGGGTTTTCCACTTGGTGACGGTGCTGGACATGAAATAGTAAAAATATTATTAAGAATTGTAGTTCAGCTGGTATTGGTGTGCTCATTAAGATAACTAGCATTTTCTACTAATTCCATAATGTTTTTCCAGCTGAACGAGCTTTGGACACCATGAACTTTGATGTCATTAAAGGCAAACCAGTGCGCATCATGTGGTCTCAGCGCGATCCATCTCTACGCAAAAGTGGTGTAGGAAACATCTTCATCAAAAACTTGGACAAATCAATTGATAACAAAGCTTTGTATGACACATTTTCTGCTTTTGGGAACATCCTGTCTTGTAAGGTTAGTGGAAAATAAAATGTATTGACACACAAACTCCTCAATTTATGCTGGAAACATTCCATGGTATTACAACAAGGTTTTTCATTAATAGGTGGTATGTGATGAAAATGGATCCAAGGGTTATGGATTTGTACATTTTGAGACACAAGAAGCTGCAGAAAGAGCTATTGAAAAGATGAATGGTATGCTGCTTAATGACCGCAAAGTGTAAGTACATAAATAAGTATTTGGGGATCAGCAAACTGAAATTCATTTTATGGCTGACAAAGATTTAAAAGCTTACCTAGGAAAGGAAGGTTGTTATAAAAATTTCTAATTTTAAGAAGATGTAGAGTTTTAGTGGTAGGGATTTTAAGAATTGTATCACCTGCCTGTTCTAGAGGCTGTCTAAGTTCAAAAAGACAAATAATGGACTCCGGAGGAAAAAAAAATCATTGTATTAATCGTCTTACAAGCCAATACTGTAATGAGGATTTGGGATCTTCCCTGGTTTTCTGATCTTATTGGTCTGAGATAAAATACAATCCATTGAGTATATTGAATAATACTTCCTTTATAAGAGTTGTGAGGTAAGTGTGTTGTCCATATTTTGGAGTCAGCTGATACTAAGAGTTACAGTTACTTGTCACTAAAGACCGGTCAGATTGGACTAATATTTTTGTATGAATGTCTGTTAATAGGCATATCTAGGGAGTAGAAAATAAAACTTAGGGAAGTATAATGTTTTAAATGTTATCACTGTTCTACATTGAAGGAAAAAATGTTATTTGGCAACTTCTTTAATAATATTTAGGCTGGGGGAGTGACTGTGCCTCACAGCTATGCCTAAGGGATTATTATGGTGTTTGATATAATTGTCAAAGAACAGCTTTCTAAATACTTAGAAGGGTTTAGAAAAAGAGTAACAGAAATCAGCATCGGGTTACCATCATGGATTATTTTACTATGTAGAGATGGGTAGATCAAGACACAGGGGAAACATATTTTAAAACTTTAGTTTTCCTGCTTGTTCTGTTCATATTGTAGATGTTTTTTTCAGTGTTCATTGTTATACAGCTTTAAATTCGTAAAAATGGTCAGCATACAGTCATAAAAGCACAGGGGTAAAGTATATCATGAGAGTCAGTTTTGCTTCAAATTTCTATTCAGGATAATCTTTTAGAAATAAATTAAAACACTTTACTCACTATCAAAATCTGAATACATTGCACTTCCATTCTTACTGTGCTTGATTGCTATAAATTGGGTAAAATTGTCAAAGTTCAAAAATTACTGAGGTACTGGATGCTGCTGCATCACATTTGCCAAATTTGCAACTATAAAGTTAGAGCCTACAATAAAATTTAAAAGTAGGAGTCTGCTACTCTCAGAAATCAGTGTCAGCCATGTACAGTCTGTGCTAGGGCATGTCCTTGGGCTGCAGAATGTTATGTTCAGGTTCTGCTCTTTTTCTGCCAGTATGAACTAACCATTGTTGTTCCCAGCCGGTTTGCAATGGTATTGACCCAAGAACAAATTGAACTATTTATTCCGCTATGCCTAAAAACAAAGTCTTAGATACAGGCTGGAAAGTTGTGTTAGGGAGGGGGGACAGTTATTAAATATCCCTTGCTTAAATACTGGATCAGAGAGCAGTAACTGCTTTAAGGCTGCCATGTTTTGAGTATGGCAGAGGGATTATGCTGTTATCTAGATTTTCTGTTTAGCCTCTTTACTTAGTACTTTTTCCATTGTCAAGCTCCTGTTGTCAAAGACTGTTTTATAAGCATGAACAGTCTCACCAATGGCTCGAAAGCATTTTCATGCCTTGTAACTGGGATAAACATGCTGATATAGCAAAGGACAGTGGAATTGTTTTTCTGATTGAGTTTTATCATAAATATTTTATCTAAAGAATTTCATACCTGTAGTGAATGAGGCTGATTAAAAACAAAATACAGTGCCAGAGAATTAAAGTAAATTTTTAAACCTTGAGACACTTGCTTTAAGCTGTATTACTCTGTTCTTCCTGCAACTAGATTTGTTGGAAGGTTTAAATCCCGCAAGGAACGTGAGGCAGAGCTTGGAGCCAGAGCAAAAGAATTCACCAATGTTTACATCAAAAACTTCGGAGAAGACATGGATGATGAGAGACTTAAGGAACTCTTTGGCAAGTTTGGTAATGTCTTAATGTTTATATAAACACGAGTGGACTTAAATTTTACTATATGTATCTTATCTGTACAGTGCCTTGCAGTACAAGGAATCAGGGCTGTCTGATGCTGATGTAAAAATGTAATAAAGGTTACTGAAAAGTTTGACCTGAATTCCAGTTTCAGATTCTGAAGTGTAGTAATACCTGAATTTTACATAGGCAGAATATCGTATTTAATCCTGCTGTCTGAACTGTTTTCAGTAATGTGAAAATGGCGTGTCTATGGGTTCTGCAGTTTTCTGAAAGTTGCAAATAGAAGTGTTCTCTGGTTTAGTACAGATTGATTTTATAAATGCGCCTACAGGATGTGTGACAAATGGATTTACTATGGCTTTCATTGACCTGCAGACTTACCTCTATTACTCAGTTACATTGTGGTGGTTGACCTAATACAAAATTATAAGGAACTATTCCAGCACCAAGCTGTGAGATTCTGCCTTGATTCTCAGTTACACACAGGGCAAAATTGTGGTGGACATATGACCATGATGTAGTAATGTATATGATGTGTTACCATCAAAATAGGAGATGGCAAATCCCTCAATGCCATTACAGGTTCTTTGCATTTTATTTGCAATCTCACCTTTTTTTTTTTTTTTTTAATTTATTTTCTTTCCTGTATGCTTTTGCTGTTTGCCAGTGGATATTACCTGGAAAGCAAGGGAAAGCCTCGTGCAAGAGATACCCTGTAGCAGCCTTAAGCAGCATGCACAGGAAATTCCTTCCTCTCTTCAAGTATCTGGGATTGAAACAGTAGCGAATTTAGCTGCTACGGCGAAATTGACTCCTTGCAATTGAGTCTGTGATCTGCAATTTTTCAGAGGTTACAAAATTGCTGAACTAGGTTGGCCTTTCACCAGGATAAGTAGCGTGAAACATTTACCTAATTGCAAGGCCTCCCTCTGGCTTTTTCAGTACCTGCTTCGTAGGATGGAAGCTCTAATACTTTTCAAGTGTCATAATTTTTAATGATAAAACAAATTTCACTCACTTTGTGGTGAAATTTTCTTTCACTTTGAGGTGAAATTTTCATTGAAAATACAGTAGGAAAGAAATTCAGCATGGCAGACTTCAGCCATAATGGCAAATTAGTAATTTCGTATTAATGGGTGACATTTACTTGATACTGGTATTGGTGCAGGAGTCCTTTGTAATACAAGTGCAATAAACTAAATATTATCTTCTAAAGAGGTTGTTCAAAAGGTGAGAAGAATAGACTGTATATGAAGCATAAGTATTTCATTCTCTTTTTAGGTCCTGCTCTAAGCGTGAAAGTTATGACTGATGAGAGTGGAAAATCCAAAGGCTTTGGCTTCGTTAGTTTTGAAAGACATGAAGATGCCCAAAAAGTAAGCTTTTGGACTTAATTTTAGGAATCCTGTAACTGAGACCCAAGTAATACGTTTCATTGAGTGATTAAGTTCTTTTAATTGGTCGGGGACACTGCAAAAAGAGGTGCTCACTCCCTAAATGACTTTGCACAGTTTCTGTCATTTAGAATGCTTTCCTATGAGCAAATGTCAGTTGGTCTGAGAAGCCTATTAAGTGAAGATACTATGATACAGCTGGAACTAGTGTAGAAGTGGAGAATCTTGGATAATTGAAAAACCTGTAGTAGTTGGGCTTAAAGGTCTCAATGATATTTGGACTCTTGCATGCTGAGCAATATACAGCATATACTGTATATGTATACAGTATAGACATATATACTGTATCTCTAAATCATTGGATCCAATTCGGTTGCACAGAATGTTTGTACAAGGCAGAAAGAATTGTGTTTTCAAACTGTGGCTCTGCAAAGTCAGCGGGAAAGCTATTAGTTTTATAAAGCATGTTTGGCATAGATGTGAGAAAACAGTCACAGAGCCCTGTGATGTTGCTTTTACTCCGAGGGGTAACTTTGGAAGAAGGGTCCTTCTTATTGGTGTATATGTCTATAACATGTTAGTATGCTGTATAACTTAATTCTTTGTCACCTTGTTGCTTTGATATGTCATTTTACTGTGACAGTAAGGACATAGCATCAGGAAAAAAAATGCAGTCAGACCAAATCATGGCAACAAACAAAGTTTGCTTTTCAAAAGGCATTTTGGTTATGTGTCAGTACTGCAAGTGTACAAGTGAGAGATTAGAGCAAATCCTTTCTGTCTTAACATCTACATTTTTCAGTCTTGCATACATTAATTGATGAATAGTTTCTCTTGATGAAGTCAGAATCACATGTTGGATGTTTTACATAACATAAAATTCCAATACCTCTGTAAAAAGTCTAATGGCTTTGATCATAAACGTATACAACAAACCAGTGACTTCTAGTTTTAAATTAATTGAGTAAATATGTGCCAGAGTTTTTACATCTGAAGAGTTGTAACTCAAAACAGTATGAAGGGAAGAAGTTCACATTTTCATACTTCTAAGTATTTCCTTAATGAAAGACTAAAAATGGCAAAAAAAAATAGCTGTACATGTCATTTGTAGCTTAACATTTAGTTTAGAAAGATCTGATGGATACTGCAGTTCCAGGTGTTACTTTTAAAGACAGAACTAGGTGAATTAAAGCTTTTCAACTTTATTTGCTTACTTTTCTCAGCCATTAGCAAGATAAGGCTGGAGAAACAGTTCTTGCAATTTGGGTTTTTTCCTTCAGCTTCATATTAAAAAAAGTGGTTTGCATCCCTTGTGACTTGTTTTCAACAAGACAGAAGCATATTTGGAAAGCAGTTTTCATGTTACCATAAGTGGAGAAGTCTTGGGGTTTTTTAAGATGGATTACCTCATTTTCTAGAATCCTTATGTAACTTTTTGTATTTTGAATTGCATTTTTTTGTGTGTCTGAAAAATGCTGGAGTACAAAGCACTCCTAACTTGTTGTTTGTTAATGAAGGCTGTAGATGAGATGAATGGGAAAGAGCTCAATGGAAAACAAATCTATGTTGGCCGGGCTCAGAAAAAGGTGGAAAGACAGACGGAGCTGAAGCGCAAGTTTGAACAAATGAAGCAGGACAGGATCACCAGATACCAGGTTCAGTTTTAAATCAAGAGGGCTAACTCTCTTATATGATATTTTGAGACTTAAACAGAACGCTTGCTTTTAAAAATAACTTGCCTGTTTTCTTAGGGTGTCAACCTTTATGTGAAAAATCTTGATGATGGGATCGATGATGAGCGTCTCCGAAAAGAGTTCTCCCCCTTCGGTACAATCACTAGCGCAAAGGTAAAGTTCATAGTTTGTGCACATCTGTTCTCTGAAAATGAGTAGTGATCTGTCACCAGAGAAAAGTAAATTTCATTCAGTAACAGATGTGACCCACTGTAAATGTGGGCATCAGCTTTCTTGATTATTGTACATGTCAGGTTAAACACCACATGATCATCCTTTCTTGACATAAATTAACTAGTGAGACTAGTGTGAGAAAAATTATAGCTTTTCAGTGCAATTTAGTGCTCATTATTGTTTCAATGAGAATTTCATGTCTATCGGGGTAACAGTTAGTTACACAGTAGTTTCCATTTTTATAAAATACTCAGTAAAACAAACCTGTGGTCTCACTTCTAATATGCTGAAACAAGAAACTCATGCAAGTTGAATAGGTATGACACAGAACATTTAGTTTTAAAACTAAATTTTGTACTGACAGGTGATGATGGAAGGTGGCCGCAGCAAAGGATTTGGATTTGTATGTTTTTCGTCACCAGAAGAAGCCACCAAAGCAGTCACAGAAATGAATGGTAGAATTGTGGCTACTAAACCATTATATGTAGCTCTAGCCCAACGTAAAGAGGAGCGCCAAGCTCATCTCACCAACCAGTACATGCAGAGGATGGCAAGTGTCAGAGCAGTACCTAATCCTGTAATCAACCCCTACCAGCCAGCACCTCCTTCAGGATACTTCATGGCAGCTATTCCTCAGGTATGTAGAGATGAGTAACTGAATAGTTTGTACTGTGTATAAAATCTGCTTAGATTTAACAGTAAATAGAACTGTTAGCATGTGTCAGTGGTTTCAGCATTTTAATCTCATTGTGGGAGGCTGCTGGGCTGTTCAGCATGCCCTTCACAGACAGCAAAGTTAAGTGATGATGTTGTGTTTGGCAGACTCAGAACCGTGCTGCGTACTATCCTACTAATCAGCTCGCTCAACTTGCTCGACCTAGTCCTCGCTGGACTGCTCAGGGTGCCAGACCTCATCGTAAGTCACTTCTTCACCTCTTTCCAGTGACTGCTGTAAACTCTAGCATTTACCTTTGCACCTTCAAATACATTTTCATGGCATTACAGTATCAGTCTTGTGTTTGTCATGTTGCCACCACTCAGTGTTTCAGCATGTAACAGTATATTTTTTCTAAACCATAGCATTCCAAAACATGCCTGGTGCTATCCGCCCAGCAGCACCCAGACCACCGTTCAGTACCATGAGACCAGCTTCTTCGCAAGTTCCACGAGTCATGTCAACGCAGCGTGTTGGTGAGTTTGATTTATGCAAAATTTCAGTATTAGACTTCTGTTCCAATTTTGCTGGTTCAGGATGATCTTGCAAAATAAACATTTGTAAGTTTAATATCACATGTGATATTCCTAATGAATAAGCTAATATCACCTTCTAGTAATTGCTTTAAATACTGTCCCAGCCAAGACTCCAGCTGTGATCCCATCTCTTCAAGATGAAGCACTTACTCTTGTGTGCACGTCAGTAATGCTGTGTGATGGTTTCTGTCATTTCTAAACATAGTTGCAGCAATTTCAATAACAATTTTAGCGCTTGCTGGTTTTTTTAATATTTCATATACATGTATTGTTGTGAGTCAGTATCGTGAATGCAAAATCTGCACATCACTGAATGAATCAGAATTGACTGTAATCATTGGATGGTTTGGGTTGAAAGGACCCTTAAAGCTCATGTAGTTCAACCCCTTTGCCAGAAGCAGGGAACCCTCCACTAGACCAAGGTACTCAGAGCCCTGTCCAGGCTGGTCTTGAACATCTCCAGGGATGGGAAGTCCACGACCTCTCTGAAGGCATAATTCTCCCTGAATGTATAATACAGCCATTTACTTCCTAGAAGTATTTTTTTTAGAATGACTGACATAATGTGCTCAGTAAATCAAATGTCTTTTAGCTTATAATGACATTATATTACTACCCAAACAAAGGGGATTTTTTATCACAGATGTTGTTTCAATAACGTGTAAAAAGGGCAATGCATGAATGAAGTGACTGGAAAGAAGCATCCAGTAAATTTCAAGGTTTGAACCGTTGTACGTGACCAGTGATGTGACAGTTGGCAATACTGCTAAGATGAATTTATAGCACGATACCTAAATTAGGTATTTGATTCGAGTTGGTTTGTTGGGCAAAATAATTACAATCATTCACATATGGAATTGTGTAACCATTTTTTTTCAGCTAATACATCAACACAAACGATGGGTCCACGTCCTGCAGCAGCAGCCACCGCGGCCACGCCTGCCGTGCGCACGGTACCACAGTACAAATACGCTGCGGGTGTGCGCAATCCCCAGCAGCACCTCAACACGCAGCCCCAGGTTGCAATGCAGCAGGTGTGTGCTCTGGGGAACTGCTCTGTGCTTTTACTGGTGTGCTTGGCAGGGGAGGTGCTGAGGGTGATGGGAGGGCAATTCAGGCTCTGCATCAAGGCAGTAGAGTAAAAGCACGAGGGAGTTAAGTATGTTTGAAGTTCACCCGGGACAGGATGTGGTCCCGTGTTGCTTCATACTTTCCAGTGCCCTCATACCTTAGCCTAAATTCTTGTGTTTGGTCCGCAGTGGGGCAGTTTGTAATAATCTTCAGCATCATCATTCAGCTCTAACCAGCAGTATTTGATTAAATAGACATAGTTGTTTATTTTGTTGATGTTTTTGACATTGTGTAGGCATTGTATATGCTGAGTTGTGCAATATTGGCTGTTTGAAGCTGCACCTAATTATGAGCCAGGGTTTGATTTTCAAATGGTGTTAAATTAATTTGCAGCCTGCTGTCCATGTGCAAGGTCAGGAACCCTTGACTGCTTCCATGCTGGCTTCTGCCCCTCCACAAGAACAAAAGCAGATGCTAGGTATGTACATGATACCTTTCTCTATGCATTGTAGCAGGAGGACAGTTAAAGTACACTTTTTCAATCCTAAAATGCAGAGTAAATGGTTTTAGCAATAGAACAAGTTTGTTTCCCTTACCCTTAAATTTAGGCTGGATTTGCCCCTGATGACGGTATTTCTCTCTAGGTGAACGTCTATTCCCCCTTATTCAAAGCATGCACCCTACCCTGGCGGGTAAGATCACTGGTATGTTGCTGGAGATTGACAACTCTGAACTCCTCCACATGCTCGAGTCTCCTGAGTCTCTTCGTTCGAAGGTAGGTGGACTTCTGCCTTGCTCTGGTTCCGTGGGTGGTTATGTCTACACTGACCCAGCAGTTGTTCGTGCTGGCACAGTGGGATGACAGCAATGCAGTGAGGGCTCAGGGCAAGAGTATCCTCTTTCAGAGGATGACAGTGGCTGACATTGCATGAACTGGAATTGTAATGTTCTCTTTTTTCTTTTCAACGATGCTGGCATTGTTTATATGTATGATTTCCACTGTATTATTATTATACATAAATTGCTAAGCTTCCCTTAATTAATTTTTCATTTGTACTTAACAGGTTGATGAAGCTGTAGCCGTACTACAAGCCCACCAAGCTAAAGAGGCTGCTCAAAAGGCAGTTAATAATCCCACTGGGGTTCCAAGTGTTTAATAAGTAAGTTTGGCCACTGTAGTTCCATAGGTTGACTGGGGCAAGTCTTTGCTCCATGGCCTTGCGAACAGCAGGCTCTGTGTCATGTGCAGCCAGAGGAAGTAGCAGCTATGTAAACAAACTTCTGTGCTCACTTGGTTAGCAGAAGCTACTGACATGTCATTGTTTCTAACAACAGATTTAGCTGGAATTAGTTCTAGGCATGTGTGCAAAAATGGGCAGTTCTGTCAAATGCTACAATTCATACTATTAAGAGCAACTTGTGGAATTAAAAAAAGCTGAAAATGGTACTCCAGCCCCCTTTTTCCTTAGAAATTAGAGCTTATTTATACTGTAATTTGTATATACTTACCAAATTCTAAAATTGTACAGTAAATGAAAACTAAACTATATGTTGTCTTGACTTCACATTTGGGTGAATGTAATGTCAGTTAGTGTAGTGATTTTTCTTCATTGCCTTCTGTGGGATTGGTATCTTAATTGTGCATGACAGAGGCAAATGGTAGTACCTCAACAATTTTGACAGGGAAAAAATGTGAAGTTGAGGATAAAAAGGAATCTTATTATGTCTTCTGTCTAGGTAGGTTTTGCTTGTGCCTGTGAACTTGCTTTCCACATTTGTAGCTATCATTTAAAGCTGCCTGCTTTAGCATTTGATTGCATAAAATCTTTCTTTCTTCTTGGTATTTAAATTTCTGCAATTGTCCTTTTGGAGGCCGAATTTCCGAATTTGAATCATGACTTTTCCATGTTTCCTTTTTTTTTTTTTTTTTTTTCTACTTTCACATGAGATGAGTGCTGAATAGGTTGTCTCTCCTAAACTAAGATGCCTGTACTTTGAGACCATTACTCCGTCTGCTCTGTGACGTTTTAGTAACTGGAAATTGAAAATACTGCTAGGGTAGTTACTTAATGAGCCTCAATCTGCTGGCCTCAAGAGTAGAGATGACCTGCAGTCAGTCACAGTAATACTGTGCTTAAAGTGGTGCTATCTCAGGGAGTGTCCAGTTCTAGAATCAGTGTTGTCTTGCCAAGCATCACAGGCTTTTGGATACTTTTGTGTCCCTAAAAAGTGGGAGGACCTCTGATATTCTGCTTCTAAAGAACTTTGGTATCATTCAGACAGGGAAAGCCCAGAGTGCTGCTTCATGGCATACAGTAGTAGAAAACATGTCCGAAAAGATACAAGGTGCTGCTTTTGTTTTAAAACATAACAACATTGTTTTTCTTCGCAGAACTATCCGGGACTACAATCTAGAACTTCGCTTCACCGAAGAAAAAAAAAATCTAAACATGGAAAAACTATGAAATATTGAGAAAAACATTGCAAAATATAAAATAAATAAAAAAAGGAAAGGAAACTTTGAAGCTTACGTACAGAGCAACGCCGGGGCTAGCAAAACAAGTGCTAGTCCTAGATTACTTATTGATTTAAAATTCAAAAAAAATAGTAAAATAAAAAATACAAATTAATGTTTTATAAACCCAGGGGAAAAGAATTTTCAGCACAGTACAAAAATTTAAAGCATTCCTTTCTTTAATTTTGTAATTCTTTACTGTGGAAAAAAGCTCAGATTATCACCACTGTTTTAGTTGACAGTGAGAATTGATAGCTGAGCAAAGAAACGTAATTTGGATTATAAAATTCTTGGTTTAATAAAAATTCCTTAAACACTGACTTACTTGTCATGGTTTCTTTTGTAGACTGTACTTTTCATAAGCTTGTCATCCAGAAAGCCAGGTTAGAATCCCACTCTAGTATGTTTTTGTGAACTGTAGGGAAGATAAACCTATACCTGTGGACTGTCTTCTAAATAATAAAAACGGAGAGAGGGGGGAAGCGTTAAGGCTTTTTTAACAAATTGCTGCTGGATCTGAATCTGGTCAGTGTGCAGTAGCCCAGAAATGTTTTCACTCGGGGCTGATGGGGTCTTCAGGTCAGTTTGTGCCCCTCAGGGGTTTTTGCAGTGAAATGGCCAATGGCACCAAAGTGGGAAGAGGCAGCACTAACACATGAGCTCCTTCCTTTGCTACAGGACCATACTGAGGTTGGGGCTTGTGTGGGATTAACACTCAAATGCGTAATCAAGCTAAGTGTTAAATGTGTAAACAAGAGAAACAGAGTAAAAGGGCTTTTGTTTTAAAACAAACTTTCACTGTGAGTTAGCAGATACAGTGAAGTTTGTCCATCCACAGATGGTTTATCCTACAGTCGCTGCCTTGCTTTTTTGTTTTCCCCTTTCTGCAGACTTATATTTTCTACCCAGTTTAACCCATAATTGGCTCTATAAATTGCCTTTTCAAATTTGATAATGCAAAGGGAGAAATGAAGCAGTGAAAATGGTGTATCCTGGTTTTACAAAGAACAGGGTAAAACCTGGAAGGCTGGAGTGGGAGAGAGGCACAAGGATCTGTTAGTCATGGAGGGAAGGTGTGACCTGTAGGCCCTACAGTCTGCTGGGTTTCAGTTGCTGTATGTAAAGAATACAGATTCTATTGAATTCACAAATGCCAGTGTTCTCTGATCTGACTGAAGTCAAAGCCCTTTAGTATGGTTTCTGAAGTCCCCCAAAAGACAGTTTAGGAGCCCCCTTATTTTTCCCCTGTTGAAAAGGGGAAGATCTTCAGGTTTTCTGTTACAGAATTTGAGAAATAAGCCTAGTATAATGAGATGAAATTGGTCTGGTGTAAATGGAACCTAATTAAAATCATTTACTGCAAAAGCATTAGGTTAAACTTATGTAATTGTTACACTCAGTCCTGTCATGATGGCAGCAGATTGGGCAAAAGCCTTTAATTTGCAGTCTTGCTGAGGTGTGTGACTAGAATTAAGAATTTTTGAAGTTGGGTGGTAAATCCTACAAAAGAGGCAGTTCAAGCAAGATATGCACATGTTAAGAGGCTGAATGTATAACCTTGATTTTATATAATGTCAACCATAAAAACATTTGAACTTTGGAGACAGCTTTAATGACCTAAAATATTCAGTGCCATAATGGGAACACTGAAGAATCTGATTATATTAAAGGCTTAATGGAAGGTCTAAAGGATATTGCAAAAACCTAATACCAGGGTTCTCAGGGCACTAGCAGGAAAGTAAGTAGCCGGTTACTTCTCACTTCTGCTTCTTTTCCTAGATAAGTTATGTGTTCTGTGAATCTGCTGGAGTTAATCAAACTAATTTTTGTTCTGTAAGAATCAGCAAGTTATTTAACGTCTTGCCCATGGGGAAACTGAAAAAGGAGGAGAACAGGAAGTCTTACAGTTTGTACAAGGCTTCGGTAGGTGTGTCATGCATTAGCATCTGTACCAGCCTGAAACACTGGGTAACTTCTGTGGTGGAAGGAAACAGCAAGGCACTTCTGCTGAGGTGATCATGACAGCCTAAGGAAACAAAGCCATGGGTTGATTTGGTTTATTTCTTCAGTCTTGCTTACCTGGTAATTCCCTGCTCTATACCACAGGTGCCTATTCAATAGATGTCTTCTATTTTATTTCTAAATCTAAAAGATAGCAAACAAAGCATTTGTTAGTGCCCCAACCAATTCGTCTTTAACATTAGTAAAACAATGTGCATGCAGAAAAATCCATTTTTTCAATAGTAGAGACCCGTTCCTTTGAGGCAGCCTGACTGGCAGGCACTTCCTGTTGCCACACATTCCCTTTCTGCGTGTCAGGGGCTCACACTGACCCCCTGCACCCTGCAGCCAGCCAGTGCTAAGCTGATTTTGCTGGATTCCCTGGTATTTCATTCCTTCAGTCCTTCTGTGTCTTCCGTGCTAACCACAGCAAACACTTCAGAGTTTGGCAGCAGTCATTATCCGGCTCGTGAAATGGATGGTGATTTGAATGAATGAATGAGTGGTATTAAATTTTCATCTGCTTTCCCAAGTAGGATGTGGCTTTATGAGTAACTAAATCAAAGGTTTGGTGCAGAGGTAATCCGGAGTGCAACGCATTCTCTCTGCTGCTCTGCTGAAGTCTGCAGAATTCAGAGTTCACTGGGGCCAGAGGAGGAAGGGGCAAGATGGTGGAAATAAGGATGTTCTGGAGTCTGGCAATGTCTTATTGCCAGTTTGTGCTGATTAAGCATCTACCCTGAATAAATGGTGTCTTCTGTCCTTGCATCTTGAGTGTCCTTCTTGGCAACATTCTTAACAATTGCGATGGACAGCTGGATGTTCAAAGGTAGCCACTCAACATTCTGAGTTAGGAGTTTGGGAAAAAAGATTTCCTGAAATCTACATCTAGTAGACGCATTTGTACTGGGGATAACTGAAAGAAAAATAAATAAATCCAAACCAACGAGCATTTGTATTTATTTTCAATAGGTTTAGGAGTTGTGGTCCAAACTAGTATGCTAGAGAGAGCTACAGTCCTTGGGACCACGATTCTCCCTTGACTTTCATAGTTACATGGGAGTCTATGTGGTGTGACTACCTCACTGAAAGAAAGCTTTTACTCTCACTTTTCTTCTGCAGGACATGGCCAATAAGGAGTAGCTGTATGGAAATGAAAACGCAGCTGACAGGGTTACAAATCCTTAAGATACTGCATTTGAAGTGAATACAAATTCAAAACAAATGTTTCCAGCTACACTAAGAACATAAGGTGTGCATGTAATTCCAACTTGGGCAACAAGAACAAAAGAAGATTTTCCAAAAAATAATTTGAAATTTAGATTTCTCACTTGTATTGGGATTGGAGGTAATCATGAAGAAAAAAAGAAATGACAAGCTAGGCCAACATAGTGTCCTTTTTGTACATGAAGTACTAAGAGCAGTACATCTGCTGAAAGGTCTCCTATTTCCCATGTCACCTGCTAAGGAAACATCCCTAATCCTGTCATGTTCCAACTGGCTATAGCTGGCTGGACATCTGTACTTTTTTTATAGCTCTGAGCATGTTTTAAAATATACCATGTGATATCTGAGCATTCAAAAACCAAAAACGATGCCCTGGGCAGGCTAAATGGCTGTGTCACATTTCAGTAACTGGGACCTTGGGTTACATGTGTTCTAGGTTAAACCTGATACAACATAAAGCAGAGGTTACACTTCAAAAAGTGGACCCCAAGCATATTACGTTGTCACATCTGTAAATGAAACCTACTTAAACCTGTCTCTTACCCACTGCTAGAGATTTGCCTCCTGTGGCAAATCATTAACACCAAAGATTTAACTGTAAATAAGCCACCTAATTCCCCCCACCCCTTCAGGGTGGGACAGGCAGAGACTGTGGGTTGGGATGGCAATTTACTGAAAGCAACAAGCAATGGAATAAGAAATGCACCGTAATGGCAGCAATATTAGGAACAAAGGTATAAAAAAAAGAAGGTGCGTTACCCACAAAAAGATGTTTATCACCTCGACTTGGTTCCATGTGGCCCCAGCACAGCCATGGTAGTGGCCGTGGTGGTGGTTGCTGCCACAGTGCCAGCTCCCTCCTGTCCCTGGGCCCGTGACAACAGAAAACAGCAATGGACAAACGCCCAGGGGCGAGATTGTCCACCTTGTGCTGGGCTCAGGGAGCGCCGGGGTTTGACCCCACGCTGCTGCTTTGGATGCTGGAATCAATTCCTCAGGGCTGCTGCTGGCACCACCAATTTTGATCGCTCTGACTCACTCCACTCAACTCTGCTCAGCTCCTTTCAGCACACCTGGGCTGGGCTTGGCTCAGCTGCCCCCAGCTTGGCTGGACTGGGGCTCGCCCCCACTCCCAAGCGCTGTCATTCAGCACCACATGGATTCTGTGTTTCGGTGCTTTTTCTTTAGCCCCATGCCCTGTAGCTGTGTCTGAGACAAAAAAAGGAGGGGATGGACAGCAATGGCAGAGGTTGGGGTCCTCAGGGCTGATGCCAACAGCCTTCCCACTGGGGAGAGGGAGGCAAAAATGGTGCACTTGTTGGAAATGATACAACTTACAGAATTTTTTAAGGTTAACTTTAGTCAGGGGATTGTTCACCTTTGCCCCAGGAAAAGGAGAATTTAAGTTTTTCTTCAAAAGACTCTGTTCATCAACACACAGTGAGGTGAGGCCTGATGAGCTTAACATCTACCGTTTGGGAGTAGCCACAAGATACACAGGAGATAAATATTAACAAACATCACTCCGTGGTGTGGTCTGAGACACCTGGTCTGGGAAAAGATTGATAAGAGAACCACAGAATGAGGACCATCATTCTATTAGCATCAAAGGCAAAGAGATCAGTAACCAATAGGAGATGGAATGCTAAGAATTGGGTAATTTAGAACGAATGAGAATTTCTTTGGATATAAATATGTGAAAAGTCTGGTAGAGAACTATGTGTGATGGAGTGATTTTCAGTGCAGAACTCGGGCATGTGTGGATGAAATTATTTCTATTGCACATCCAGGCCAGAATAATGTAATGCTAATTCCCTAACACTGAAAAGATGTTGTTGGAGAGTTTCTGTTTTTCCTGCATTCTGTAGGTGCTTAACCTCCCAAGTCACAAAAGTGGAGATACGGATTGGCAAAATGTCTTGGGATACAAGCAAGGATGCACACAGCAGCCTTGCTCAGGAGTGGAAGAAAAGCTCTTCCAGAGCCCCTCAGGGTGTGGGGAGCCTCATCTCCCAGGTACACCAAAGCAACAGCGACACCAAGGCTACAAAGTTGGCTTTGTAAGAGGTGCTCCTGAAGTCACCGGACTGGTTACATTTGGCCCCACAGATGAAAAATAAAAACAAATCATGTTATCAAACACATTATACAATTTTATTTTACTTACTCTTCTCCATTTCATTCACAATGCCCACAGTTAATCCTGTTCCTTGAAAAATACGCATAAGCCTTATTTTACTGGGAGGGGGGTTTTCCCCAGGTCACCCAGTCAAGCACAGCCTTCACAAAGCAATCTTCTTCCTCTGAAAAAGGGCCTTTTGGTGAGGCCAGCATAACATGCTCACATCAGGCCCTCAGTTGCAGGGCAGGGATTCCAGTGGCACCATTTCCCTGTTAATGAGCTCATTCCACATCTCCAGCAGTGCTGCTTGTGTAAGTCTACAAGGACTTTCACATGAGAAGACACAGTCCTGCAGTGCCCTTCCCTCAAGGGTACCAGAAATACATGAAAGGAAGCTGTGAAAAACAGCAAGAATAAATCACCCTCATTGTCTGGGAATTTGAGATAAACAGAAGTCCCAGGCCAGAGATGAATGTACCATTTTAACTGCACTTGACCTCCAGTGAGGCACTTTGTGAAAAAAACATTAAGTTTTCTTACAAGCCTGCTGTGTACCCCTTTTGCCAGATGGTCCCTAGTTCATGTTCCTTGAGAAATAGTAAATTATAAAACTTCAAAATGAATCACTGGTTCGTGGACTCCTTCTTCGAGCTAGTCCAAACTCCTGCCCTGCCCGGCCCCGGCTCTTCAGTGCCCGTGTCACCCCGTGGGTGCGGGCCCGGTCTGAGGGCATGTTCTGAGGGCTCGGTCTGAGGGCTCAGTCAGAGGGTAGGTGTGAGGGCTCGGTCTGAGGGCCGAGCTTGGTCTGAGGGCTCAGTCTGAGAGTGCGGTCTGAGGGCTCGGTCTGTGGGCGAGCTCGGCTCAGAGCTCAGTCTGAGGGCTCGGTCTGAGGGAAGGTGTGAGGAGCCAGTCTGAGGGCCGGGCTAGGTCTTAGGGCCAGGCTCAGTCTGAAAGCTCGATCTGAGGGCTCGATCTGAGGGCTCGGTCTGTGAGAGCGGTATGAGGGTAGGTGTGTGGGCACGGTCTGAGGGCCGAGCTCAGTG
>WBMY01001998.1:9600-27132 GCA_013397315.1 Donacobius atricapilla
ATATATAAAAGAAGAATTAACTACATTAAGAAATCCCAGGGAGCATGGTTTAGATTAAAGGACACTCTTTTCAACCAGGCCGATGGAAGGTTGATGAAGCACTGTTCATGCAGATGTTTGGGAAGTATTCCACAAACTCTACCTTTGGAGAGGGCTTCTAAAGGTTCTTGCTCTTCCACTGCTCTGTGCTACCTCCAATTTATCTTTAGCCTAAACTAGAAAAAAAAAAAATAGAAACACCAGCTTCTCATTAAACAGGAGGGGTCTTTTTAAAGAAACACAGTAAAACATAAGATATTACAGTCCAAATCCCATAGATCCCATATCTTTAGTGGGCTGGCAGCTCTCTGTTTACCTGTATACAGTAAAATGAAGTAAAAGCAAACCTGTCAAAACTCAGCAGGTTTAGTGCAGTTCCTTGGTTCATACTGGCTGCATGTGAACACCACACAGAGCNACTGGAAGCACAACAGGCCCTTTTCAGATCATCTCAAGGGCTGCTGAGAGCGGGAGGAAATCAAATGACAGCTGGATGGAGGAGGCCTGGCCTGAGGATAAGGTGAAGGGGTGCAATAATCTCCATCCTGGACTTGGTGCTGTGCAGCAGCTTCCCTGATATGCTTGGTCACCAGGTGAACCACTCTGAGCAAATCTCACAGATTTTCTGCCCATACCACTTAGAGCAAGGCCTGGGTTTCTGTTAAACACCTGAATCCTCCCCTAAACCCCTTCCTTTTCATTAATTAATGACTGCTGTCCTCCACACTACACTCACTGGTAAACTTGCCATATTTCTGTGCACTGTCCTTTCTTTGGTGCTCTGATTTGTTGCCTCCAAAAGCAAAAAAGTATTCCATTTTCTAGATCTAAAACATTTCTTAGTTAAATTATAGGCATTCTTCTTTGAAAATCAAAAAAGTTAATGCATGAGTTCTCTTTGGCTTTGTTGTGAGGGAAGGAATGGTCTGGCTGCAGAGTTGGTTTTTTTCAGAAAGCACTGGATGAGCTTATCAATCAGATTTTTTCTTTTCCTTCTTTGAAGGAAAGATAAAACGAGCTAATGAGTTGCAGAGTTTCTCAAGGCAATGACCTCGTTATGCTTGCTGTTAAAACCAGTGTAGGCAATATTATCCACAAACCTTATTAAGGGAAAATGTTTTCATGTCCTTTTCTCAGAGATATTACACATATCTTTCCAGTGGAGGAAAAACAGCTGAGCTAAATCTGGAATTTCTCCAAAATAAGAAAGAGACTATCAGAGGCTCTTCTCAAGAGAACGCATGAGGATTTATTCCCAATATATAATGTCCCAAATGAACCCAGCCATACTCTTGGTATACCATTGGGCTGGAGAAGCTCTGGAACTTACAAGACTTAACACCAATACACCAATGGTATTTCAGTGTGGAGAGAAGAAACAGCCATCTGATTTCAAATAAACCAATCAGTGAACAGAAGTAGGAAAGCCCATCATGATGAAGATAAGAAGTGAAGGAAACTCTACTCACCATTTCAGGACAGCGTACAAAGTCCTAAACATTAACGAAAGCAGCTTCATTGACATACAGTGTGTCACCTGAATATTCTACCTGAAATCGAAAAATACCAGGCTATGAGCTGATAACAGGATCAGTTGAAAGAAACACCGCGGTAGGTGACCAATTCTTGTTATGCAGACAAGGAAGGACTTGCATCTAAGCTCTGGAAAGCAGAGGGAACTGAGCAGTAGGCTGTGCAGTCAAGTACATGGCCAAGAAAAATGGAAAGGAACTGAAAAACAGAAAGGATAAAAATAATCCTTCTAAGAAAGTTACACATCTCCTAGTCAGGAAGGAGAAGCTACTAAGGAATGGGTTTGGAAACAGTGGTGGCAGAAATCATAAAATCTGGTGTATTTGTAACAAAGGTACACAGATGTTCTACTCTGACTCTGACTTGGCTGTGAATTGTACAGGTAAGAAAAGTACAATCAGAAGTTTTTGAGAGATTTACAAAGTAGCTCTCTGTTTAAAGTGTTCACATGAGTGAAGGAAAGGTGGAGGGGATTCAGAAATGGATGCAAGTTGTTTATAACACAAGCATTAAAACAGTATCCTTTTGTTTTGATAGCATTCACAAAAGACATCTGACTAACCTGTTGTCTCCACCAGTTGTTCCAGCAAACTTATTCCTCTTTCCCACGGAAGCTGTGTGTGACTGGTCTCTGAAGCAACTGCTGAGTTACAACGTCACAAGTAACACGGAATTACTAACTGCTGTCTGTTCTTGTTCTCTGGCACCGTCAGCATTTCCACTTAATTTAGATTGTAGTTGACATGGCTCATGCTTTCAGCTCTAGGAATCCTCTGTCTGGCCCTTGGAATTGGGCAAGGGACTCCCTGTATAAATACACTTACAGGATTTTGTGTCAAGGGATCTTCTAGTTCAGACTCAAGAGGTTAGCGTATTTTCAGTTGGGTTGATTTCCCTGAAATAAGCAACACAACAGTGAAGAAAAATCCCACTTCTCCCAGCCCACAGACTGGTTAATACCTGAGGTGCTAATGCATGGTCATGAAGCTTCCAGACTGACACAGCAGCCTGGGAGGAGAGAAAGGATTCTGTGGTACCATCAGACCTAGCAGAGCTCACCACTCCAAACCTGCTGTCAGTATTCATTCCCACAGGCACATCTAAGCACCAGGATTTTAAGTTCTAAAGCAATATATATCCCTAGCAGGAAATAGAAAAAAACCCCTAAAGTGAAAGAAATAAATTCAGAGTCTTAATAAAACAATCAGAAGTATAGCAGAAAGAATAATGAAACATTGGAAATGATTTATGGCTGTAATGGATCACTACCTATGTCTTTACAGAAAGAACATATCCAAATTACCTCAGCTAACATAGTCATATTCCCAATGACTGCAGATGAGGAACTTTTAAATGTATGCTTAAGACTGGAAATGGTTATAAAAGATCAGAGGCTTTCAAAACTCACTGTGTACCAGGGCTAGTGAGTGCAATGCCAAGAAAAATATATGAAATCTGATCTGACAGTTTCATAATTTTCCTTTGTTTAAGGAGATCCCCATGCAGTGAGAACGTACAGCAGTGTGCCAGGACTAAAAGAAAGAGTTAGTGGAAAGGACTCAGAGGTAAGGACCACTAGGCAGTTTCTCACTGACAAAACATATATATANGAGGGGTCTTTTTAAAGAAACACAGTAAAACATAAGATATTACAGTCCAAATCCCATAGATCCCATATCTTTAGTGGGCTGGCAGCTCTCTGTTTACCTGTATACAGTAAAATGAAGTAAAAGCAAACCTGTCAAAACTCAGCAGGTTTAGTGCAGTTCCTTGGTTCATACTGGCTGCATGTGAACACCACACAGAGCAATAAATTGCCATATATTGAAATCTTGGGAGTTCAGATCTGGTTGTGTGGTTTATCTTTAAAAGCCTGGTCCTGTATTATGCCCTGGCTATTGATTTTTAGCAGACAATGCACCTGGCAGCTGTTCTTCAGCCCTTCCCAGATATATTCCTAGCTGGACCGTGTTCCCTTAAACATTAAGCATGCAAAAAGGTTACTTAAGTAAGATCTCAAGTAAGGGAGCTTGTGTTTGGTCCAAATTCTGGGCCAATGCTCTGAAGTTCTGTTGATTAGTTTTGCAACTTTTTTGTTCAATTCTGACTTTCAACTGATGAGGAGCTTTAAGTGTTCTTCAAGTCAAAGGGCAAGAGCTCCTTCTTCTCTCAAAGAAAACCAAACCTGCTGAGTGGTGCCAGTTCAGCTCTGAAAATGACAACCCTGCTCTGCTTATGTTCTGTCTACTACATTTTCCTGCAGCAGAGGAGAAATGCTCAGTGCTGCTGTTTCCCTGCCGGCTCCCCGTTTCTGATTTCCCACATTTTTGTGTATCTTTTCTGATCGTCTCTCTAAGACTCTCTCATTGTCTGGAAAAAGTGTTGCCTCTTGGCAATACCCAAGGAAACAGTTTCTCCTTTCCACATTTCATTGTTGCAAGCGCAAGATGTGATGAGGGACGGCTCTTGTCTTAATAAAGAGTGTGAAGGTTCCATTGACTTCACCGGGGTCAAAACTTCACCCTCGGGAACCTCTTGGGGAAATGGGAAGGAATTTCCATTTTCACAGAGAATTTGCAACCCTTAATTGTGTTGAAACCTCAAATATTTTCTTCACAGGGCAAAGTTCGTCTCTTATTTCAGATGAATGTCATGGCTGAGTGTCATCTGCTGCTGGAAAACCTTTGGAAGTTACTTAAAACTAAAACAGGCATAAAAGAGAAGCAGGGTGGGAAAGGGTTGTTTGCTATTAAACACTAACACAAACCAAGCTGGGCTTTTTGTCTGTGCCCTTCCCCCTTATTGTTCACACACTCCTCTTCACCCTCCAGACAGCCTTAGAATGCTAATTTTTCTAATCACTTGGAGCATGAGAACTGTTGTAGAAATCAACTAAAATATTATTTCAAACCTTGTTTAATGGGACTGCATCCACATTACAAATTAAGTCCTGATCCTTCCCTTCTTAACTTTCAAAAGTGTTACTTCTCATGCCCAATACAACCTGTCATTTCCAATTCAAAGCAAATACTTGAAACCATTTTCAAAAAAGCATGTTTATACGAACTGGCAGGTGGGATTTATGAGGAGATAGTTTTAAATAAAAGTCTATTTGTCTTTTCACAGGTATTTAGGATTTCTCTTCACATAGCAGCAGATGATATGGATGCCCAGAAAGAATCAGTGCAATGATACTGTAATGATAAAGATCTGATTGTGTTATTCTTTGTTAGGGTTTCCACCACTTTCTGAACTTTAAGATATTCAATTATTCTGTTTTTCTCAAGGGTAAAATATGCATGTAACCCTCAGCTGGCACTAAGAACAATGAGCAAACCTTCACACATCAAAGATGCGACTACATGCTTTTGTCTATCCAAATGGTTTGAGAGAAAATAAATCAACATGAGATTTCTTTTTACTTTCCTTTTTTTTCTATTTCTCTTTCTTACATTTTGTTGTCTTGATTACATAAAAAATAATAGGGGGCTGCCAATCTGTTTTCTTTTCAGATCTTCTCTGTCTCTTTCTAAATTAGTTACAGCCTGCTTTTTGTAGCTTTGTAGCCAGTCTGACTTAATTTAATTACCATGACTTGTGTGGCTTAAAGATAAATAGTTTTATTCAGCCTGCCTACTTTTGTATAAGTTTTCCCTTTCACACATCTCCCTATATTTTGGCATTCAGAATTCTTGTCCTCTGTTCCTTAGTGGGTTAACACAAGGTTGGTTTATAGCATTGTCCTTATTTCGACAAAAAGGCCTTTGATGCCTTTAGTCCCTGCTTTGCTCTGAGCCAGGGGGCCTTTGTGGGACACGAATGAACATTTACTGGGGCCCAGGAGCATGGGATGGAAAATACAGCTCTGTGTCCATCACGAGGGAGAAATCCTCAGAGCTTGTTCCTATACTGCTACCGTCCAAGATTTTGTCTTATTTTAGGAAAATACTTCAGAAATCAAAGCTTGAGACTTCTCTACAGATTACAATAAAGTGACACAAGTGGCTAGAAGAACCCCAGTAACAAAACTCTGTAGCATGAAAATGCCTTCAAGTTGTCTGAGAACACAAGTGCTTTACACAGAGATGTCCCTGATGCACAGATCCCTAAGGCTCATGCCAAGGTCACTGACAAATCCTTCTACCACCCTGTTGGCCATCTTTAGATACAGAGAGCAAGCAACCAGCTTATGAACTCCAAAATCCTGCTTAAAAGAAGGGATCATCATATTCCTTCCTCTCTGTCAAAATGGAGGAAGATTGACCAGAAAACCCTGAGTGATACTAAATAGTTTTTAAAAAGTTTGATTTAGGTTCTGTTACATTCCTGTAATCACTGCATTTTTTTTAAATCTCACATACAGAACTGAGAAGGATGTACAAAAACGACTTCCATATAAATATGTTGTGTTTTGCCTATGAAAACTAAGTACATTGTGCAGTAGTTTAAAAATAATTATTTTGAGGCTTATTGCAGTACTTAATACAAATGTAGATACAGAATTTGAAGTGTCATTTCTTGTGTTATCTGTGTGCCAACTTAATGCTGCTTAGAAGAGCCTCAAGCCCCTTTTTAAAAAGGCATCTACTTGGGTTTAAAAGGAGTATATTTGAAGTCATTAGCAAAGGAAATTGCCAGCATTAGTTCTGACCTACCACAGGTTTTATCAAAAAGAACAAACTGTGAAACATTAAAGGAAACCCAACAAATGTGTTTTATGAATACACATGCAAAATATTTGTTACAATCAAATAAAATGCTGACATATGCCAGACACCTTGAAGTTGCTCTCCTGTGTCTAATTCTCCTGAGCTGGATTTAAATTAATCTCTGAGTACTTTGCCTCTTCCCACCCTTGTTAATAAACTAACAAAAGCAGTTTATACCAACCACACCATAAGCAACAGTAAAATAAAAACACTTTCAAGCCTTTGCTTCACGCTATTGGACACCTTTACCTATAATCACAATAATGTTCTATTAAATGAAACCATATGCATACAGTTTTATTTCAACATATAAAATGTTTTGTTTCCAAGTGCAATGTTCAAATGCCTTGTTTCAGTATTGTTGGTCTATCTATCTGATGGCAATATTCCACAGAACTTACATGAAACTAACCTGAATAGTTGTAATGCTCCTGGGAAGCTGATCTGCTTCGGAACAGATTATGACATTCTGTAGGTGCAGAGAAAAACCAAATCCAAACCTTTCATAGAAACTTTTCAAGAAATATTGCAATCCTCAGAAAAATCACAGTTAACACATTTTGAGAAAATTTAAAACTTGATGGCCTGAGGGTGTATTTCTCATACAAACAGGTTCGCCTGCAGAGGAATAATTCTGAGACATCCAGCTGGAGACATCTGAGTGGTTCAACCAGGTTTTCCCATTGTCTTTTTAATATTTAATGATATTTACTTGGAACTTTTCCTTGACTCAACTGGTGTATAACTCATGACTAAAAGAGTCAGACCAGTGTTTGACAGTTGAGGCAGCTGCTATTCTTGCTTTTAGCCCTACCTGCTTCCTGTGTGCCATTGCCTGGATGGAAGGAAAGGATGAGCCAGAAGAGACAGGGAAGCACTTCCTGAATGGCTCTGGCTCAGTTTACTATGATAATTTACACCCACAGTCTGATAATTTAAAAAAAAAATAACACACTGTATAATAAAGAAGGCACCAGCAGTGGATAAGAACAGCAGAAACAGACACACATAAAATAGGATAGGAAATATGTGCTGTGTGTCTCAAATGAGAGTACCTGGGCTCCTTGAGTTCTTCTGAAAAAGGAAGAATGTTCCTGGCAACAGTGAGTGGTCATTTCTGCTCTTCTTTCTGGGAAGCTGTAAATCTGCTTCCTTTATGTGTCCAGAGTATTTTGATTTTAAACGCCTCACAAAAAGCTACCGAGAGTACAATGGTCCTTGACCTCATTTGGTGTCCACAGGTAGTTTCATGTTGCCTAAAAGTAATAAAAGAGTAACTACAGATGCCTTTTGGAAAATGTAATTCCTTATTTATATATTTATCATTGTTACACCCTGTACAAAAATTATGTCCTAATGAGAATATGCCATGAGGAAAAAAAAAGCACAAATCAATTCACTAGTTGAACATGGATCAAACACCAACTGCGCTTGGCAGAAGCACACATCTGATCATTACTGCAGCCAGATTCCAGGAAACAAAGGACAGAATATGGCACAGATTCCAGTGCTCTCATCATGCAAGAAAACAGCTGATATTTTGAGGTTCTGAGGTTACAACATGTGGCTCTTCTGAAGAGCAGACTGCAACCTTGAGGCGCTTGTTTTGTTTTCCAACTGAAATCTGACATGCATTACATGTGAACATTTGGAAGTCATATTGTTCATCATGCATTACATATAATTGCTTGAACTTTTACAGTATGCAGTCATTAAACTGGCTTCCAAAACAATGGAGCACTTAAGAGAGTTCTCACCCATATGTGACCCGGTAAAGAGGAGTAAGTGTCTAACCTTGCAAGCACTTTGTCCTTTTGCAGAGATGCACAAGTGCCCTCTCGAAATCAGGGTGATGCTTGCATTGGATAGGAAGCAGGCCACTATGTCACATACAAGGATAAATTATTTCTGGCACAAATTTACTTCACTCAAGATTCTCTGAGCAGCAGGGAGACATCTGATATGTAAAACAGTAGGCCCCAGCCAGACAAGAGCTTTTCCTTAATTTGCGCTGTAGGGTTTCTATGTGGTCTGCTCCTTTGATGATTTCATGTTCCCCTCTGACTTCACTGAAATCCAGTTTTCATCAACTGGGATTTTGGCATCCTTTCCAGGTACAACCAAGGAATGTCCAGGAAGGATGGAAGGAAGGACAGAAGGAAGGAAGGAATGGCCAGGTAGGAAGGAAGGTTATTATCCATACAAGTGCAGCCTTTCAAAGCATTACAGAAGATTCAACCATTAATAGCTGACAGCAGCAAGACTCAAGTATGCTGCTTTGGAAATCTGCCTTGCCATAGCTGTGCAGAAAAAGTTCATATAAAATAGTCAAGAAAAGTTTAGAAAACCTCCCCCATCACGAATATCTTGCATTGCTTTTTCTATCTGTGCATTACTACGTTCCCAAAGTTAAGAAAAGTAAAATTCTTCTAAGCCAACATCTCCCCAGGGCATAGAGACCTGTGGGGAGTGCTAGGCTGAGATGGCAATGTTTAAGTTCGTGTTCCAGCTAGAGGAACTTGTAAAATTTTTAACTGGTACTTGCATTATTCCACTACATCAGCAAAAGCAGCACCTCACACTTCTCTCAGTAATAATTTCACAACATGAACCTCAATTTTCATTTATACCCCTAAAAAAAATTCCCATGGGGTTTTCCCTTCAATCTCGTGGCTCTGCATTAAATGAAAAGGCTAAAAATGCTTCATTCTACTGATGGGAGTGGAATATTCTGAGTGGCAGATGGAACAGCTCCTGAAACAACCTGGTCCATGGCAAAGGCAGTAATTCAACAAAGGTTATAGAAAATACTAGAACAAATGTTATAGGAAAAAAGAACTACTTTCTCATAGACTTCTACCTTAAATTAAAAATTGAAAGACATGGCAAAAAAAGAAAAAAAAATACAGTTCTTTTAAGTATAGTGTAGGAATCATTTTTTAAGACCTTACAGGAGGGATTTTTTCTTTCCTCTTCTTGTTAACTTGATTTATTTTAATGTAGCCTCAGAAGCTGTAGTCAAACTACACACAAAAATTACTTCCAACAAAAGAGGTTCATACTTCTGGATAGAAAACAAGAGAAATTCAGATCCAAATTCCTCCTTTACTTTTGTGACCTAGGGCAACTACTGCTGCCTTTTCAAGTCTACGTGCTTCTCCTGTCCCTGGTGATTGTTATTAATACAGGTTAGGGAAAAGCGGTGATAAAGATCAATTCCCAACCCGAAAAGAAACATTAACTGCTTCTTTCATGTCTTTCATAGCGAGTGAGCGGCTACAGTTTCAAATGATCCCCAGATGTTTACTACTCCTGGTGCTCAAAAGCAGTGTAGGTTTTCTCCAGAGCCAGGTTGGGTGTTTCTGGTTATCCTACAGACTTCAGCCCCTTGTCCTCAGAAGAAAACGCAAAGGTCAAATAGAAAGCTTGTGTAGTCTAGAAGTCCCCAAGGAAAAATAAACCAAGGATGGTCTCTTACTATTGGCCAGCTTAAGCTGTGCCTCTGCACACTAATGCAAAGAATTCCTACAGAGATGGGTATGGGAACACTACAAGCTTGTCACTTAATTACAGAGACATTCCATGATTCCAGCAAAAGTTAAATGGCTGCAATCTCTCACAAAAACTATGCTGCTTTTTTGGTTCTTTACAGCAGTGTCTTCCTATTTCTTCTCACTCAGAGCTTAGATACACGATAGCCCACCTACATTTGTAAACATGATAGCTAACAGGAAAATTAAAAAAACCCTATTTCCTCCTTAGATAATACAGGATTAAGAAGAACAATTTTCATTCTACTTCTCTTTTCTTTGCACTTTGTCCTAATTAATCTCTGATGATATGAAGACTTACCTCCACTAAAGCTTAGTCCCAGTGGAAGCAATTAATAGTGATAAAAACAGGCACTTTCCAAGAGCTTTAAACAAATTTTTATCTGAAGAGCCGAACAATTTTGTCATTATTATAACCAGGTAAGTAAAGACAAAGGGAGAACATGTCATCCACGACATTAAAGTCCTTCACCTTCTTGCTCTGCCCTGCTCCTTTCTCCTCTCATCTTCTGAGGAACGTTGGTCAAAAGATTTAGTGCTGCACGAACAGCAGAGATGGAGAAAAAATACCTGAAACCATGGTAGGACTCAAACCCAATTTCTTACAGCTGCTACAATGTGTATAACTTAGAGAATGGAATGAAAAACAAAAGCCTCTGATCCTCATTTCAGGACAATTATTCTGATTGAGCACTCAGGTAACTGAGCTGGGCTCCTCTTCTTAATGAATGAGAAGATTCCAGTATGACCTATATGACCTAATTGGATAACCCCACATGGAAATTAACATTTATATGTATTCTTACAGTTCTTTCAGGCCAAACAGGCAGGCCTCAAATTGACTGCTCACATGCAATGGTCAGAATTAACCAAGTTGTTCAGTTTCTGCAGGATCAGAATGAAAATACTCTCTGGAAGGTATTTTGAACAGAGGATGAAATTATTTGACCCTATTTCCAAGTTCCCAGGGGGAACAGCAACTTTTGAGTAAGATCATGTTAGCACAGTTCTCCCAGTCTTAAGTCTCCCTGGCTTAACATGAAGCTGCTCTTTATTCTACTGCAAAAATATTAAACATCTATTTCTGAACAGAACAGCACCCAGTTCATGTGTGAAACGTATTCATCTGCTAGCATACAAATGCTGATGAGTGTTAAGTTTATAGTCAGTTAATTCTTAGGTAGTATTAGCCATAGATTTGTTCAAATTAAATTGAAAATTCACTTATTGAATAACTCCTGACTACATACAATCTTATTTTTAGCAAAGTCATGTTACTTACTGTTCTATTTCACCCAGCTTCTCAAAAACAGGTGGAAAGGCTCTGAAATGCAAACACCCCAGCCAGAGGTCTTCCAGTGTAAAGAGGCCAATCTTCCTGCTGGGAAAGCTGAAAAAGACAATAAAGTGGCTCACTGAATCTCTATTTACCCAGGGAAAGGCACAGCTGTAAGTCTTGGGAACTAAATACAAATTGGAATCTCTCTTCCATAGCCCTGAAACGTGAAAGAGACATCAGAACTATGCTGACAATTTGGTATTGTGGTTTGCTGAGAGAAAATGGTGGAACAGCTCAAAAGCAACTTAATAATTTCCACACTGTTTCTCCCACTTGCAATTCACTTTATTTCAAGTTTTCTTTCCCCATTCCCAAGTCTTTCACCTTTTGGTTTTAGCACTTGAAGAAATCTTTAATTTACAGATTTCCCTTTCTTTGCCCCTTCTTTTGCAATCCAGCAACTGTTTTCCTCCCATGTCACCTTTGAGGAAGTAAATTTTCACAACTGGCTATATGGTTATAGAGGAGAAACATGAAAACATATGGAAAAACTACATATAATAATTTTAAAAGTAATTTTTTTTTAACTTTTAAGAATTTCAGAACTATCTTCATCTGAAAATCAATTTCTTTCATAGGGATCCTGCTTCCGAGAGAAATCCGATTGTTAAAATTTTGCTCCAAAATACCAATCAATTCTAATTAAACATGGCACCACTCGGTTATTTGCAACATTCAAGGATTTCCCAAGTCGTCCTGGGGCAAGTTGTCTTAAAAGCAAGAAGGACTTCAGAGTTTAGAGAGCTCGTGTGCAGCCACCCCTTGTGAGGACATCCAGGGAAGCACAAGAGAAACAAGCTTCCAGCTGCACACCTCCTTAGGATTGTGTGGCCAGTAAAAGCCAAAGGCAGGAATGCACAGTCCCTTTCTGCCCTGATATCATTACACATTGTGGTTCTTTGTAGGGATTGAGATACAAGGTCTTCATTCACTCTTCAAAAGTAGATAAAAGCACACCTTAACTGGCCATGACAAGAATGAGACTGAACTTCTGTGCACAGAATTAAAAGGGGATTTATAGACTTCCCAGAAAAGGACCAGTTGCCAAAAAAGTATCCTTCTGTTTGCCCATCACCAGGAAAGGTGGTTACAACTCTAAGATATCAAATTGCAGAGTCTGTGCGGCTTTTTAAATATTCTTTCATGTCCAAAATTATTCATGTATCATTTTTAATGTTATTTTTGTATAGATTAGCTTGTGTTTTCCATCTGGATTCTCAATGAGATTGCAGCAGCAGTGTGATTTCAACCTTTCTTTTTCCTTCCTTTTTAAATTTTTTTACTACTTAGCACAGATTTTAAGATAGGAAATAATAGCAAGCTTATTTGGCTTAATGACAATCCCTAGTGGTGCACACTTTAGCTGGGGTGTAGCTGTTAATATGGCTGTGATCTAATTCCCTTAAAGTCAGCCACTTATTCAAAGCAAAATAATCCTTAGGGTAAATATCCTGGGATCTGTAAAATCCATGGTTTCTAAAATTCATCTCCTTTACTCCATGAAAGAAGGCTGTGAGGATTATGCATCTGGGAAGTTGCAAAGAACACTCTACTTAGGGGTAGTTAAATAGACCAAACTCTTCCCTCCTGCAGTTCACGAAAGCTGTGGCTTTCGCCTGCAGCATCTGCTGGGGAACTGGGGAGCAGATCCTGGGGACATTTCATGCAGCAGGATATAATTTAGTAACAGCCTTTAGCACTAAAATGCCACCTTGTACCTTTGAAACGCTGGGGTTTGTGGGCATAGTCTGACTGCTTCCATCTGGGCACACACAGTGGCAGAAGAACCGAGCCCACAGATGACTCTGTTGTGTGACCCAAGCTCACAACTGCCCCTAAAATACAAACAGGGGACAAGTGTAGACACTGTCCATCAGCCCAAACAGATGGACAGAAGTACACGTGTAGTACACGCTCTTTCCACCTTTCCCACATCTCCTGCTTCAATGAGCATCCACTGAAGTCTTAAGGATGAAGGACACAGTTTAAGAGTGAAGAACTATGTTTTGTGTCCTTTAGATGAGATGCATAGTAGCAAATGGGAGAGCTGCTTGTTTGTAGGCAGATAAATTTTTATTTCCTCTGTGGTAACTGCATCTCATCAAACCACACCTGATTTGACAACTTCCTTAAAATGTACAGATTTCTGAAACAGGGATCTGGAAGAGCTGAAGGAGCACATTATTTCTGTTTCATTCTTCCTGCGATGGTCTGGATGCAAAGCCACTTCCTGTGTTTCAGCATGCTATCTTACCAGGTGAAGATTTGACTTTCTGAAAATATTGTTCACCTCTGAAGCTGACCAGGAGTGAAGGAATGAAGCCCTGCCTGGTGAAAGGCTGCAGGTGAAGTAAGTGTGACCAACAGCCACAAGGACACAACCTGTGCCCTGAGCAAGTGGAGTCAGCCAGGACAGCAAGCCAAGCAAACAGAAAAATGTGGTGCAGATGGGCAAGATGATTGCAAAATAAAAGAAACAGGCTTTACCAGGAAGCAGAAAAGCAGAAAGCTTAGCTTGTCCTTACACAATTCAAGCTACATTTGCCAGTGAACATGCTTTCAACTAATAAAGATCTCCATTGACCACATTTTACATTAAATTGGAGAACAATCAGTTTGTTTATGATAGAAATGAGTACATGAAGTGCTTTGCAGGAGCTCATACAATCTACTGTAACACTCTTGGCTTACTGAACACTTTGAAACAGAAACTGAGCATCTCAGCAGAAGTTAACCCAGCTCAAGAATCCTTGAAATCGGCTTTTATTCATCACCCATAGATTATCTACTCTCATGACTACTCCTCCTTTTCTGTACTATTATTATTATTCATGATTTGGCAGCAGCCAAGAAATTCCTCTGGGTTTCAGTGATGAAGTGCCTCATTTGGACTAATTGTTTCATTTACTTTAAAAGAACAAAGAAATATGTCAAAGCACATTTACTCTTTTGAGGCCACGTTTGGATATCTGTTACCAGTCCTTAAGATTTTTGGAACTGAATAGTGAAGACTGAACTTCCAAAAATATTTTTAATTTGGAGCAGCACACGGGAAACAAGGTGAAAAGAGCAGTAAAGCTGTTGCATTTGTGCTGCTGCACAGTTCACCTGGATGTCACTGATTTTCCCAGATTACCTTGGCAGATCTCAGATATGACATGGGTTGTACATCATGGGTTTTAAGAATGTGCTTCAGGTTAAGCACACTCTGTTTGGCCCCCCAAAAGATCAAAAATCATTCTTTTCATGTGTACTTGCCCTTGGGCTGTGCCTGGACCGGTATCCATTTACACTGCTCTCCAGTCTCCCATCCCAGTGCCTGTGTGGCTAACAAATTAAAGCTTTAGAGCCCAGAGAATGTCATGTACCTTTTTATTGTAAATTTTTATGGCGTTATTTCCTTTCTATATCAGTACTCAATAAGAATGTTAAGAGCCATTTGAATTCAACTATTTGCATCTTTCTGGAGACTGTACAGCTGTTAAGGTAATACAAAATAGACCTCTGTCATTCCTTAAGCTGAGCTTCTTGTCTCACTGACAAGCCACCTGTGATGCTAATTCCGTGACATATTATAAGCTTTTGTGCAAGAATGAAAGGAGTTCGTTAGGTTCTACAGCTGATTAACCACGAGACAGGTAGAAAAAATAAATTTTCACCCCTTTAGTATTTACCAAATTTAAGACTTGTATGCTGTCTGTCAAACTGGTATTTACAGCCAAAGGACACTTGAATTTTAAATGGCATTAGTCTGAGAATTTGCGTCTTGCAATGAAGAGCAGATAAGTTAATTTGATATTTTTCTTCCTGCAGAGCACAAAATAAATAGTATTTTGTGTCATGTCCTTGGGCTCAGTTGTATAAATATTGCTTTTTACCTTGAAGCCAAACACATTGTAGTTTTTTCCTTAATACTTGAAGAAACCTGAAGAAAAGCTCTCATACTGTCAGTTCTATTTTCTCCTGGGAATTCTCATTGTGAAAGTGTCTCTCACAAACCACTTGGGCTGTAAAAAAGACTTCAACTCCAGCTCGTAGTCTAAGGAGCAAAGAGGATTTTGACACTCCAAGATAACTGGATAATGGAGCCGTCCAGACTCTCTGCAGTGGCCACAGGAAGATGCGAAATAATGGCCAAGAGCAGGTGAGGCGAGTCTCTATACCCTCTGCGTGGGTTAAGAAACAAACAAACAAAAGTAGCTGATATTGACGATGGCAGGACCAAAAAGAAACTCAAGTACTTAAATATAAAATCATCACTCCAGCAGCAGCCTAGCACCCTCCCTGATTCTAGGCCTGCTGGCCAGCCTAAAGATTTCTCCACAGGGCAGAAAAAGGATTATTGAGCACATAAATCATCATCTGCCCCCAAAGTACACCCCATAAAGTCTATTTATTGCAAAGGGAGTTCTGTGAAGGCAGATCCTATAACACCGTGTTTTCAAAAGGTATTTACCAAAAGCCTGTGGCTGAAGTCCAGGAGTGCAGTTCAAGACCACATGCACAGGCATCTGACAGGCACGGCATTCCCCATGCCAAGCAATCCATCCAGAGTGAGCACTTGCTCCAAAAGAGCAAGATCTTTGCAATCTAGTAACCTCCTCCCCCACAGCCCTCCATCTGCCCACCCTTCTCCTGTTTCATACTGCTAGGGGCAAGGAAATACTCCACTTTTCACTGTAACTTCCCTAGCTTCATGATTTCCCCCAGTTTCCTATCATCAGGTTTACTCAAGGCAGCTCCCTCAGATCAACCGCCATTTTCTGACCAAGAAAGAGCCTGAGGCTCTAGTAAAACATGCTTGTCCGACCTCAAAACCTTGCTGAGCACAGGTTTCTGCTTTTATTTATTATTTACATTACTCTAAGAGTTTCAAGCAAGTAATTTTCAGTACTGTGGTACGTGACACCTTTTGTGCAACTTTCGCTCCAAATCAAGAGGTTTTGTCTCTTTACCAATTTTAGACTCTCTTTATGCCTCTTTGGTTTTTGTCTTTCTAAGCAAATTAATAGATCCTCTTCACTAGAGTTTGTCAATGTTTTTGTTTTCCTTCTTTTGTGTCTTTCGTACAGCCTAACTCTTCAAATGGTGTTCCTTGACTTGATTCCACACTGTAGCTTCCTTCACACAGCGTTTGCAATGCTTTGATCATTCTCTGCCCTCGACATTTTGTTCCTCCACTGGGAAAAATATATTAACACCAGAAACTTTCCACTCCAGGTAAAGGGGCAACCTTCTCCTTGGAGACACTGCCTGTCATGTTCAGTTTAACATTTTTCCCTGTTATTGGTATTGACAATGAATGTTGGCTACTTGTGGAAACTGGGGACAATTCTCACCATAAAACATTTCCCGGGGTAAACACAACCCCACAAACAAATTGATGCATGCAAGGGGAACATTGTAAAAGCTACCAAGAGGGCACAGGTTTATTTTATGCAGATGTACAGTTTGCATATTATGGGACTCAACAGCACTCAAGTTTCCAATAACTTCTCTTTTTTGCTTGACCAATTTTGTTCATTACTTACAGGTCCCTGCAGAATTCTGGGCTGGTATTACGAACATATACATTACAGAAGGAACACAGCCTGACATGCATAGCTGTTTAATAAGGTTTTCATCAGCTGCTTTTGCTGACATTTTTCATTTCTCTTAAGCCCTACTTTTAATGTCTCAGTCTTCATTTGATATCATGAAACAAAAGGAGTGGAATATTACACAGAGTGTGTTCATGGCTGGATATCAAAAGAATGACACAATGCACTTGAAGCATGAAGGCTGTGCAGGCAATTTCCATTCCTGTTTGCATATGCTATCTAAATGCTTTCCTCTTTTCCTATATCAGATCAACCTCATAAAAAAAACCCCAAAAAACATTCTCAAAGAATTGGAAATAATACTGAATTATGAGTCTAACATTCAAAACTGAGCATGCCTGTTTACATCAAGAATTTGGTGAAATTTTCCAAGAACTGCACTTGTGAAACTGTCTACCTCAAGCTGATGTTCAAAAACCACCCATCTCAAGGAACATGAGCCAAAACAAAACGTCCCTGTAAAACTGGAGTGATTGTGAAGTTCTAAACTTTAATTATTTGAGCTAATAAAGTTGGCAAAAAGAGAAAGCAGCTCTCTATCTTACCAAGATGCCAGTAAAGGGAGGGTCTGATGGTTAATTAAGTTCCACTAGGACTCAAGGCTCCAGGGCTCAGCTCCAGGGCACAGCTCTGGCTCATACCAGAGCACATTTTAGCTTGGGCTACATTTACAAAAGAGGGGTCTGTACCCAAAATCAAATTGTTCGTTATGATCCAACCATAAAAAACAAACCAAACCAACCAACCCCCCCCAAAAAAAA
>WBMY01001998.1:27142-71031 GCA_013397315.1 Donacobius atricapilla
CCAAAAAATATAAAAAAAAAAAGAAAAAAAAAAAAAAAGAAAAAGCACTCTACATCCTGTCAGCCAAGCTTTCCCAGCAACAAAGAGGTTAAAAGAAGATCTGGTACATTTTTTCTACACATTTTTCTACTTTGGTGAGGTGTAACTCTTCAACATGAGATGCTTCATGATATGAAGGGGAGAAAGAGCGTGAAGCTTCGCAGCCTGTGGGCAAAGGAGGTGTAAAGAAAGTTTTCCTACAGATGCAATTCTGCTGCAATTACCCTTCTGTTCACTTCAGTGGATTTCTATCAATGGCCATTCTTCCTACACCTCTCTTTTCCTTAGCTCACAGCTTAGCTCTGCTGTATGGGGTTGGCTTTGTCCCAGCTGCGCTCTACCTCCAGCACCTGCGATGGATGAAGGATTCAGATACACAACCCCCTTTCCTGCACTTGGGATATGCTACAACATTCTGGGCAAATATGATTTCTTTTCTGGATCCCCACAAATACCAGCCAGCACCATGAAATCTGAGCTGATTTTGCTCAGATCTGATACCCAGCACTGCCAGAAGAGGGTTATGCTGAAGTGTCCTGAATAGCTTTACAGACTAGAAAATGCCAGTGGCAGCACGCCTCAAAAGAGTCTTAGAACATGACTGTTGATACCACAAATCTGAAGATATATCCAACAACAGCACAGAACAAAAAAAAGCTGTGAAGGGCAGGAAGAAGCTGGAAGAAAAAATCCAGACAGGCTAAAAAGTTTGGAGTTCGTGTTCAGTATTAGAAATATTGCCTAATTGTTTTGCTAAGACCTCTGCTTTCTTAGGTCATGCAGGATGCTTCAGAGAGCCTGTCAGCTAAAATAATTCCCAAATGCCCTGACACGTCCAAGCTGGCAAGTAACCCTGCTGCCTACAGATATTCCTTTTAACATCTGGGGGATGATGATGATGCTGTCCATACAAATACCTACTGGACTTTGTAAGTCACATCCAGTAGCATGTCATTGCTTTGGGGCCCAGCACCAGTGTGGGTCATCAGAAATAAGTGCAGCCGGTAAAATACCCATCATTCAATAATCCAACTAGATTGTCACAAAGAGATGATTAAAGCAAGGCCCAGCTTCCTGCTTTGATGGTCACTTACTCAGGAAAGGAGCAGTTCTGAGCCTCTTTAGCCTTTGTTAATAGAGGTATTAACAGATCCCAGATTTTATCTGCCTATAATGGAGCTCATGTAGTTTCTAGGAGTATTCAGTGATGTTATCTGAGGTCACTTTGCTTATTTGTCAGAAGGAGCAGTATTTTTGTTATTAAATTTTAATTCGTCATGGCATCTATGTAAAACTCTGCCAACTGCCAGGTTTTGTATATGTGCTAAAACAATTCTGCTCCTACAGTCAGATCCAAGTCTTATTAAATAGGTATTTTGAGCATGTTTTGAGTCACCTCTGATTATTTTAAGCTTTGGTTTATATCACCAGACAAAAACACTCCCTTAAACTAAAAATAGTCAAGAAATATATGACAATTACTTTTTAAAAACCTGCAGTTTACAGTGACATTTAACCAATTTTCCAGTGCTGCAATTTGACAAGTATGTAATTACATCTGACCAGTGATAATCCCAGATACAAATAAAACAAGGCACATTGAGGCTGACCTTTCTTAGCTGAACTCTGCAATTAATTATCTGTTGTCTGTGTATTATTTACAAGCAAGAACCAATTTATAATAATATTCTATAATTACATCCTATATTTTTAAATGAAAATTATATCAAGGGTAGATTAGTTTCTTAGTTGTTCAGTCTTAAGGGACTGGTCACTTCTCATCACCTTCACTCCTGCCAGGAAGCCCAATCCATAGGCCAGGTGGGAAGCCTGAGATGGCTTTAGCCCCTTGTACCTCAGACCACGGCTCCCATCTCTTGTGATGAGAGTGACAACATGAAGCTTTCCTCTTTCGCTCAAGCAGAAACAGTGGATGTTTTTTATGCCTGAAAACAGCTAAATATATACAAATATATAGCTAAATATATATAAAGTGCTACTTACAAATACATGAGAACAGTTATTAAGGCAACCTATGATGGAACACTTACTTATCTCCAAGAAGAGCTTCTACTTCTAACAGAGAAGTATAACCTGATTCCCTATTTTGTTTTCTCCACACACCTTTGTCTTTCATCCCCAGCTTTATTTTAGCAATTAATGAAGTCATTGTAAGTCTTTCTATTGATTTCAGTAGCCTCCAGTAGAAGACTCCAGAACTGCCTCTGGGAGCTGCTTTCAGTTCTCTTGGCTAAAAGGAATTTGTTAGCTGTGCAGCAATACATTAATTTATACCACCAGGTCTGACGGTCTGCCTGGGAGGCAGAAAGGCTGTAATTCAATATTTGAAGGTATATTATGTTCATTAAATGACATGTGTACATTACCTGACTTTAGATGTTAACAGAAATTAATTTTCATATAAAAGAGTGCCGTATAAACTAATGAAATAAAAAGGAATGCTGGTAACCACACAGTAACAAAATATTCTCACTTCCACACATGGCCCCTGAGAATTGTTACCTCATTCTCTGCCTGACAGAAGTCTACCAACAGACTTTGGGTTTTGTTGTCTGAGGTGACTCACCTGGAATTAGTCAATGCTTCCAAGTGAAGCCAAGGAATGTTAACATTTGAAAGAGCACAGTGATACAACAAATCCTTACACTGGATTTACAGTATTGGCATCACGTTTAACTTTAGTATCTGAAAGGCATGAAAAGTGACTGAGAGGTTACAATTGTACTCTAGAACATGCCTACAGTGCAACTAAAACCTCTTTTTCCTCCTCTAATCCCAAAGTTAAAATGACTTTGTCTTCTGTATTGATCCACCAGTACTTCAGAAGAAACATGTGTATTTAAAATTATATTCCATAATATGCAAATTGGCACACCACATAAAAAACCATACTGAAATGACACAAAAGTAAGCAGAATAACAAAAGATTTCTATAAAGCAGATTGCCATTCCTATTGGATATCAAACACCTGACTTTTTCATGGCATATTTATTCCTTCTTTAGCATATGCTCCTTAGGATAGATGATTTCTTATGGCAGCAAGTTCTGTAAAATCTGCATGCCATAAATTTAGGCAAAAAGCACTGGAAAAGATGCCTGGGCCTAAAATATATTGAAACACAAAGAAATATTTAGATTCAAGATGCTTTGGATCAGTACATGAGTGCAAATCACCTTTTGTAAATAAACATTTTAGAAAAAAATGCAATGAAAAAGAAAATAGGAATATCCTGACTAATTTCCTTCCTTATATTATTCACCTGCCAAATAATGTATCTATACATCTATATCATATATATACACCCAGAACCTCTTCTATAAGAGGGACTTCATATTGAGACATCACAGCTTTCTTAGTATCCTTCATCCTCTTCCCTGCATTGCTATTGCCTCCAATGACCTATTTCTGTCCCATTTTTAAGAGACCAACTAATCCAACTGCACCTCTTGCTAACACCAGATCTTTACAAATGCATTAGAGTGACTCAGAAATTCCTGATTTCTCTCACCTTTGCCTGAGATCCAAAGGTTCCAATGGCAAGTCCATGTTCTCACATCAGAAAAAGAGGCTGCTCCCTGGATGTACTTAGGCTTCGTGCATCAAAAGCAAGCATCTGGCAGTGCCTTGGAAATTGTACTCCACCTTACAAATGTGAAATGGATTTTTCTACAATGTCAGCAGGAATTCACATTTTTAACAGCTGGTGCTCCACTGGCCCTGGAGAAGAAAATGTCCAGGTTTTATCAATAAGCACAATTAATATATATTCCCTAATTATAATTTCCGTAATACCTGAAGTAATACAGCTCAGTGTAGGCTTTAAAGCATGTGCCCCAGAAAGCATTTAACTTTCACCTGCACTTGTGTATGTATCGTCCACATGACTGAATGCACGGAACAGAAGAGCAGCAAGGAAAAACTACTAAACAAATGACCCCGTAACCACCTACATGTATAATCTTTTACTTTATAATAACTTTATGCAAACTTAAGCACAGCCATTCTTACATAAGCCTGCAAATCCCTGCATGTGGGATGTGAAGATTCTCTGACCCTCACAGGCAATTTTATCAAACAGTGAGAATTTTCAGAACTTCTCAAAATAAAATTACAAAATCAAACTGAATAACAGAAGCAAAAGTCAGTAAAACACTAAGACCAGAGTCTAAATATTACAGAATTATTTCCATTTTTTCCTGGCAGTTTTGGGGGTTTTTTTTATTATTTGAAGAGATTTCACCTGGTGTAAAGTAGAATTTATTCTTCTCAGTCTGGAGCAGAACAAGACATTACCTACTCAGCAGCAACAACCAAGAAGCCTCTCCAATGTCAGGGTTTATCTGCCGGTTATCATGGAGGGCTCTGACGCTGATGGAATGTGAGTGCAGGTCCTGCCACTTTGACCACACCGCCTTCCCAAACCTTGTCCCAGATGGAAACAAAAACCAGTTGTGACATCAGAAACCTGATTAATTGAAAGTGGCATTCTGAGCCTGCTGCTGGTGACCCAATGACTGGGAATTGCCCTGGAGGTTTAAAGTCTCACGTCCTTCCCAGGGTGGCAGTCAGAGATCTAACAAACCTGTCCAGTTAAATTACATTAGCCAACCACCGTTTACAAATGTGGGCATCACATAGGGCCTGGCAATTGTTTGGCACAGACAAGCACAGTGAGCCCTGGCATCTGAAGCTGCTGATGGATTGCCAGCCCCTGGTGCAGATGGTGGCAGCTCGAGAGCGCTAATTACCGATGACACTAATGATGAGGTAACCTGTCTCTCTTCAGCTAATAAACAGATGGAATATGTTTCCTATTAATTTTTTTCCCAGATAACAAATTGTTTCTTAGATAACAAATTGTAGCTTTAATGATGGAGAGCAACAAAACCAAATTATCTGTTCTTTGGAAAAATTTATTTTCCGCTAATTGCTCCAAACAATCAATAAGAGAATTGCAGCTGGCATTCCTCACTGAGAACAGAAGCAGAGAAGTCAAAGTCAATTAGCTTCCTGCAGTACGATGCACTCAGATGGAAAGAGTCATTACAACAGGGTGTAAAAGTCAAACAACCAAGTGTGCAGCTTCAGGAACAAAGCAGGCTCGGATAGAAAGTCTAACAGAGGGCTTTTACAGACCTGTGCGTTGTTCATGTACCACTGCAGTTTCCAGTTTTCCTTTAGATGTTTCCAAGAAAGGACAAAAGACAAGGTAAGAGGGCATCCTTGGATCTTGGGAGCCCAGGAAGGCTCTAAGTCTTCAGAAGGTGACTTCTGAAGATGAGAAACATCTCATCTACAAAATAAAAGGAGCAGATAATCAGCTCTGTTTTCTGTCTTCGTACAAAAATGATAAGTGTGGAAAAGGCAGTAACTCCACGGGGGCTAGTGAAATATTCTACAGGTGTCAGTGTTAGGTTTACAGGTGGACTCAGTGATGTTAGGGGTCTTTTCCAACCTAATGGATTTTATGACTATCCATATCAGAAAAAAAATCAAGCTAGAAGGCTTGACCTATTCAGCTGGAATGAGTTTTCACTGCTGTTTTATTTCATTTTCCTCAAAAGGATGGAGTTTTAGATGAGCTTTTGTTTTTCAGACATTATCCATGCGTTATTTTGGTAGTTCTAGTGCATTCAATTAGAAAGTACATTTTAACACACTTTGTGCTGGATATAACTATATTTGTGTGTTGGAAGACTCGAGTTCCCAATATTTTACATTAATTCCTTGTATCCTACAGTGAAAAAAACTGTATTTTGCTCTTAAAAACTGAAATCACAGAGCTCTGCATGAGCCCCTGACTGATTTAACTTCTCCCCTGGGCCGAGTTCCTCACTATTAGTAAGGAATGGCTCTGGCACAAGCTACTTGAATGACAGTGCTTGCCTCCCCCAGACCTTTCCATCAGGACATTTTCCTGCACAATTTCCCTACAGCAATGTCTTTAATTTTATACAGGGTAAAAATTGCTGGCCACCCAAGATCTTAATTAACTGAGCCACATTTTCAACAGTGATGTAATGCTGTATTTGAAAACACATTATCTCCCCACTTCCTACTTTATGCTGTGGCACACAAAGGAGTCCACTCGCTTTTCCATGCAAGCACAATTGCAAAGGCATCCAAAACTTCTGTTTAAGGCCACCTACCACTGCTTTTGCAGGAGTTATCAGAAACAACATAGCCAGCCTATTGAGAAGTGAATAACCATGAATGGCTGTTCAGGGCAGGGAAAGCTCCACACACATCCTCACAGCTCTCTTTATTCAGAGCTTGCAAATAACAACAGCATACAAACCCTACAGCCACTCATTCAGCACCATGTTGTGACTCCCTCTGTTTCTTTCCACTTGCCTCAAGCAAAGTCAAGTTCTAGTGACCTTTTTTGGCCACTTTATCTAAAACTGGCGTGTGTGACCACAGTACAAAGCATTACGTACCTTGCACAAAGCAGAGAGTACAGTCTGTTGACCATCCAATTCCTGTGACTGGGCTTATGGTGGTTTGTCTATACACTAATGACTAATTAAGTTTTGTTGAAAGGGAAAACAAACGTTTTGTTTTGTTGCAAAACACTACTAATTCAGAGACTACGCTGCTGCAAAGCAGAAAAAGGAATGAAAAAAAAATTACCACATTTAACAGTTCTCAGCTCTTCTCCTTGGCCAGGATTCTTGTGGAATGAAGGCAACGTTCCTCCACGGCTCTATGCATAACAACAGTAAGTTAAGCCACCTGTATAACATGCTCTATTTCCCTCTGCAAGAGAGAGCATGTGGTGCTTGGAACAGAAACTCAATACGGGAGGAAACATCCCTCATATAGACTCTTGTTTACAAAGCCACTGACAAAATTTTAAATATTGCTCCGAATGCCTTGCTTACTTTTCCAGCAGAAATGTTTTTTTCCTGTGCTAACACAAGACAGATTTCCATGGAATGCCAGCGGAGTGCTAACATTTGCTCTTTGGAACATACCCCTCTACAGACGAGACCAAATTCTGCTTTCCATCTCATTTTGGCAACTACTGTATAAGTAATTAGTTGCACTGTGTCATTCTAAATCACAAGTTTTGCTTATAATTTTTAGCATTTATCTCATGTTAGACAGCTTTTTTTCCTTAACCCTGGAATCTTCATTCTATTTACAGATACACAGGGTGAGTATGCAACAAAACTTAGGTCAGTTCTCACTATGCAACTTTTGTTCTTCCTTCACGCAAGTGAAGTGTTTACACAAATGAAAGGAAAATCTTTCCTCATATGTTTTGCTCATCTGGGTCACCTGAAATGCGCTGTGCAAAACAAAATTCCTACAAAGAGAATCCCAGTTCATCCCTTTTCCTGCACTCTGCTTCACCCTTCACTATGCACACAGAGTGGTAATTGCTTTTGCTTGACTTGTTCAAACAGCCATTTTCATGATGTGACAGCCAGGGCACTAATATATTTATGCCCTTTGTAATCGGCCAGCACTGCTTGTAATTAGGTGCAAAGTTAATTAAGTGCAATACATCTAATAACTGCCTGCCACTAAGTGTAAAGTCTGATTTAGCGCATGAACTGTCAAGGTGTCAGAATGGTGTGCTAAAAAATAAGTTGCTAACACAGAAACAATCCTGCCACAAGCCAAAGAAAAGCACAGTGACAGTGAGTGAGCTGAGGAAAGGAAAAGCTAAGTCAAAACTTATTATTTCCAACAATGGGACATGACCCATCTGCATGCTGATTAGTTGTATCTTGCTTAATGGAATGAAAAATTGAAGCATTCTTCTATTTACCAGCCATTGTCCTCTCCTACGGACAACCCTTCCCTTCAAGAGCTATACGTATGGCATAGAACTTTATAAAGTCTGGAAATAACAGTAAAAGAACAGATTCTATTTTTTAGTAATGCATAAAAAGGGTTATAAGCCAGAGGATCTCATTTCATGTCCACAGATCTGTTTTGTTTGTTTCTTTTATTGCACAAAACACAGCTTTTCTTCTACTGAACCTAAGAGAATATTCCATATTCTTCTTCTTCTTTTAACTCTGATTTACTCAAATGTTCCCTACACCTCCATCACCATTTTGTATGAGCTGCAAAATGTTCATTTCCTCACATTAAGCATTCAGGGCAGCTGCCGAAGAAAAGTGTAGCTGGTCAGCAGGGGCAGAAACAAAAGCAAATGACACAAATTATTGACAGAGAATAATGCAGGACGAGCTGTACATCAGGTTAGAAGTTCTGGGGAGCACAACTGATGAGCTGCACAAGCACCACAGTAGCACAAGGTACCTGCAGAGTTCAGTAATAATTTGATTATTAACACACACACACGGATGAAGCTCACAAAATTTCCTGTAAGATAGGAAGAAGGGCAGCATGGGCAATGTTCTGAAGCTTTTTTAGGCCAGCAGATGCAAATAAATGGATGGAATTTGTATATCCAGAGGATAGGGCACAACCATTCAGAGATCACCTAAGTTCAAGAGCAACATTTCTACCTCCAAAGCAGTCTCCAGTTAAGCTCTTTTTATAAAATACTTGACTGAAATCCATGTCAGAGGAGTCAGTCCTGGTGGTTTGTTATTATGAACTGATATCTGATCAGGGAAATTATGCTCTGGATTGACATGAAATTAATAATGCTTCTTGTGTGGTGCCCAATGACAAAGGTAAATGTTAATAGCTCTGAAATCCTAATGAATGCCAAAGTACTCTTCTGAGCTTTGATTAGTGCTTGTGTTGTGCAATTATGCTTTTCTATAATTACTGTGAATTACCATCATGATATTATTATTCTCATATTTTCTATTCCTCTGCAATTCTCAAAATTTCCTGCAGCTAAAAATGGATTTCATTTGCATTATCACAAGCTTTGATTGTTTAATGAAAAATAATTCCAGGCAGACTCTCATGTTAAATTGTTCATTTAAAATTTTCCTGTTATCTAGATTATGTTGAAGTGTCCTTTCTTTCATTTATCATTTGCCTCTATTATCCCAGTCACTACCCTCACTTCATGCTACATTTCAGAGAGAAAGAAAAAATGAAAGACATTTTTACTCATATCCTCATCTTTTGCCTGGAAGCCCTTTCCTCTGCATGTTCTCCCTTTTCCCTAAAATTCCTTATTTGGAAAGCTTAAAATGAAATGAAAAAAAAAAAGCTTACTTGTCAGGAAAATGTGGTAGCTATGCTAAAAAAACAATTTTTTTGGTTTTTGATTGCAGTAGAGTCTGCAGAAAGATACCTTGGACTTGCATGTCAAAATAAGTACAGTACCAGAACCAGCAAAATCCATTCAAAAGCCATCCATGCAAAAACTGTGGGAAATGTGAGTTTGTAAGAATATGATGGACCCACAGAGGTGTTAGGTTCAATAATTTTAAAAAACCACCAGACAGACATAACCTTCAAAATTTAAAAGTATGAAAGTGTCCCACTATACAAAAAGTCATCTGATTCCTGTATCAGATGCATGAAGTGTGTGTATGTTTAAACAGGTGGACAAAAGGAGACAGAAATACCATCTATACTTCAAAATTTAGGGGATGTCAGTTAACTTTTTCTTCGTTTACATTGGAAGTTTTCATTTCTATTGCAACAAAAATGGAAAAATCTTTTGATCTTTGCACAGTTTTGATAGTTTCAAGAACTGATATTTTAGTTTCAGTCTCTCACCATCATTTTGCCGCCTGCAAATTAAAAGCATTCATTGCAGTATTTCTACTAGGAGTGAATCAGTTATTTTTCAAGTAGATAATGAGAAATTTGCTGATGGATTGAGAAATGATGGACTAGAAGATGGTCTAGATAACTAAATTTATATTACGTTTCACTACATACACACAAAATATTTTCTTGTTTTTGTCTCCCTTATTTCTTTCCAATCTTTTCCAACTGCTTCCATTTTCACCTCATACATGCATCTGATTTTCCTCTCATATACACACAATTCTCCTACGCAAAGTGTTAATAGAATACGTGTGGTCACGATTTCACACTTGCAATACTCAAATAGCTTCCAAGTTAGTCAGAGGAAGTTTGACCATGTCCATATGCACTCTTAAGGAAATGAAAGCCTGGATTAGATGAAGGAAAACAACCTTTTTCGAAAAACCAAAAATCTTATATCAAGTTATTTATGCCTTAATGATTTTAAGTTTTCACCATGGATAAAAACAAATGGAAATACTTCATCTCTAACTTTATCATGATGTGGGGGAAATTGAGCCCACATGGAGCATCTGCACAGCGCATCTTTCAAGGCAGTGCTGCACCAGGAGGATTTTGTAAGGATGGCTAAGGAATGTTGGTTGTCAAAGCAGCGATGTGCGCTCATGAAACCGCGGCTTCTTTTCCTCTGTTTGTCAGCATCACCAAGCTGTTCCCATCGATTCCTACACGGATCACCATCCCAGGGGGCTGTGTAGAGGTCCTGATGGTGACACACAATCAACTCTGACCCCGCTGTGAATCCCAGTTGCGTGTCCAAGGCGACAGGCATGGCCGTGACACTGATCACAAGACTGGCATCTTGCACACTTGAAGTGACAGTGAATTAAGTGGGACTGTTATTTTGATTTTTAGTAGGCTGTTATTTTTTTAACAAGGGTCCATAAACCAACAACACAGAACAACACAGGGATCAGGGATGGGGCCCTGCCCTTGCCAGTGATCCAATCTTTTGCAACTGGAACCACTATAAATGGAAATTATTAGAGAAGCTCCCACCCATACTTCATGGAAACTTCCACTCTGCCACCCGCATGGTCACTGCCCAGTCCTACCCCTCATATGGGAAGGTCAGCACAGTTTCTGCACATTTCAAAATTTTTCCTTCATATTACAAATCAGCTTCAAGTGCCTAGGAGAGGAGCTAATCCTACACACATGTGCCTCTGGTGAGATGGCAACCGTCCCTGACCAAGGAATTAACACCCCTTTTAAAGTTATCCTCTTTATTCTGAGCTTCCAACAAGCAAATCAAATCCAGCATTTAGCAATTGCATGCTTCACATCACCAAAAGCCCTTTCAGATCTCAAAGCTGTACACGCTGTCTGCTGGAATGACCCCAGGCACTCTGTGACAATTGAATTATTAGCAGCGACACCCTCTCTCCCACTCTTTTGCACTGAGTTACCTCCACTGGCTACAGAGAGGGCTCCACATGCTTTCATGCAGCCAGCAATGTGCTGGACAACAGCAGGAACGTATTATTAAATATTTCTTTTATCTTCACTAACAATTGCCACAGGATTTAACCAGCCCGCAAATATTTTCCATTAGAGTATTGCAGCCACAAGGTTTCGAGCCTTGGACACCAAAGGGGTTTTAGGTGGTTATAACTCTCCAGTCACTTTTATCTAGCCCCACCCATTTTATCCACGAAACCTTGAAGAAAATACCCAGTCACAAGGCACAGCACAAAATGAAATGCACACAGTCATCTAGGCTGCTGTGTTCCCGGCTAGACCTCTATCCCAGGTTTAGCTGTTGACCTTTCACTACAGTTTAGATTTTGTTTGAGGATGTCAGAAATACTCCCTGTGACTGGAGAGACTGCAGCCAGTGCGCTGGGTGGTCCTCTGCAGTTCAAGGCTTTCTGGGCTCTCGGGAAGTGATTGTGCTAATCCATCACTGAACTCAGTGGCCCGAGCAGCCATACTGCTTCACTATTACTGCAGTGTGGAGGGGTATCCTTTTTGGATGAACTGGACTGGCACTGAGACTGGATCCTGCCAGTAAATAAATGTTTGTCTGGCTTTTTAAATTATCTTTGTATTACTTTATGCAATGCTTTACCTGTATGCAGGAAGCACTTAACTTCCCTCTGGATGGATGGTCTGCAGAGTGCAGAAGAGCAGCCTGAATGCAGAGATGTGAAGAAATTACACAGAGTGCTGCATCCAAATCCTTCAAACATGGAAATGGTCTCATGGGTTCATATCCATTAGCACATGGTTATTCTATTTATAAATTCTTTTAAATCCACCTGGCTATGGCTGTAGTAGTGACTCTGAACTGTTTTGTGGATAACTCACAGGGATTTGGGAGAGGGAATTCTAGTCCAGGATCCTCTGCTTAGTTCATGAACAATCTTGGATTAATCACTTTCCTCCCCGGTTACTGTTTTTGATTGCAAAGTACACCGTTATTTAAGTGCAGGAAGCTTTACAAAAAAAGGTCATTATTCTTAAAGGATACCTTTCTTGTCGAACTCCACTAAACTGCAGGAAGGTTTAAAAACTGTGCTGATGTAATCAGTCTAAACTGCAATTTGTTTGCACTAGGATGGTACTACCTACCACCAACTAAGCCACACTATGAAACTGTTGCCAAATGGCATTATTTTTTTTCCAGGCAGCTACACACAGGCCTGGAGGGATGGAAGAATTGTCACGGAGTCCGGCCAGAAAGATATCAAACGCTTTGTAGTTGCATACAACTCCCTAAGTCCTTACTTGAACAACCAGGGACTATAAGGAGTAATGCACACAGCTTCAGTTCCCTGGATCAAACAGCTGTGAAGCCAGGAGGAAGCTCCTGACTGCTTGTTTGAATAATCCTTCTAGTGGGACTCAGACCCACAGCACACACCACCGTGGCTGAATCTGTACCACATTCAGGCTGGCAGGAGATAAGACCTTCCAGAGAAACCAAGTTACGCTGGAGCTGGTGGCCCCAGCTGCCTGCTGAGAGAACGGCACCGCAGTCACACATCTCGTTAGTCAGCTCCCAGGCTGCAGCGCCCGTCACAGGCTGTGCGACACCAGGCCAGGCACTTCATGGCATTTCAAAGTGGACAACTAAAGAATGTCATCTGCACCAGATGAAAACTGGACTGCAGCCAGCAATCCATAAATCCCTTTGTCCTATCCCGAAGGCAGTATGCAGCAATGTTTTGGAGTCTCTGAAATGATCTTTACCACAGAGACGACAGATGAGATCCTGTTGGGCAAACACCACTGGCCACATGGCTACAACACTGAAAGAATACAGTGCCAGGATGCATGAGCAGGACTGAAGATGCTGCAAGCTTGAAGGTGTTTGTCTGCTCGTCCAGCATCACATTAACCCAGCCCAAAGACTGGAAAGTAGAAGTTTGCGGCCTTACACACAACCCACGATTACACAAATAAATCAATCACACACAGTTGATCAAGACAGGATACTGATTGACTCCCTCAGAAAATACCTGCAAGCAAATGAGTGCTAAAAACATTTACAGTCCTCCACAAAATTAGTAATGATCTTCCCACGTAGAAAAATCCTAGGTAGTTATTTGATCTCACCTTCAAATAGTTTTATAGTTTAGGAAAAAAATCCTTTTGCCTTAATTTAGCTATCAAACAGAACCAATATGAAACTTGCTCTTACTGCATCCAAATGTGCATTCCAGTTGGGATCTTCACGTGCTAACACAGAGTGAGCTGGAATGTGTGAGTGTTTGTTCCATCAGTTCGATTTTTTTAATTGGTATTTCCCTCTGTTTCCTGCAGCAATTGCTCTCCCGTGTAAAATGTGCAGATAGCACATATGGCAGATTGAGGACCAGCTTATTCCTAGATTGTGACATCCCAGCTCTTGGCTTTCTAAGCTTGGCTTCTAGCAACCATTTCAAGATGAAACCAAGCATTTTGAAATTCAAAAGCAGATCTTTCTCACACAAAACCTCTTTCTTGCATATCTACACACACTAACAGCATTTTTACATATTTTGAAATGACATTTTAACACCAGTGGCAAAGACAGCAAGCGCCTTTCAGAGCCAGGAGAGGTTACTTTGACTCTGGCACCACCTACTGACCTGGGAAGAAAAGCGCCCAGACTACGACAGCAAGAAAGGCCACATTAACCAAGGAAATACACCCCGATTTCTTCCTGCAGTGTGAATATTTCTACTTTTTCATCAGCAAGACAGCTTTAACTTACAGCCTCGAAAAATATTTTCTTAGCTTCTCATTACTGTTGACATTCATCAGAGCGCAATGATATAATGTAATGGGATCTTTCCAGTCTGTGAGATAACCAGTACAAATAAACAAAAAGCTGCTTGCACTGACTTTGCAAGCAATTCTTCACCACACAGACACTGAGGAGGAACGAGCTGTTTACTGGAACTTCCAGGAATCTACTTAGCTGTGCAAAATACATTAAAATATGAATGCAAAAATAAAACCTCACACAAAGGTTTAGTTTAGAAAAGTTTTTTTATTCTTGCCTTCCTAAATATTTCATTTTCCCTTTCTAGACGGAAAATATTCTCCATGCCTAAACAAGGAAAACATAAATTATATGGGAATGTATTTTTTGATTGATATTCAGGCTGAAAATACTTCTTTGTAAGAACAAATGGCAACTTTTTACTGGATTTTAAGGTTACTGAAAAGCACCAAAGCTGGGTTTCATAAATTTTAGCCACCATTGAAAATCAACTATTCAAAAAGAGAACATTTGTACTAAATATATATATTTTTTTAAATACTGGCAATTACTCCTAAATGTTGTATCATTTTCGGAGTTATGTGCAAAATATTTTGCCTTTGTCTGTATGAATGTACCCACCTCACTTAATAGGGAAACAGAATTTAAACTTCAATCAAAATGCATAAGGAAAAGTAGGGATTACAGTAATTCCAAAGATGAAGACAGAGGCTTGTAAGTAAAAACTGCTGCAGAATAATAAGAATTGATCACCTGTAGCACTGGGGAATAAAATGAAGACAATGAATACTGTCTTAAGCCTGCTGGACATTGAGAAGAAGAGAGCTGTCATGCTTGCAAGGCCCACTGATTAATGCTTGGCTTTAGAGCAACGTAAGATTTATTGTGTTTTGCCTTAAGAGGGTAATTGAACAATCCCTCTAAAAAGCAATAATTTTCCCACGAAGTTCATAAAGTTAATGCACTTCAGATCTCCAAAGGGCAGAAAAGAAACAGCTACACATCTACCTGTGGAAATCACTGGACATAAATCATCATGCACAAATGTGACTTCATAGAAGCTTGTTATTACAGTGTTTTACAGGAAAGAATAAATGAATTATTTTTAAATAGTGCCTTTAAACACCCAGCATGACTGGCTGAATGAACATTGATCCCTGATCTCCCAACTTTTTATATCATAGTAACTTCACCGGATCACTGAATATAATTCTCACTTCACATGGACTAATATAAAACTGAAACTCCAATTAGCCTGACTCAAAACCTAGTTGTTAGTCTTATGGGAGAACAAGTTCCACATGTACTGCTTGGACTCCTGAAATCCATGGGAAAATTGGGAAAAGGAAAGAAAATTCACATTGAGTGGTGGTGTGTTTGAGGTTTATAGACCAACTCCTACAAAAGGCTCAGACAATCAGCAGAGGAAGTAGCACTGGATCGTTAGGAGTCACCGCACAGATGGAGGATGAGATCTTAATGCCCCACAGAGCAGATCCCCAGAATGAAGATCCTGTCAGACCAGAGGAAAAGCAAGGTGTCCTTTTCTAGTTTGTCCAAAGGTCGAAGGGGCTCCAAGAATGACTATATTCCATAGGGATGGATTTATAAGTGTACAAAGCTGTACATTAGACTAGCACACCAAAGATATGTCACTTAATTTATGCACAAAAGAAACTGATAAAAACAAGAAAATTAAAAGCGGCATCTGGAAACAATGTGGTGACCAGAAATTTTGCCTCAGATGATTATAATAATAAAGAAATCTGAACTCACAGTGTCTTTCAAAACCACACAAAGTGAGATGAAATATTGTCAAATCTACTAACATCAAACCCACCCAAATCAAGATTATGTATTTAGAAAGTACCACCTTCAAAGCATCAACTGTTACCACACTCTAGACATTCTTCTCTTGAGAAAGCACTGAACAGGGGTTGGGTTTGGAGAAGAAAATATCAGTCACTTAGAGGGCCACACTTGAGGACACATGCTACAATATTCTTAATATTGAACACTACAACAAAGGCAGTGAAATATTTCAAGCTTCAGTTTCAACTGAAATTTTGACCTCTGAACCTGCATTTTCTCTGCAAGCCGTAGGCAATACTGCAGTTCAGAGGTGCAGAATTAGCCACTCCAACCCAAACACGACCACAACTATTCCAACTCAGTTCCTCAGTGAATGCAAACCAGTAAGTTCTAGAGTCATGTTGATGGCTCCATACACAGCCACAACAGATCAGAACCATGACTCTAGGTTTTCCTATCACTTTTCAGCCTCTGGCTTCCACCTGGCTGTGACAACAAAATGGCCTTCCTGCTCCGGCATGCTCCTTACACTTCCCATATTGCCCTCAGTGGGTTACAGCTGAGAAAACTGTGATTGCTCTTGCACAAATGAAATGCTTCTCAGGCTGGATTGCAGGGATACAATGCATTTCAGACATTCTTCTGCTCTGAATCAATGCACATGGGGCTACTAATGTAGTTCTTTTGACATCAGCGATCTTTTTTGACGGTGCACTTCATGTTACATGGCTTCACTAGGAACACCAATGGCAACACTGGAATTCTCTATTCATAGTTTAAAGTTTCAGTTTGAACCATCTGGCAATCTCAGCCAGGTATGAAGTAAATTATGGGCCTCCAATAAAATTTCGGGACATTTTCTACTACTTAAGACTAGATAAAAAGCACATTTAAAAAATATGATGTGGACATTTTGAATTTGAAAGCAATGTTATCACAACATATGAAGTAAGACAATGAAAGGGGGAAGGCACATTTTGGTACTGATGTGTACTTAGAAAGAATTATGCTTTCTTCCTTCAATCAGTTTTAGCACGGTACTGCCTTGGGAATTCTGTGCTAAGAAAAAGGCCAGATGGGATGACATATTGGCCCAACAGCTCTTAGGGAGTAAGGGGATTTGGGGTTGCTCCTATTAGAGTGGATTAATGGGATATCAGAATGGCTATGAGAAACAAGGGAATTGTTAGCTGAGGAAAAGTTGCTCAATCTTGAAAGCAAGCAAGCAGTGCGGGCTGCCAGTGAAGCAGTTCTCAGTATAAGGCATTACACAAGTGATTTCCTTTGTTATGGTTTAGAAATTTACAGTTCTTACCCATGTTGGTCTGAAACATGATAAACATTGATTTGTGTTTCCATAAAAAGTCTAGTATTTCCGAACTGAGTAGGAGAACTGCTTGGATAAAAATGTCACGCCATCTTCTTCAAGGCTGCCAGTGAGCTGGGTCTGATTGGATGTGAAGCATTTCAGACGCCAAATTTGCATTGTTCATTAACCAAAACACATTCTTTGGTGTCAAATTTAGGAACTGTGTTAACGCAGTACCTTATGTAGGAAGTTCTGTTCCAGAGAGCACAGCAGATACTAACAGGGAAAAACTGGAAAGGGGAAGTCCATGACCTACAAGCAAATTAAAGTGGGGCCCACTGGATGGAAGTTTGGAATGACTCAAATATTTTGAGAGGTGAGGAGGGGGATTGAAAATTGGGAGTAATGTGAGATAGCAAATGTTGCCAAAATATTTATGTCTCTGACCTAGGCAGGTTAGATCTTCAGATGAGAATCTGTTTGCAACCAGGGGCAGGTAATAAAAAGTAAAATTTATGGCTTTCTCATCGTAAACGCTGCCCCAGATGTTCAAACACAAAGTACATAGGTTCACCACCAAACCAAATGCAAGGAGGACGATCAATAAAACAACATCAGAGTATCCTTTTACTGGTAAAGGCAGAGTATTTGCCTAAAGAGCAAACAGTACATGGTATCTCAAGTGGCTCCTTAAAACACTTGCCATAAAGTTATTGACTATGTTAATATGAGAATTGCAATATGAAGACCAAAACTACACTTTTTACTCTTCTTTACAAGGGGAGAAACAGAGCAACTCTCAAAACCTGGACAGGACTGATATTGTTCCTGAAAGGTTATGAGAAGTTCATTTAATAAGAGGAAACACCTAAAACATGAAGCATAGACTCATGATGTCCTTTTATTTGATCAGACATACTGCCACGTGGACTTTGATGTATATTCTATCAATAAGCTATTTTCTGAATTTCTGCACAAAGAATGACACTGCCATTACTGTAACCTCAGTGCTGTACACCACACAATCCTTGGCTTTACCCTAAAAGCTGATTCTGAGGGAGGCATTGCTGCGTTATATTTTATTTTCACACAGACATTGCTACATTATGTATAAATATGATTAATCACTGTGCACTCTTGGTACTCTACAGCCAAAAGCATCCAGAGCTCTAACTGCTGAAATGCAAGATTTCCCTTGCTGTTTGCTGAGCAAGTCCAAAAAGCCTCAGTCTTAGCTGAAAATGCCTCTTTTCAGTTGCAAATAAGCTTTCTGCTATTATTCATAACGTTTAGGGCTCAATGTGTGATTATGCTAATCCTCATGATAAAACAGCAATAAACTTGCAACCAGTAAAAAGGTGAGCGGTTCCTGCAAACAGTGAAGGACTAGAATAGGTTGCTGAATGTTTTTGTGGTCCAAACTTTGAATTTTTTTCTATATTTGACAGCAGAGTTTTCTGTCTTTTTCAGTGCTGAGGCTTAGGACCTCTTCATTACATTCTAGATAAAACTCAGCCTTCCCTGCTACTACTGCTTATTGGCCACATTAGAGAATTTTTGCTACCAAATATTCAGAGATCATGGATAATATACAGATTAGGCACATCTTGCCTCTAGTGAGTTTGTGAGGACACCATACGCCTGGTTCTCCTAAACAGCTTTAGCTGATAATTTATTAAGAAAGAAAGACGACTTCCTATTCCCTGTGAGAGACTTTAAGAGTGTATCTATGGGGCAAACCGCTTCGGAAGCACATAAAAGTTGCAAATTTTGTTTCTGCTTCGCAAAGGAAATAAATAGAAGTACTTGCCATTTGCTGAAAAGCTGGAAATAAGCAGACTGAAAGGAATTAGAAGACTAATCTAAGATTTTTCAAAGCCAAGTTAGAAGACCAAAGGATGAGCAAGGCGTGCAGGGATGAACAGCATTCTGTGGCAGTGCTGTGAGGCCCTAACTTTTGTACCATTTCTGACATTACAGGATTATATGAATAACATTTCAGTTGCTAACAATCAGTCCTATGAGTGCTCACGTGCCTGATGTCTCCATCATTTATGTCTCACAGTGCTCTCATTAGCCATAAAAAGCAATGCCAAAAATTTAGGACAGGAAGCCTGATTGATTGTTTCATCCCCGCTGCTTTCCTCAATCTATCGGCGTTCAACTCATGAGAAGATCAGCTCTGGTCAGACCAAAGGTCCACAGCAAGCTGAGCAGCAGATGCTTAGGAAAATAAAGAATTTAGGGATTTACCCTTCCCTTGAGATGTCCTCTCAGTCACTCAAGAACTGCCCGCTGGCATCTACTCAGGTGCCTCTCTTCTCTCACTGGAACAAGTATATTCAAAGTGGAGTTCATTTCCCTGGGACACACAAAAAGGGATGGGACAAAGGGGATTTAAAGACAGGTGGAGCCTAGAAAGAAGCTGAGCTATAACCCTTGTGCTAAGGGTTACATAGTAGTCCACCACACTGGATTTACTCATAAAATTATTTCTTCATTTACCTTTGAGTTTCAGCCTCTCCTTTAAACAGCACTGCAAGTGCCTGACTTGAACAGCCGTGTTTCTGGATCAAAATTTACTGCTCTGCCTTGAAGAACACTGTTCTTTGTATTGTCATTTGTAACAACTGCACTGTTCAGCTATCATAAATGTAGTCCAAATTTCACTTCCTTTCACATTCCATTTTTGCTGAAATGAAGTAGATGAGACAAATACAGAAACTTCAACGGGAATAGTCTTGTGCACAGGGAGGAAACCCAAATGTGCTTAGTAGAGCAAGTCTTGGTCAGAGTCAAAAGAGTCCAAAGGACAGATGTGTTCTTTGTTAATCCTTCAGGAAACCCTTGTGATTAGGAACTCCTAGCTCTCCAAAAGGCCAGCCAACTAAAAACTATACACTCTGCTCCAGCACTCAGAGTACTTCATTTGGGAGAAAAGGAGGATTGCTTGGCCAGAAATAAGAAAGAACAGTGTAAATAAGGTTATTATACATAAAAATCAGAGTGCATGCCCTGGAGGATGGGGAGATTTCAGTTCAATAAATCAGCCAGGAAGATCTGGCAAAGTTCATTGTCCAACTGGCTTAGAAATTTAACAAGAATACCAGGGCAGCCATTTTGTTAAGAAGTTTAAGGAGAAACAGAGGTAGATTCAAGCCAATGTATTAAAACACTATGAAAGGCGAGTGAAAGCCATTAGGAAAGAACCTGAAAGCAATTCACTGTGACCCCCAGAGAATATCAGTACAAGGGTGGAGGAAAACCAGAGAGTATCCAATGAGAGCTAAGAAAATAAAAGCATAAAGTCATGTGGAATATAGAAACCATTCAGATTGTACTAAATTTTTGCATGGATGAAAATAAATGTCTCCATTTTCCATAATTCTGTCAGTATAATTTCTATAATATGTGATGCCCAATACTGTGTTTAATTGGTAACATTATTTTAAAACTTTTTTCTTATTAATAATTACTTGTATTACTGAGGAGACTTCAGTTCACTTCAGTAGTCCACCACCAAAACAAATACGAAGAATGCAGCTGCTGTCTCAAAATATGGCCAAATACATAATAGTACAAAAAAAAAATTAGTCAACAGTACAATCAATTATTTCAGCACACCATCTACATATTTACTTTCAATAAATATTTCTGTAGACCTCATGACAAAGCAGAAACATCAGAGGGTGAAGCCTCTCAATTACCTTTGCTAACTCACGGGGAGCACCTTTTCAGCATGAGGGAAATCTTAAAAAAAAGTACAAGATGTTTCTTTGGAAATCTCTGAGGGGATGAGTTCAGTGGAAGCAGCAGAGCAGCTCATATGGCAACTGCAGCAGAGGAGAGGACCTGGGTTGCTGAGATGAGGGTTCATTCAAGAACAGAAGCTGATGGAGAACAACAACGATTTCAGTCTGGGCTAAAGGAGACACGGAATGCCCTTGTTGAGAGATTATCCAAGGCTGCGTCATAGAAGCAAAAGAGGAGGAAATCAGGGGCACAAAACCCTGCAGAAAAGGAGAAGGGAACTGGAGAGGATCTGCTTGTGATGTGCTGAAGGAACAAATAGGAAAGTAGAAGACAAACTGGGATAATACAGAGGCAGGGCAGCCAGACCAGATACGGTCTCATGCAGACAAGTGCAGCTGGATGGGTCAAAGGGAATGAGCAGGGACACTGACCAGAGAGGCCAGGAATGCTGGAGGGAGCTTCAGCAGGCTGAGTTATGAGGCAGCTGCAACAGCTCAAATACTTGGCTCAAACAAGCACCATATTTAAGTATTGGAACTCAGTGGAACAGAATGGCACAGTACAACAAAATCCTCTCCTTCTTGTTATTCCTAGATTTAAGGACAGAGCAGTGAACAGTTTCATGGTCCATCTGTGAGAGAACACAGCAAGTGAAATTATATGTGGACAGTAGGACCCTGGTTTCAAAAAAAAATTAGTCATACTAATGCTCTCTCATTATGCATACTCACCATCCTGAATGATCATATATTCATCACAGCATTTTCTTGTTTTGATTCTTCAGGACAAGCAAGATTAAAATATCACTATCTCGAACGTTTCACTCTTCTATAGCTACAATCTTCCTGCCTCAGTTGACCCAAGAGTTACAAGGAGTAAGGAGATAAAGAAATCCAGATTCTTTGTTTTTTAACTCTACTTCCCCGTTCACCCCTGCTCGGTCCAAGGGGAGTTCTGTCATTCCAGCAGCAGTGGCAGCACGCTCCTGCACACTTATGAAAAATGTACCCTTTTTATGATGGCGTGTTTTGTTTTTTTTTTTTCCAAACACCACTGAGGGTTTTGGACAGAATAACGTTTACACCAGCAGTGTAACAGAAAAAAACCACCCCGGGGTGATAGTTACAAAATGGCATCAGCTAACACATCACTTGGTAACTCTTTATTAGTTCTGAGGATGCAGAAAAGATTTGAAGAGACTCAACTCTGCATCTGACACTTAGCAAATCTAAGACTCGGTTTTGACCCAAGGGGAACAGGAATTTCACACATAAATGGCTGCCCAGAACAAATAATCAACTTGCCCACAGTCAGATCTGATGTGGGAGGCCCTCTCCAGATAAAATCATGAATAATCCCAAAATTAACAGAAATATGTTTTCATTTACTTATCCACATTCTGACACTCCATTTTTTATAACATAAATAAATGCATCATTTATTTTAAGAAAGGAAGTAAAAACTACTAGGGGTCTATCAAGAATTGCAGAAGAATGCAAAATATTTTGATCACAGGATTAATTTCTTGCTAATTCATTTCAACATTTAGGTCTTTATCATTTCAGGTGTAGCCTGAATTATTATTACATGTTTAAGAAAGAAACTCATGTCAGATATGTATTATCTGCCAAGCAAGTGCACTTTTTAAATATTCTTTAGCGTGCAAAAGAACTATTAGATTTCCATGAACTCATTCTTATGTTCTTACTTACAACTGTGGTGGACAGCAAGTAATAACAGAGACAGGCCAGCACAGCAGTAAAATATGTGAACACATCAATTTATAAAAAGCAGTATTTGGTTATTATTGTTGGTTTTGAGGCGCAGTCTTGCCAGCTGTCACAAAACGCATAAACAGTTCATAATCTGTAACAGTTCCTCGGACAGCTGCAAGACCATAAGGAACCAACTTTTATTCCTCAAATGAAATGTTATTTTGGTCCAAAATGGACAGATATTTTAGAAAATATTTTCCAAAAATACAGCAGAAAATCAAGACTTTTTAAAAGACTTGTGGGGTTCCCATCAGATAAAACTCAAGTTAAAATGCTTATATCACTCACTACTTTCCAGAGCCCCTCCAGCTTCCTGTCTTCCCATAACTGTGTTATGCAGCACACGAAGGCCCCTAACAGCCATGACATGAAAAAAAAAAAAAAAACCAAAACAGGAAAAGCACATAAATATTCAGACTATGCAACATAGCAGTTCAGAGTTGGTGTTTTCTTTTGCAAGAGCTAGTGCAAACATTCTGCTCAATTTCATATCTGTGGGAGTTTGCATCCCCCACATCCAATTTTCAAAAACAAACTCTCACAAAGCCTTACTCTCATAATAAACATCCCCAGCTATATCTCACCTAAATTTTCCATGGTGTTGAGTTTAATAAAAGCTGGATTTAGCACCATTATTTAGACAAGAATTGTTAAACAGTTTCTTGTAAAGAATCCTTTTTTCCATCTGCACTAAGAGAGGCACAGAACTGGGTGTCTTATTCTTTGCATGACTGCAGAAAATGACATATTTTCTAACACAAGGCAACTTAAAGATAAGTTTAGTGATTACAGCATATAAACTCATTCTTTTGGAAGGGAAAAAACCCCCACTCTTTGCAATAATGCTTTCTATGTGTAGTATGAAATGGAACAGTTGGGGAAAAATACAACATTCAGAAATATTCACAAATACTTTGTTTCTGTGACCAAGTTCTAGGATTGAAAGTTTTTTAGCATTATTATGAAATTGAAATAACAAGTGCTTTCCAAGATGAAAATATGCACGGTGCAGAAAACATTTCCACGCCAAATATCACAGTTGTAACATTTGTATCCATGTTTGAACAAGTTATAGCTCCTGGTTTTCCAGCCTTTTAAGTACAGTAGAAAACACCAGATTCTGGGGTTTTTTTACCAGAAACTTTGCTAACAGAGCCCTGTCATGCTTCCTTGCTGAAGTTTGCACTGCCTTAGGCTGATCTGGAAGGCCATCTGGAAATTACCAGTGATTAATTAGCTGTGAGCCTATGATATGAAGAGGGCAGATGGAAGAAGACAGCATTTCATTGCTCCCAGCCCTGCAAGCCCTACCAGTCCACTGCCCAATCCCTGTCAAGGTTCCAGTCTCTTTCCAGAAGATTGAGAAAGATTCAGGAATTCTCCACAGTAACTGTCCTTCCTCAGCTGCTTTTTCCCCCAGCTCTGTTCACAACGTTATCAATACTAACAAACAATGTCTTAGTACCACAATGGAAGGGAGCTGCACCAGCGTTTTCATCAGAACCCCTGCTTTCCTATCCACAGAACTGAGACAAAACCATCTTGGTTTTACATTTAGCACTTCTAGACATATTCCCAAATCAAAAAACCACGGTATTATAAACCTTTTTTTTTTTTCCCCCTAATGGAACAAGAGCATTTGCTTCTCCCTCCTGACTCCTGTGCTTACACATCAGATTTCACTTGTCCATCTCACAAACAAGCACACTTATTTACTGCCTGTCATTTTCTGGCCAAGATATGGAAGTTCTTTACCAATATCCTGGTCTTACAAGCATGATAAGTACAAAGAAGCAGTTTTAGACTGAGAAGGAGGGAAAGCAATTCAGCTTTACCTCCCCGAGCCTTCCACTCGACCTCTCTCCATACTCTCTAAGTGGGAAGGACAAGATGAAATGAGTATCATTATTGTTATGCAAAAAGCAAATTATTCTGTCACTCTCACCTTACTATTGTCAGCTACTTCTACTTAACAATTAAGACAGATAAGCAAAGAGGTATCAGCTTTGATAAGTGGCTTTTCCTGCACAAACAGCATCACAGCACAAAAGCTTAAATTTAAGTCTCACTTCTTTCAAATTTATGTATTTAATCCATATGCATTGAGCATCACTGGAAACTGCACTTCCACAGGTTTTCCAGAAAAAGTGATCATAACTAATAACTTACGATAAACTTAAGATCAACAACATCTAATGCTGGCCAGAAGATGGCTGGCCAAGAGAGGGATGAAGAATTATAGTACATTTACTATTATTGTTGAGACAGAATTTAAGACAGAAGTTCTTCAATAAATGTTTACAAATATTTCACTGTACTTGAATTAAAATTACATTTTGGTCCATTTTAAAATATAAGGCTCAGAACCAATTCATCAAATTCTTTCTCTCTAAATTACTTGAGAGCCCCTAATTTGAAACACCAAACTCTTGACTAGGAACACAAAAAGCTATCTGATAGCTGCTCAAAGAAATCCTTCCTTCCATACTGAGATCTGAAAACAGAGTCAACCAGCAGCTATTTTGCTCTGTCATATTTGCTGCTATCAGCTGTGCAATTTTCAGCTTGTCTAACAGCCCACCAACTAGCTGTTTTAAATGAAAATTTAGATATTCCAGGAGCAGCCCAAAAGCAGATCAAACCGTTGTATCTAGTTTGTAAAACCTTTCCAGCTCATCACTGTTTTCCAAGTGGATGAGTGTAAAGATCTTTTATTGCCGACAGGATAAATGACATACAGACTCATATCTGAGTCCATACATTAAAATGCTTAAGCTCATGACTTTTCCATTACAAGGTGAGAGGTTCAAGGCTTTTGCTATTTAGTTAACAGTAATATATGTGTATGCAACATGCTGTTTACTTTTCCCTCCTAGTCTTCTTTCCTCTTCTTCCTTCTCCAAACCCTTTCAGTGCCCATGTCTTGACACACTGAACTCCCCAGGTTGGGCCGCTTTTGATTTGCGAGGAGACCTACAATAGTTAATTACAGAGCATGGTCTTCTGTGCCTCAAACATTTTGCATTTATAGGCCCTTGATATAGTCCAGAGCAAGAGGCTAACCCACATTTAATTTGTCCAACACGTTTCTGGTTAAAGTTCCATCAAATGGGTGACTGGAATCCCTCCGATTCAGCTGGAAAAGTCACTTTGAAGGAGGCGTTTATTGGCAACATTTGCCTCAGTCACAACAGGAGGCCCTGAGGGCCTGGGCAAAATCAGTGCTTGCTTATAACAGTCAGACGCGGCCATTCCCCAGGGGCTCAAGTGTCAATAACGGGTTAGATATTATTGGGAATTGATTTTACAGCGGGTATAAAATTAAAGCGGCGAGGCCGTTTCTGAGGGCAGCGGAGGCCTGCGCTTTGCGATGCCCTCGGGGGCGGCAGCGGGGCCCAGGGCAGCTGCAGCGCAGCCCCAGCTCCCCCCCGCGCAAATCAAAATTTCCCTTATTGTCCCTGGAAAATTCAGTGGATATTGTTCTCAAAAGCTTTCTTGTTCAAATGTTCAATGAAACTAAAGCTCCTCATTGACAATCACCTCCCAGATTTAGCTAAAGGCTCACAATGCTTCAGGCACATTGGAGCTGAAGTCTCAGGGAAACTCTGATCCAGACCCTGTCTGAAAACAGACTAGCTCATAGATCACTGAACACTGTCCAAATAAGTGAAACATTTTTACATTTTCCCCCTATTGTAATCAGGTACAAATTCACTAGTCCAACTGCACTTATATCCAGGAATATCAGGTGTAAGTTTCAACCACCCTATGTAAAACCTTGAATGTCTGAAACTTATTTTCAATTCTTTTTCTTTTGAGGGAATTGTGTGGATTCTCTTTATTTTTTTCTCTTTTGTCAATGTTTCCATCTCCACTCAACACTTCTTCATGGTCCCTTTTGCACAAGGCTTCAAAAATTATTTTTAAGCATGTTAAAAACAGGAAACTAAGACTTTAATCTCATGGTGAACACTGTATTTGGAAGAAAAAACAAACTTTATCTAGAAAAGATGGTATGTGGCTTTTTTTCCCCAGCCTTACTGTTTTCTCTGCATGTGAGAGTGGAAACTGCAGTGCTCAAAGGAGGATTGCTGTTGTTAGACACACACACACACACACTCTCACTCACTTTAGTGAAAAGGCATGAACTATTTATTATGAAAATCTGACTCCATATATAGTATTTCTACAAAGGCCAGGGATTGGGGGAGAAGGTTGACACCTCTCCCCATCCCATTGGTTAAGATAACTGTCCATCAGCTGTCCATACCTTTAAAACAAGAATGTAAACTACCTTGAATTAAGAAAAACATTGCTTTTATTTATAACACCCGTGTGTGAGAAAAAACCTAAGAACTATGAAAAACGCAGAAAGCTGAAAAATCAGGGCGACGGGAGGCTCTAGAAAGTGCATGGACTGATGGACCCCGGACCTGCCCACTCTTCTTTCCATGCAGCCCAGGACAGAGTTGACCTTCTGGGCTGTGAACACACACTGTTGGCTCATGTCCTGCTTGTCAGTCACCCATTTTTTCCAAGAGTGAAGGAAAAGCTTGGGCACTCTCTTCAGGCATATTTGGAAGTTGGAGGGATGAGAACACCAACGCCTCATCTCTGTCATTCAGCACTATTCCACACACCTTGATGTGGCTTTTCTTCTCATACTATGCTTATGTAAGGAAAAGGTGTCCTGTACTTTCTCTGCTTGTGAGTTGCAAACTAATTTTTAAATCTTTGTGCCAAATGTGCCCTTATTCAGTAGCGGAGACTATTCTCAGTCCGTTGACACCTTACCCACATTTTATGTGCACCCTCATTCTCTTCCCTAAGCTGTCACTGAACTATGAATTGCTGGGGAGGACCTTGATAAATTTTCCTCACTGTCAAGATTCGGCCAATTTTGAGGAGACACTGCTGGTGTAAATACACACCTGACTTCAGTGCTACAGTGCTCAGCTGGCAGGAGAGTTGGAGGTAAAAAATGGCCGATTTCAGTTCCACAGTTATGATACAAGTATCCTCCTCCTAGCATACTCTGAAAGCAAAATAAAGATGTCCCAACTTTCCCCCTCACTCCCCAGCGCCTATCCTGTACATTAAAGGAACAGCCCTGATGGGACCATGATTGATTTACATCCTCACAGAACCAATACATTCAATGATTATTGGAGATGATTTTTGCCGTGTCCTTGGTGCACTGCTTTCTGATGAAGTGTGCACAACACACACATCTGGTCTAATAATCTATGGAAACGCTGTGTGAACCATGTGGTAAGGGCTGATGGAAAAAAGAGACCAGAGAAATCTTCTGATTCTGGTAATAGCCAGCACCAAGCTGGGATAACGTAATTAAAAATATGTGATGTTATGTGGGTCCAGACACGGCGGTGTGAAGTTTAATGTGCCACAAGAAATACTGAACTTCAGTAGGTGAAGCTTCTGACAATCATGTGACATTTCTAAGAAAATAATTTACCAATATAACCCATAGTGAAACTGTTTAAGTTTCCATGTCAGCTTTTTTTAAAAATGTACCCATTTAGATTTTCGCACTCTTAGAAGATGAAGCTGCCAGGTTGCTCCCTGGGATTAGGATGTCTGATTAAAAAATCACTGCAGACACCTTTCATTTCCATAGCTATTCCTGAAGTATAGCTTTGTAGCCAATTTTACATTTAAATATCTCTAAATATGATATGAGCTGTTTTTCAAGCTAATAATCTAGCTAGGTATATTAAAGCAGTTTGGAGTATTTTGTCTGAAGGAGATAAACCAATAATACTTTTTATTATGTAAAACCAGTGTATTCAGATAGAGTCTAAACTAGTACTTTAAATTATTAATGCCAAGACTTAGGTACAGCTTTTCAATTTTTTCAAAGCTTTCAATTTTTCCGTTTGATTTCAAATATGTCTTTTGTTTTCAAATAGGAGCAGGTAGCAGTGCTGGGTTCTGCTATTCATTACACGTGGAAACAGAAAACCTGAAGTAGACCTGGTAGCATTTTAAGAATCCAGCTATTGTGAATTCATCTGGAATTCATTGGGCTACCCCAGGCCATAATAAATTCAGGCTGTATTAGCAGTAACATCATATGTACACTAATAGATGTTCTATTGAAATCAGTATTATTTAATTGACTCAAAGGATTACTTTAAGATCAGTTTTCTTCTAACTGTATTTTTAACATGGCTTTCTCCTGAAGCACAGCTTCCCACAAGACAAAATGATGACATCAGAAGAAAAACATGCATAAGAAAATACACAAAATCAGAATATTTCTTTTTCTCCTTAGGAAAGTTACAAAGAGCATTAGAACCATAGAGTGTATCCCCCATGTAAACAAATCCATGTGTTTATTTATAATTTCCTCTGTGGGAAACAAGACATTCAACTCTCCAAAAGCGAACATTTGCAGATTCAAGAGAGTATTAAGATGCAACTTAGTATAAGTGTTGTATCTTACTTAAACTGAAAAAAAAAAATGCAAACAATCAGTTTGTAAAGTACTGAGCAGTACCACCTGCACATTTCTGCTTTGCCATGCACATTAAATTAAAGAACACAAACAACACACAGAAGATTTCTCTGGTAATGGTAATTAATGGAAATACAATACCTTGGATACTTCGGGTTGGGAAGATGTTCCTAACTATTTGCTGTGTCTTGTGAACTGTACAGAAACACTGATGTGACTGGTGCTACCCCTTAGCAACTTATGTCCAGTTCACACCTAAGTTTGTATTTCCTTCCTGAGTTCGCTGCTAAGATGGACAGGCTGGTCAGCCCCCAAGGCTCAGATCCATTCAATAGAATTATTTCTCATCACCTGATGAGAAAAAACCCCCCAGGTCATCCTGGGTGTACTGGTTGGCATCACTGAATAAAGCACAAAAAGTAAACCTGAAGTTTTTATGCCAACCTCAGTGATGCCCTGAGCCAGTGCTATGCCAGAGCAGCAATGAAATGCAATCAGACAAGGACACGTGGCTAAATGGAGACCTTGTCTCCTAACAAGTGTGTGTGGGCACACAATTAAAAGCACATGACAGAACTTCGTTGACACAAATCTTGCAATTCCAACTCATATTTTGACTTATTCTCCTCTGGATATCCTGATGAAAATAAGGCATTTCTCTTTTCCCCCTACTTTGAAAGTAGCTTGGCTTTTCTAATTTTTTCCTCTAAAGAAAGAAACCACTGCAGGGAAGTGGAGGGAAAAAAAAAAACCCACCACCAGAAGAGCTGAATAGAGAATACCTGGATTTGGCAATTCTGCTTCTCTCAGACAGTATATTCCACCCATGGACAACAAGCCTTGGAAAATATCAACATTCCTTAAGTCAAACAGCTGCACTTTCTTACCCTTTTACTTCAGATTATCGTCCTCTCTGATCCTATCAATCAGTTGCAGAAACAGCTCTTAGCAGAGTTCAGGGCTGTGATCACAAAATAAGTAGTCTGAAGACCAAAATCAGGATTCAGAACAGCTACTCTCTTAGGAAGCAGGAATTACATGCTCATGTATCATGTATGTATCCATTGCTGAGCCATCTCTCACAAGAACTTTAAAGCTCTGCCAGCCCCCTTCAAACATTTTTATCAAAGCAGCAGAGGTAAAAAAGATGTTAAATTTCTAGAGATTTAAGGAACAGGGAGAAAACTTACTTATGTCCATGTGGAAAAGGAATGGCGCCTCCCAATCCTCAGTGGACATCAGATGATTTACACGGGTTACTATGAATGTCCTAAACAGAGAAAAAGGTTGAAGGAGGTTTGCAGCTTAGCAGACCTCACTTAATCCATTTCTAAGCCACTTTAATTGTCCTGCGGATTTTTTAGAATCCATTTCCAACAGTCTCATTTCTCATTCCTTTTCTCTGTCCAGACTACCTGGCAACACCTCCAAGAATGCAGTTCCTACTACTTCAGTATCACTCTTTCACAGTGACTTTAAATAATCAGAAGGTACAGCAGCATACATGCATTTAAGGGAAGTGCAACAGCAATGAATGCTGTGGCTTTACACTTAACACCCACAACATTTCTACATAGAGAAAACTGCAAAAAAAGCTCAAGTGTGCCCTGGGACAGCCTTCATGTAAAAATGGGTACTTTGGAAGTTATTTAGAGAATCTGTTTTTTTATACTGAGTTTTAAAAAAGCCAATTAGAGTTAATGGGAACGACAGTGATTGTCGTTGAGACTTGCTTGATATGGTTACTACTGTAATTCAGTTTTTCATAGCAAAACAGCAAAACGGACATTAAAAGTGAGTGAACAGTGAAAGAATCTCAACTTGCTGGAATTCAATTTGCTTCCAGCAAACTCAACCCTCGTGTAAGAGCTGTGAAGGCACTGGGGATTAATTAAACAGCGTAAGAAAGATCTATTGAACATATGGACACAACAGAGCTATAGAACTTGCTAGTATTTACCAAAAAATCATTCACACAGGGAAAGGAGACCTCCTTTGTGGAGCACATGTGGAAAAGACCCTTGTTTCAGGGCCCTCCCAAGGCACATCAACAGCCAAGGAACCTCACAGCTTCCCTTTGAAGGCAAATATACACACTCAGGAGATTCACTGACCTGGAGAGGGCAAACCATGTAGCAGCCTCCAATCCAATGCTATAACAAGATTTTCACATCTCTGCACAGCAGAGAAGAGTGAAGAGATCCTTGAACCAAGTGTAACACGTTGCCATGCATCAAAGGGTCACGCAGCGCTGTCGGCTCTGGACCCCAGCTGCAATGATCCTGTACAGATCCCCAAGGCTGCTTTGGGACATGGACCTGCACTGGTTTGTAAACCAGCTACTGGCATGCAAAGAAAAGAGACTGCATTTTGTGGGCAGCTAGAGTGGGGCTGTTGCTATCATATGTATAAGGGCACCTGAATAATTTAGTATAAAATACATACATTCATTAAAGTGTCCAGTTTGGAGACGTTATTAAAAAGAGAAGTCTCATGTTACAAACATCCTCTATTCTTGTTGCTTCTGGTGAGTTACTGACAGACATCTGGCTCCACAGGTATTGTGCCAAAGCCTGTTCCCATTTTTATGAATGTATCTTGGTTTCACTGTTTAACTACGTGAACTTGTCTTGCTGAACATTCCCATAGGGGAAGCACCATTCCTGAAGATCTTCTGATGTGGGTTTTGTAGATAACCTAGGGCTGAAGGCTTTCACTGCTTCATACGCACAGGCAATATTGTGTTGGCTGTGTTAACTTACCCAAGTGTGCAGAAGAGAGAGAGATTATGGTCATGCCCCAAAGCCCACTGACACCCAGTTTCACACACCATTATAAAACCAGTTAGGATTCTTGCCACTGCAGAGACGCCAAGAAAGGTGAGGAGTTTTATTCAGGGTTTTGCTTTCTTAGACAGACACAATCAAACATGTCCTCACTTTACCAAGATACCAAACTTTGTTGCCTACCTTGTGATCACTAGGCGCTGAAAGTAGCAGAGCCACTGCACTGCCACTGACAGAGAAAAGGTCACTGAGCCTATCTCTAAAAAAAAAAAAACTAAAGCATATGCATCTGGCAAGCTTTACTTTTCTACAGATCCCTGAGGTTTCCCATTCTGCCAAATTTCATGAGAAAATGAAGGGACTTGGAGGCATTCTGTGGTGTGTAGGAGATGGCTGTGAATGCAGTAATAATACTGCCAAGACAAAGGAGAATGCTTAGCCCCAGAGCCTTCATGCCCAAAGCCAAAAAACCGGTAAGATGTCCATGGTGCAGCAAGCCCAAAGAAAAAAACTTCATTTGTAGAAAAGAAGATACGAAGTGAAAACTACCAAAATGATTTCCTAGGATTTTGAGGCTTCCTCCTCAGAGAAAAAAAAATTATTCAGTAAAGTTCTTTATCCAAAGTCTGTGTAGATACGCACATATATATATAGATAAATGAATACAAAACCTTGTGTGAGATAAAATAATGGAAGGGCACGTAACACAGTAAATATAAATGAGGAATATTTAAAACTTGACTTGCTTGTGACTATTTCATGTCCACACAGTCTGTAAATTTACACATTTCCTAATTCTTTACATTATCCAGAACCCTGTTTTTCATTTTCCGCAGATATGGACAGATTCTGATAATTTATAAAATCTACCAGCAAGCCAATGCCAATTTTAGTATTTACATGACTTAGACCTGCTTTTAGTTTAATTGACATTTTGCTTATTCAAAACACAAAAACTGGCCACAGAGGAAAAAGCACTCACTTTTAAGAGGATCACGGAAATATTAACAACAGCAGTCCATAAATCACTAAAAATGATTTTTAGATTCTCAGAGAATGAATAGCCAGTGTGTCAAATAGAATGGAGGTTTGATGGAGAAGGAATGCATTTTTCTGGGAACAATTATTTTGCTTCACAAAAATGAGTCCTGTTATAAAGGGCAATCCTATTCCAACATAAGCATGGTTCTTAGTGTTCCAGTTAATAATACAGTAAGCCAAATGTAAGAAAACTCATTCTCAGGCATATAAGCAAGTAGCAGCACCTTTACCAAATTAAAAAAAGACTGACCCCACAAAATTTCACCTTAGTGCTGCTAAAGGTACTGATAATTTCATGCTACAAATCTCAAGGGGAAATAAAGGAGACATGCAGTTCTAATGTCACACTCCCAGACCAATGTCCTTCTCCACTCAAAGACTAAGAAAAGAAAGAGGGAAAAGGGTAACGACAGGGTCAAGTAGGGACTGAGACTGTCTAGTCTAGAAACACCAAGAGTGATTTAACACAGCAGAAATACTCTGTATAAAGAAAAAAAACCAAGGTAGCAGACTAGCTTTTATCCAAATCTGGTCATAGTAACTTGCAGTCACTATTACTTAATACTGAGTAGTGACTGAAAAATGGTTCGGGAGCCCTCTGCAAAATAGAACTAAGTCAAGTTTTCCAAAATGCTTCTGAAGCCACATCAAGAATTGGATTGCAAAGGTGAAAGGTATGCACACAAACACAAGTTACTGCCTTTTTAGGTAACTTAATTCTTTGCCAAAATCTTCTGAGGGTCTCAAAATCTCGCACAGCCAGTAGTTTCCCATTTGTGATTTTTCCGTGTGACTCTTAAGTCACAAATTTTCCACTTCTAGTTGTGCTCAGCAGCTGTAAAATTCAGTTTATAGTGACTACACATCCCTAAACAACTCTCTCAAGCAGGGGTGGCTGATGAACATTGCCCAAACACCACAATCTTTTACACGCTTATGTTATTTGTGGTACCATGGGATGCTGCAACCCCACCTTGAAGTACACGAAACTGAAGAACTGAATTTGTTACTGCATGTTTTGAGGTGTTATACAGAACTTTTGTTTACAACACTTACCCACCATTAGATCACGTCCTTTGGCTTTACAGCATCCTGTTTAGTGTTGGAGAATATCTATGCAACATGTCCACTACTGCTCCTTTACTACAGGTTTTTGTTCCAGTCTAGGTTCAGTTTTGCTACTCAGTGTTTTTAAAAGTATTTTTTTGTATCTCTTATGAAACTGCAGCTGAAACTGGAGACAGAAGTGATCATGTGCATGTCCTCTGCCATCTGCTGGGAATTTAGGTGGATTCTTTTTCCCTCTTTATGAATAACAGTGCCATTTGTTTGGTAAATATAATGCAAAATCGCCAAGGGTAACATGTAAAAATTTGCAGGTCAGCACAGATTTTTACAACTTCTAAGCTCATGTGCAACCTGGATGGCCAAAACGTGCCCAAGGACAGAGAGCAAGGTTAAGGCTGCCACAGAGAGGAAATCCAAACACCAGCAGAGTAATGCAAACCTTGTGCGCAGCAGGCACTGGAGACAGCCAAGCACAGCGAGGTGGAGCTTCTGGCAGTGAGAGCTCAGCAATGGGGCCGTGAGGGCTGGCGAGGGAAGGCGCTACACGAGAGGATGCAGAGCATTCTACCCAACAAACTAGCACAGGCAACAAGCAGACAAGGCATGCCATCCTGCAGCACTTGAGATCACTTAGGTAATGATAACAGGAGACAAATACCCCTCATTTCTTATAATCATCCAGGGCAGCACATCTTCGGTACCATTTCCCACTAATATGGTTTTGTGGGTTTTTAACATAGTTTACAATGAAAATGTTATATCAAGAAATGTGGCTACCAATAAAAAGAAATATTAGAAAAGGTTCTCAGTCACAAGTTTAATTTAGAGCAAGAGATCCCACTGCTTAAATTTTACTGGTACTGAAGATCTTACACAAAGTGAAAATATATGGAAAATAAAGTAAAAGAAACACAAAGTAATTTGACAGCTGGACTGCGGTTCTGCACTCTCTTTGCCAGGTTTGACCATTAAAGTTCAACCTCTTCCTCTTTCCTGCTGTCTCCAAATGGATTTTCAAGTCCCTCCTGTTCTGAGGCATAGTTCCAACAGATGGGATAAGGAATGTTGCCCAGCCAAATTAGCTTAAAGTTTGTTGATGACAACACTTCCCTGGGCATGGGAGATGAGGGTTTGGATTTCCTCTGGATGTAAATGTTACTGAACCTCAATTTTCTCAGTGTTAGATGACTGTTCTCATATCATAGTGTTAAATGAGTGTGGGCTCTGTCATCACTGTCAAACCTTTACTGAAAAAAAAAATAAAAAGTAGATGCTCTCTTCTTGAAAAAAAAAAAAGGATGTCAGTGCCCAAGGCATCTCCACAGTAGAAGCTGCAGAAACTCAATGTACATGAGCTTGGCAGGACTATTAAATCCTTTTGTGGAAATCTAGACTGATTAGCCCAAGCTCATACAAAGTCCCAGGCAAGCAAGGATGGAAAAGAGTGCTGACTCCCAGCTGCCACAAGGGAACTGTCCTCAGTTGCCAGAGTGACCTGAACCTTCAGGTAAGAATCTACTCCTAGCCTACTTTCCACTGACTGTCAGATTCCAACCAAGGAGTAGCTTACCTTGAGCAATAATGCCATGTTTTCACTCAAATCAGATTTCAAAGAAGGAAGATTGTTAGGAACAATTAGCATCAAAGTGCTACTCACACTACCAAGCCATCTGGTTTCTATTTTTGCACTCCTAGGAACATCACATCATGAGGTCTGGATGAGACCATCCACTGTGCACAAGGCACAGGTAACTGCTTTGAAATTGAATTTTGAAATTGGACTCTCAAATATTGTTACACCCTTTTCTAGTTTTTCTCCTACAAATTTTGCCAGTGTTGACTAACAGCAAGCAGTGAACTGGATGTCCTTCTAGGCTTATGAATGACTTAGAAAATGAAGTGCATTTGTTCAAATTACACCAGCAAATGATTTCTTCACTTTTCACATGTGATGCAGAATTGTAAAAGCTTTGGTTTGGAGCTGATAATTCCCACACCTACCTCAACGCTGTTGTGCAAAGACAGCTTCTTTAACAGGTGTTCAGCCATCAGTGCTAGTACTCAGGTTTTGCTCTAATTTCCAGATGAAGGCATTCTTAACAGTTCATGTTACTTCTAGACAGCTCATGTAGAGCAGATGAGTTCTGATGAAGGCACGCAGCAAGTTTAGGAGTCAGGCTCTGGGATGGAGAGGAACTGCTCAGGGCACAGTCCCAGCCCATGGGACTGCGTGCCTCATAAAATATTTTACCCCACTATTATGACTCATTGGCAACCATTTGTTCTTTTTCTTAAAGGTATGCATCAATTTCTCAAAAATTATGGAAAAATATGTTTTCCTTGAAATAAATTATGTCCATAGAGGAATGCCTCCTACCACACAGGAGTAAACAACTTTAGAAAGTCATTCTTTGCCATTTTCTTAAACTGTCCAATACTTTGGAGAAAGAACTGGAGTATTTTTATGCCTGTTCTCAGTAATGATTATCGTTCTGCCAAGAGGACACCTAACTGGCCTGGAGATCTAAATGTAGAAAAAAAATGCATAAAGACTCTAATTTTCAAATGGAAAAAGAAAGGAATTATTAATATTTTTGCCTCAAATATTTCTAATGCCAAACCCATGTTTTTCACAATGAATCTCCATCTTCAATCATGACAACTCTCGGGCATGATGCAAGCTGCACTGTATTCCTTGCTACACAATCAACTGAAGAAGCCCATCGTGGTTACACATCAGAAGTGACCCGATTAGAAAGCAATCACAAAGCAACAATCCCCATCTAACATGTTGCAACCACACGACAGAATCCTATTGAAATTCCCTATGGTACTACCAAGGCATATTTACTGTGCTACCAATCTTCAAGATCCTTTTTTCCTCAGTTTCTGACGACCCACCAAAAGCCTCTGCCGATAAAGCTGTAAATGATAAATCAATGTTCCAGGGTACTTAAGAAGGGTCATTTTGAATTTTAAGCTAAACTGCCAGTAATACAGGCTTAGTAAATTTAAGCTACCTAAGGAGAACTCCCTAGTTTTCCACTGATTTATTAATATGAAAACTTCAGATGTGACAGGAGCTAAACTGAACTGGATTAACATTCACCTTTAAAACTATCAACCTTCAAGTAAGGGATTAAGTAATGAAGGGGATTAAGTTGTAAAGAGCCGGATTCATTGGATTTCACATACCTGTTACCAGTGTAATATGACATCACCCAGCACTAAGGAGCTCTCAAGGCACAAAAAAACTCAATAAAGCCCCGTTCTTCCCAATTCTTAAACAGGATTCCTATCCCCCACATGAAATGTTTAAAGATAATCATTCCTCTGTTCAATGGTGTTTAATGCAACAGCAACCAAAGGTAAACGCGAAAACTGGGCATTAAGTATCACCTGCATTCTGGAACAATGATTTTAAAACTAGAAAAAGATGTAAAACTAGTAAAGAACCTAACAGCGAAAGCAAGTCGCCGTACTTCCAGCCGAAACTGAAGGGGTGCAGATAACGCGTGTGCCTGCTGCCATCTCCTGGTAGTTCAGAGGTAAAACCGTCACAAAAAACTTTTTTTTTCCTTCAGGAAAATGTCAGGTCTTCCAAGGAAGACCTTCCCCAAAAACCGAACAGGAAAAAGATACAATTGCCTGTTCTACAGAAGGGGTTTTCAAAACTCTCAAAATCTACAAGAATTTATTTCACTGTACAAGGCAGCCACTACCTGGATATAGCTACTTTCAAGCTAAATGGAGTCCTAACATTCACTTAAGTAATGAAACATCAAAGCTCTTTCATTTTATAAAAGAAATAAGTACTTACCCGAGTTATTCTAATTTCAAAGTACATTCAGAAAATTAACTGTAAAAATTTCCACATGCCATTCAAAACCAAAGGAAGTCCCCTTTGGGAAGCCTACTCATCACATTAAAAGTTACAGTGCAGATTATTGGCCCATATTGACTCATTTTAATATCCATTTCTTTTCATGAATACTTAAAAGCTCAAGACAATCTTTCACTGTTGCAATACTCTCATTGCCTTTGATGAAGGGCACAGCATTGTTATTTGTAGTAATATCCCATGTTTCATGTTCTAAAAATAGGATTAGCCAACTTGAAAAGAAATTTTATTTTGACAGCCGACAGAAGGCACCGGTACTTGCCCTGCAAACTTTAGTGCTACAAAGACTGTTGAAACTTTCATTTCATAGGTTATTTTGCTATGCTGGAGAGAAGAGACCTGTCCACATCCTCCTGAAGGTGTTAAAAATGAAATAAATAATGAGAATGAACTCTGCAAGTGGATTATGTCTTCTAGTGTGCTGAATGACTATGGGAATGTGACCTAGCTTGCCTTAAAAAAAAAAAAAAAAAAAAAAAAAGGCAAACCAGTGATTTGGATTGCCCATGGTTCACTGACAATTGCCATGGGGAAACAATCACTCAATGTTGCAGAAAAACCAAGCTCAATACGGAACATTTCCTTTCACAGAAGGAGAAGCAAAAAAATTGTTTCATAACATCAAGCTGTAACTGAGAAACTGAACAATGACTGAAAAGTTGCAAGAGACCTAAATTAAATCCAACTGGGATTTCACATGCCTTATGAAAATGAAGGTTTTATCATGAGATAATTAAAGCAAGGACGGCCAGCTCCTGGTGCGCCAGAAGGTGTAACTGAGCCGGTCATCCCGGTGTGTGGGAGTCCCTCGGGGCCGGTCAGGAAGCAGCGTGCCACAGACCAGCCACCCGCAGCAGCCTCCCAGATCCTTCCCTAACCACAAACCACAGCCGCGGCCGAGGGAGCGCGGCCAGCAATAGGAGGAAGGACTTGCGTGCGTGTCCCCTCACGCCGGGCCACGCTCAGGTGGCACCTGCAGCTTGGTTACAGCACAGACAACGTGCAAAGAAGCTCGGGGTTTTCTGTGGGGGAGATGGGAGCACGTCAGGGCAGAAACTGGTGCTAATGACAACGCAGAGCAGGGAGAGAAAAGGGACCCAAAACTCTGAAATGCCAGGTGCAGGAAGCTTAGAGTTCTACCAGAGGTCACCATCCACTCTCAGTGCCTGCCAGGCGAATCTTGTTAGAAGTAATGAAGAAGCAATGAAGTCTGTAGCTGGTAAGCATTTACACCTGTGTGCGTGCAAACCATCCAAACCGAAACACAGTGACATTAACTCGGTAAAAAGAAACACCTGGATTCCTTTCTTCTGTCTGATTTTAACTGTAAGACAGCTAGAGGAGAAATATGTTAAATATTAATGGAAAGCTCTACTGTTCTTTCCAGGTCTTACGCTTTCAAGATCTTTTGTTTGTCACAAAAATGAGCAGCTCTCCAAAAGCAAAATGGACAAGAAGCCAAGTGTAGAAAAAACCCCAGAGGGCTGAGACCATTTTGGGATAAATAAATAAGAGCACCATGGTACATAAGATTTTAAGAAAAACAGTTGATATTCACAGCAATCCAACTTCTAAAAGTTAGGCTTTGGATGAAAAATGCTTCCATTATCGCAGCCTTGGAAATATACCACTCTTACTCAGAAAATACTTTATTCAGAAGACTTATGTATAACACAATCACTAGTGAACAAGATCCAGAATAATTTCCCCCTGGTTAAATTAAATTATTCAGACCCTTTCAGAACGTCAACACATGACTTCAGGACTATACCGTTCCTTTTAATCACAGTAGCCTGAACTTTGAAGCAAACCATACTTCCTCTTGGATCAAAACTGGAACCAAGAGAAAGCCTAAACTTTTGAGAAAAAGTGTATCATGACAGTAACATGAGCAATCACACCATCAACTCACTCTCTTAGCAGCTGGCCTACTGTGCAATGATCACATGCTTTTTATTCTCAGTATAAATGTTTGTTTTGAATGCCACTTCATTTTAAGGCCGTTCAGTTTGTTTCTTTCAAGGGCAAGATGGGTATCTAACACAGTTATGCCTTAGATGAAAATATCCGATAATGCTTTGGGAAAATCACATTCAGGGAATAATTTCATTTGCAGCTCTTCTGTGCCCAGTAAATCCATGAATTTTCATTTTCGTGCTTATAATTGATTTTATGAGCTAATTGGCTGGCCACCTTTTTACTATCCCAGCAGACGGTAACTTTCCCTCTCTGTATTATTAACACACTTCAACATTTACTTGTTTTGCTCAGTCTCTCTTACCTGTTAACCTCTGCCAGAGCTTCCTCCGGGCGACGGCCACTGCTGGTTGCAACACCTTCCTCGGTCTCCCTGTAGTAACAGGACTGAAGCTGTTTGACCAAATTCCCTTCACCAAGGCAGCCCAACGACCCAAACGCCTCTCACCCTATTTTTATCCTTTTTTTTTCTTTTTNGGCCGACATGGCCGCCGGCTGGGGCGTGGGAGGGTGTGGTACACATCTCTTCGCCTCTCCGTCTAAATCGTGCAGCCTATGGAATCAACAGCATCCTGTACCAGCGGGGCATCTACCCCCCCGAGACCTTCACCCGCGTGCAGAAGTACGGGCTCACCCTGCTGGTCACCACGGACCCCGAGCTGGCCAACTACCTCAACAACGTGACGGAGCAGATGAAAGGTGCGGGCCGGCGGCGGGGCCTTCCCTGCCGCGTCCCTGCCGCTGCTTCTCGCGCTCTAAGTGACTGCCGTGCCTTCTTGCAGAGTGGCTGTACAAGTGCATCGTGCAGCGCCTGGTGGTGGTCATCTCCAGCATCGAGAGCAGCGAGGTCCTGGAGCGCTGGCAGTTTGACATCGAGTGTGACAAAACTGCGAAGGATGACAAGTGAGTACCGCGGTCCCTCCACTCCCGAGTACCGGGGCAGGCACAGGATCAATGCCATGGACTTGTTCCTTCAAACCTTTCTCAGTGCCCTGCCCTCTCTTTGTCTGCAAACCAGTCGTTATATGACTATATGACAACCACAAACAACAATAGAGACCAGCTATCACTTAACTTTTCTAAGGACTTGAAAATGTCACTACTACTCCATAACTACTGCAGCAAACAGAGTACCAGAGCTTAACAAAGAGAACTGTATTTAGAGGAAATTCAGCACAGTAGAAGTTTTTTCTCTTACCAGTTTTCCTACTTTTGCAGTGGACCACGAGAGAAATCTCAGAAGGCAATTCAGGATGAAATTCGCTCTGTCATTAGACAAATAACTGCCACAGTAACCTTCCTGCCACTCTTGGAATCTGCCTGTGAGTATTCCGAACTGCACTAAAGAAATCAAACGCTTTGGAAAAACCTTAGTAACTTTCCAGCTTGAGAAGCTATGCCCTGGTTTTCAATGAGGCTTTGTAAATTACTACACACTGTGTACTGTCAGGTTTGTGAGACAGCACTTTTGTTAGACTGAGATCAAGACAGAACTTGGGGTGGCTTAACAAACTTTAGGAAATTTATTATGTATGCTCTAAGGAATGCAAGTTTTCATGAATAATTTGTTCATGTGAAGTGTTATACAGAGCTCAGCTCCACAGCACTGTAACATGTTTTAAAAAAAAGTTTATGACACTCACTTGAGAAAACTAAAATGGCCTCACATTAATATAATTAACTATTGTTTTCACGTAACTGGTATCAGTGTGACTTCTGAAAACCTTGGTCCTCGTGTGAAGTTCTAGAAGATGCACTTCAAACCTGCCATGTCCTTATGGTGAATTTGTTCTCCCTTGCTCCCAGGTGCCTTTGACTTGCTGATATACACGGATAAAGATTTGGCAGTGCCAGAAAAGTGGGAGGAGTCAGGACCACAGTTCATAGCCAATTCAGAAGAGGTTCGGCTGCGTTCCTTCACTACCACAATCCACAAAGTCAACACCACCGTAGCTTACAAGAAGGATTCTGTTCCCTAAGATGCAGGGGCAAGTTCTGTGTGTGTAAATATCCTGTCACTTTGTACAGTTTCTGTCCATCATGCAGCTAAGCCGTGAACGCATCATTACTGTCTTCTTGATGAAATACGACACAAAGACAGAATGTCTGTCTCTGATAATGTGACGCTACACTAAGCTGGCATCATTTTTGAAGAGATTTTAAAAAGGTATTCATGGTCACAACTCTTACTTTACTCTGAGTTGAACTAATGGTGTGTTAAACCACTGCCTCTGCTAGAAAAACTGCCTAAGTCTAGGATTAGCTCCTAGAATTGTGTTCAGATCCTGTAATTTTGTATTTTAAAACTGTTTTAAAACTGCATTCTGTTAGCAGTCCTAAGTTCTCTGTAGCAACTGAAAAAGTCTCATTGCTAGTATGCCTGGCTGTTTTACTACCAGAAATAATCCTAAAATGAATCAACCAACCAATTCTTGTACCTCTGTACAATGGAAGCAGCTCTTCATCAGGAAAACTTTAAATACATGAAGCCTTGTAAGTTCATGACCACTGGGCTCTAGTTCTGGGGACAGAGTTGTTCTCTTGTGTGTCTGTAGTGTCTGTCCAGCATTTTCTGTGTTTGTATTCTTGTTTTACAGAATAAAGCTTCCAAGTTTTATAGTGTTCTCTAATTTAGAGTCTGCAGTCCTTCATATTTCAGGTGGTTTTATGGATGCTACGTCTTAGTTTATAATTTTCACACAAATAACACCCAGAAGGCATCCTCCTTGTGTTACTTAACTGTTTCCTTCCTGTGTCTCCAGGTGGTGTGGCATCCATACGAAATCCATTCATGGATTAATAATCTGCCCCCACCCAAGTATTCAAATAACAATTTCAACAGTCACAGCGAACTAATGACTAAGCACAGTGCCTTCCGTACTTATTAAACAGCACTGGACTCTTCATGTGTTCTTACCCATTTTTGTAGAGTAAGGGATTTAAAACCCTAGAACTTTCACACTCTTCCATCATTTTGTTCACTTCCTTCACTAAATCCACGCCAGACACTGTCTGTTTTTTCCACTCTTTTCTAGTGATGTAGGACCTTCTGTCATAATAATATAATTCCAAAAATTTATTTTAAAAACAATGATTACATATACCCCATCCCATGACTATATTACATCCTTTTTAGGCTTTCCTACTTTCAGGAAGTAATTTTTCCCAGCAGTCCCAATCTAGCAGAAGTTAAAAAAAAAAAAAAGGCAGTCCTCTTTACATCAGAAGCACAAAACCCATATTTTTTTTTTAAATAAATACGATCTAGGTACTCCAAAAGTTATATTATTCACTGCCATGGCTGGGCTTATGCTGTCATAACAGAAGAATACCTCGGTGTTTTATTTTGCCTGTCGGCACAATTGTGACTGCAGTGCACTTCTAAGAGTGGTCTGCAGTAGTGAGCATAAAAAACACTTATTTCACAGAGATGCAAAAGTCTAATTGCTTGAAGAAGCTCATTCTTGTACCAAACAGAATTTATCTTCTTAAAGAGAAGGGCCAGCCCAAAGTCCATCTCCATCATCATCTCTATGTTCTTTTCAGAGGCACCAGCAGCCAAGAGAAGTTGCATATAGATCGTTGCATGTAGATAACTGTCCATGAAAGGAACATGTGAACAGGAACCAGTCATAGATCCTGAAGTTTTCACAAAATCCCTGCAGAACAGGAAAGAAAAACAAGAAAGTCATATTATCTCCCAGGAACCAAGCCTTCNTGGAGTTATTATGGACTGAAGGAAAAATTGTTTAACGCGGCGGGCTGGCGTGAGGCGGCGCGCGCGGGACGGGACGGGAAGGGGCGGGGCCGGATTCGAACCGGGCGGCGGGGAAGCGGCGGCCATGGCGGCGCAGCTGCAGCTCGGCCGGGAGCAGCAGGGCATCACCCTGCGCGGCAGCGCGGAGCTCGTCGCCGAGTTCTTCTGTGAGGGGGCCTCGGGGACCTCGCTGCGAGAGGGGGAGGGAGGGAAGGAGAAAAGGAGGGTGGGAGG
>WBMY01001998.1:71431-91985 GCA_013397315.1 Donacobius atricapilla
CCTTCCTGCCACTCTTGGAATCTGCCTGTGAGTATTCCGAACTGCACTAAAGAAATCAAACGCTTTGGAAAAACCTTAGTAACTTTCCAGCTTGAGAAGCTATGCCCTGGTTTTCAGTGAGGCTTTGTAAATTACTACACACTGTGTACTGTCAGGTTTGTGAGACAGCACTTTTGTTAGACTGAGATCAAGACAGAACTTGGGGTGGCTTAACAAACTTTAGGAAATTTATTATGTATGCTCTAAGGAATGCAAGTTTTCATGAATAATTTGTTCATGTGAAGTGTTATACAGAGCTCAGCTCCACAGCACTGTAACATGTTTTAAAAAAAAGTTTATGACACTCACTTGAGAAAACTAAAATGGCCTCACATGAATATAATTAACTATTGTTTTCACGTAACTGGTATCAGTGTGACTTCTGAAAACCTTGGTCCTCGTGTGAAGTTCTAGAAGATGCACTTCAAACCTGCCATGTCCTTATGGTGAATTTGTTCTCCCTTGCTCCCAGGTGCCTTTGACTTGCTGATATACACGGATAAAGATTTGGCAGTGCCAGAAAAGTGGGAGGAGTCAGGACCACAGTTCATAGCCAATTCAGAAGAGGTTCGGCTGCGTTCCTTCACTACCACAATCCACAAAGTCAACACCACCGTAGCTTACAAGAAGGATTCTGTTCCCTAAGATGCAGGGGCAAGTTCTGTGTGTGTAAATATCCTGTCACTTTGTACAGTTTCTGTCCATCATGCAGCTAAGCCGTGAACGCATCATTACTGTCTTCTTGATGAAATACGACACAAAGACAGAATGTCTGTCTCTGATAATGTGACGCTACACTAAGCTGGCATCATTTTTGAAGAGATTTTAAAAAGGTATTCATGGTCACAACTCTTACTTTACTCTGAGTTGAACTAATGGTGTGTTAAACCACTGCCTCTGCTAGAAAAACTGCCTAAGTCTAGGATTAGCTCCTAGAATTGTGTTCAGATCCTGTAATTTTGTATTTTAAAACTGTTTTAAAACTGCATTCTGTTAGCAGTCCTAAGTTCTCTGTAGCAACTGAAAAAGTCTCATTGCTAGTATGCCTGGCTGTTTTACTACCAGAAATAATCCTAAAATGAATCAACCAACCAATTCTTGTACCTCTGTACAATGGAAGCAGCTCTTCATCAGGAAAACTTTAAATACATGAAGCCTTGTAAGTTCATGACCACTGGGCTCTAGTTCTGGGGACAGAGTTGTTCTCTTGTGTGTCTGTAGTGTCTGTCCAGCATTTTCTGTGTTTGTATTCTTGTTTTACAGAATAAAGCTTCCAAGTTTTATAGTGTTCTCTAATTTAGAGTCTGCAGTCCTTCATATTTCAGGTGGTTTTATGGATGCTACGTCTTAGTTTATAATTTTCACACAAATAACACCCAGAAGGCATCCTCCTTGTGTTACTTAACTGTTTCCTTCCTGTGTCTCCAGGTGGTGTGGCATCCATACGAAATCCATTCATGGATTAATAATCTGCCCCCACCCAAGTATTCAAATAACAATTTCAACAGTCACAGCGAACTAATGACTAAGCACAGTGCCTTCCGTACTTATTAAACAGCACTGGACTCTTCATGTGTTCTTACCCATTTTTGTAGAGTAAGGGATTTAAAACCCTAGAACTTTCACACTCTTCCATCATTTTGTTCACTTCCTTCACTAAATCCACGCCAGACACTGTCTGTTTTTTCCACTCTTTTCTAGTGATGTAGGACCTTCTGTCATAATAATATAATTCCAAAAATTTATTTTAAAAACAATGATTACATATACCCCATCCCATGACTATATTACATCCTTTTTAGGCTTTCCTACTTTCAGGAAATAATTTTTCCCAGCAGTCCCAATCTAGCAGAAGTTAAAAAAAAAAAAAAGGCAGTCCTCTTTACATCAGAAGCACAAAACCCATATTTTTTTTTTAAATAAATACGATCTAGGTACTCCAAAAGTTATATTATTCACTGCCATGGCTGGGCTTATGCTGTCATAACAGAAGAATACCTTGGTGTTTTATTTTGCCTGTCGGCACAATTGTGACTGCAGTGCACTTCTAAGAGTGGTCTGCAGTAGTGAGCATAAAAAACACTTATTTCACAGAGATGCAAAAGTCTAATTGCTTGAAGAAGCTCATTCTTGTACCAAACAGAATTTATCTTCTTAAAGAGAAGGGCCAGCCCAAAGTCCATCTCCATCATCATCTCTATGTTCTTTTCAGAGGCACCAGCAGCCAAGAGAAGTTGCATATAGATCGTTGCATGTAGATAACTGTCCATGAAAGGAACATGTGAACAGGAACCAGTCATAGATCCTGAAGTTTTCACAAAATCCCTGCAGAACAGGAAAGAAAAACAAGAAAGTCATATTATCTCCCAGGAACCAAGCCTTCATAGAGGTGTCCAACAGCATGTGCTGATTCCTAATGGGACCCACACTCTGGATTAGTTTCCTCTACTCTGAGGTCACTTTTGTAGAGTGACAATCAAAATCAAGGGAGCCCCTCTTCATCTTCAGCGGTTGTCCTTAGGAAAGGGAGTGAAGGGTCAGGCTCCGAATTAAGCCAGCAGGCACTGCTCACCTGCCTAGTTGAGCTGACGGATGAGCTGGTTGATTGCATCACCTCTGTAGCCAGGCTTGCCCATCTCCTTGAGGAAACCCACTCTGTTCCGTGAGGCGTGGCGAGCCACTGACAGATGGAATGGCCACAGAAAGCTGGTTACTCTCTTGAAATACCTCCCAGTTGAGTAGATTTCATGAATAAGGTCTTCCAGGCAAATAATACCACAGCCCCCTGCACAAGGAAAAGAAGAGATGTCCGACTGTATCATCTCACACTGCTTCAGAATTGCCAGTCCTCCAGTTTGGCAAGGTACTGTCTCTCCTCACCCTTTCAGTAAACCCTCAATGCCTAACTCTCTCATCAATTTTCTCACCCTCTTCCTCACCTAAATGTTCCTCTATCAGCATGTTGTCTGTCAGAGGCACCCTCTTTTTCTTGATCTTGGCTTGGCCCCGTTTCAGGATGAGCTCTCGTACAGATTTCAGGTTAGGCTGTCTGTGCAGAAGCAAAAATCAGATGGCTGTTACAGAGACACGATGCAGAGGGAAGCCCCATCCCACTTTCTTGTGCAGAGGTGGGAAAGTAACCAAGTTATGCTAAGACCAATGAGAAAAGGGACAGCAACAAGTTTTAGATAAGAAGTTAAGTTTTGACCATTACAGGAGAAGTACTGGATCTGTGATAGCAGCTGGAGAATCCAATGACCCCCAAGTCACGGGAGGGGTACGTACCCCCACGCCACGTAAGGCTCCACGATCCGCAGCATCTTCAGCGACAGCGGGCTCAGCTTCACAAATACCCCAGTGTAATTCTTCTTCAGCCGCAGCAACTCAATCACTCTCTTCACCCTCTTAGTCACTCCCTTAATACTGAGGGGAAGAAAAATTTATTAGTAACCACATTTGTCTAATACAGCACCAAAAGGCCTCAGATCACCTGCAAGGAGACACATCTGGGTTGATCCTGCTGCCTTGGTGTAGCAATGACACAACGAAGGGTGGCCATAAAATAAAGGAATAAAGGATGGAGCAGGGGAAGGTTCTTACTCCAAAATCCTGACGACAAAGGCCAGTTTGCTCTCCTGAGGTGCTGCTGCCTGCCCAGGCCTCTGCTCCATGCGCCTCAGCCGGGTGTCATCCCGGCGTCTGCGCCATGAATCCCGGACAAAGGTCTCCAGGCGCCTGAACTGGATCTGTTTCCCCTTCTGCTGCTACAGACAAAAGGAAAACCAAGTGTCACCCATCCCGAAGTCTCAGAGGTTTACATATGAAAGGCCAAATGAAATGCAGAAGTAGTGAACAATGTTCTTTCAGCTTTGGAAGAAGGAAGAAAATAAATTTGATTATCTAAGCCCAAGGGAGACAGAAATGAGGGACAACACATGAGTTTACACACAACTATTATTCACGAACGGTGAACAAAGAGTTTTTCAGCATGAAAAATATAAATTAGGAAAAACAGAGCAAGACCATGGATACTCCTTGGCATAGCTACACACACAGCTCAGCAATGGCTGGGAAAGCCAGAAACAACACGTGGGCAAAACATATGCTACAGCAATACCCTAGTGTGACTCAAAATTACCCTCCAACAGAAAATAATTGCATTGGAAGTCCTCTTCTGTACAAGCACACATGTAAAAAAAAATTCAAACGTTCAACTATTAAATATTGCTAATTTAAATAGAGAACACCTGGCTCACCTGATAAAAAGTCTTTGCATTATTACTAGAAAATTAAAATTAAAGAGATGTTTAAATGCCTCTCCTTAGCTTAGAAATGAGTATATCCAACTAAGTCATAGTGTTTCCTTGTACAAATAGGACTTGAAAATACACGGCATTACACAATTACATTTAAGATACTCTACTGGTTAAATCAGCAGGCTATTTTCAATTAATACTGTAATGTTGTGTGTCTTCTGTTCTATTTCACCTTGTAAGTCACCCATGAAATTGGTCTAAATTTTCAAAGCAGGCCGACCTAATCAAAGTCTCATCACTAAGGTCTTTTTTCTAATGAGAATCTTAAGAAATGGCTATTCAATGTTATTGCTTATGCTTCCACCTTGGAAATACAGCAAGCCACTGATGCTTTAAAAAATTTAAACACCGTATCAAACAAAAATGGCAGTTCTGCACATAATCCCACAAAATTCACTGGGAAACTTTTAGGAGAGACACCTACTGTATTAGCTGTGGTACAGCAGAACAGGTCTCCGATTCGAAATTAGAAAGGTTTGCTGTGCTCTGCCAGTCTGGAAATGACAGAGTGCGTCTGCACTAGGACATGGGCCACCCCACACGCAGAAAAAGGCTTCAGCATGACCTGCGCTGCTCTAACAGATAAATAACTCTGAATGCACCCTCAGAAAAGCAGTTTCCATGCAGGGTTACAACACAAAGGTGGTTTCAGGCAGTGAAATCCCAGGGCAGCAGAGTCAACTCAGCAGTGCTGCAATTTTCCACATGTGGCTGCAAACATCTGACCACCACTGATCCAACAGGTACAACTCACATTCTTCCGTATACCTCTGTGTCGGTGTAATGACCTGTAAAATTCTGGCCTCTTTACCAGGCTCAGCGACACACGGAGAAGATACTGAGGGACTCAAGCTCCCCTCGGAACCCCGAAGATGATCCCTGCCCACACGCGGCGCTCGGGCAGCCCCTCACTGAGGGGCCCGACCACTCGGATCATTTCCTCGAGTTTTCAAGGAAATACGATTCCCTCCTCCGGAGGGCCACCTGCGGCTGCAGGACCAGGCCCTGCCGGGACCCGCCGTACCTTGCGCTTGTTGAGCAGCGCCTGCTTGGCCTGAGTGGCCTTGATGGCCAGGTACGCCTTCCTCTTCTTCAGCAAGTTCTCCGGCACCAGCGGGATCCGCGGCCTCGGCCTGCGGGAGGGACAACGTGGTCACATCCCGGTCCCATCCCGAGCCCCCCCGGCCCGCGGATGGCGGCGGATCTCGCATTCCCTGCAGCCCTCCCGCCACGCCGCACTCACTCCTCCAGCTCCGCCATCTTGCCGCGCCGCCGCCGCGCATGCGCGGGGCTGAGGCGGAGCCGTGGCCGCTGCCCTGCGGCGCCGCCGGCCTTCGAAGGGATGGGGAAGGGACGCGCCGCCGGCCTTCGCAGGGATGGCGGCGTGTCGGGAACTCCCGGCCCGGGGGAAGGGCGGTGCCGCCGGCCCGGCCCGCGCTCTGCCAGGGGCCCCCAGACGCGGCGAGCCCCGGGAGAGGAGCGGGCACGGGGAGCCGCGGTGGGACGGCCGCGTCACGCGCAGGTGGTGCCACAGCCTCACGCTCGGTGCGATGTGTTCCTGCGAGGCTGCCTGCGCTTGGCCGTGCAGGACAGAGGAGGGATGCGTGTCTGCACGCTCTGGAATCGTTGTCATTTACACTGACCGCAGTGCCCTCTCACCAGCGGGGAGCTCCATCCCTGCTAAAAGGTGCGGTGCTGTCAGGGTTTTTCGCTGCTCACCTCGGTGGTGCTGCAAACTGCTACAACACTCTAAACGAGCCCGCTTCTGTTTTGACACCTAGAACGTGAAAATCTGTATTTAGGAACTCGATCCCAAATGCCAGGAAGAACACAGCCCTCGGTGAGCAAACCCAGCTACTCTTTTTTTTGGCTATGAGACACAAAGCAACAAACTTATGAAATAAATAATCCGAAGCTTTTTCCGTAACTACACAAATTTCTCCCCGACTTATAAAAATAGCTGGAATCCCTGGTAGCTCACGACAGAGAAAGTGGCCCGTTTAAATCTAGAAATGAACGTGCTTTGTTTAACAGGAAGGAATTGCAAACAGGCTCTCGGGTATTCCACTATTAAGGGCAAGGAAACAATAAGTAAATCGGTAATTGATGCGCTGTGGCTACGAAATGTCTTCCAGCGCAGCAACACTCCTTGGTTGCCTCCTTAAACTTTATCTAATAGTTGCATTGTTTTAATGAGTGGATATTCAGATCTCCCTGTTTGCAGGCATACCCAGGAAAAGTGTTCCCACTTTCCTAGACAACACGGCCTGTTTTACACTGTCCTTCAACGCTCTGAACTCCTGCATGCAGAATTCCAGGGCTCTGATTCCAAAAGCCAAGTCAGGAGATGAGGTGCGATGTCAGAAGTCCATGAAACTTCTTGACGTATTTTTCTCATTCCATGGGTATAAAACCCCATTAAATCAATTTCAAATCCCACAAAATCTCTACTGACGCTGTGTGCAGTCTCAAAACAGCATAAGGGGTTGAAGTCCATCACTTTCATCATCATGCCCCAGTCTGAAATCTGTCTGTAATAAATTCCTTATAAAAAGAGCCAAAGAAATTAAACTTTGTTTATTTCACCAATGATCTAATCTTGGGAATATTTTAATCAGGAAAGTAGCTTGTGATCTTAAATTATGCCTATTTTCAAGGTCTTTTAAAGAAAAAGTTTATATGATTTGGAAAGATGCCCAGGAACTACTCGATACACACACTCAAACCAATAATTATTAGAGAGAAAAGCTGGGTGATCCATGACTTTCTTTCATGAAAATAGCAATCATATGGAGATAAGACTAATATTTCATTAAAATATTTTTGAAAAACACTGTGGATAGATGCATGGGTTCATTCTTTCCAAAATAAGCTTCCATTTTTGTCAGAAATCCTGCACATTCCTTGCAAAAGGAGCAATCTGGGTATAATGAGGACACATGGATGAGACTAACACAGGTGTGTACCCTCAGTTAGTGGCACCAAATTTGTCAAATTGAAAAGGCTAAAACATAAAACTTGCCTTTGTGTCTCCCTGGAAAAAAAAAACTGAGTGGGGCAAACCAAATCATTCTTTAGTGCCACTAATTTACCAGTATTAATGCAAAATATTCCAGTTTCAAAAGTTCAATTTTACAATAACTATTGTGAAAAATTCCCTGGAAGAAAAGCAGACTACTAATAAAGCCCCGGCACTGTTTGCAATTATTGTTCCTGGAAATTATTTCTGGAGTTTTAAGTTAGGAATATTAAGTTACAGATTTATATCTGTCAGAATGTTCTGACATTTTCTAAAAGAGTGGTGGTACCTATTTACAAATTTCCAAAGTGAAACATTTGTAACAATTAAAATGTAAATTGATTTTATTTTACTTCTAATGCACTTGTAAAGGTCTGGCTAATGAACCCAAAATAGAAAAACTGTTTTTCAATTACAATAAACAGCAATGAAAGTAATTTATTTTTCTGTCTTGTCTATAGTGGCTGCAATTTGAGTGTACACCAAATTTAATTGCATCTTTAAAGAAAAAAGGGGAGGTAAAAATAGACATCATTATATGTGGTCTCCACAGGTCTCCGTGACCTCTCTCCTTCTTCCACAGGGATGAAAAGCTGCATTTTGTTTGGGAGAAAGACAGATTCAATTATGTCTGAGATGAAAGACAGTGAGAACAGAATTCTTTCCCACCCTCAGTAATTGGGAATCCTACCTCCAACTAGATTATTTTTTAATTGAACCTTTGAGATAATTATGCCATTTAGGTTGTGGAAGCATATTAATAAGTACACCACAGCATAAACTATTCATAAAAATACTACAGACTGGGGAGCCATAAAAAGAGATGGAATGCAATAACCCAATTAGGAAGTTTATCATGTCAGTGTAGACAACTTAATGGGAGATGCTTTGTATAGATAGATAATGCTCTCTGTCCTAAACGTCAGTGATTCTGATTCTGGTAGTGGGTGGTGGATGATAACTTTTACTCTTTTTATAAAAAAAGAAAGCATTTAATTGTTTTTGTTTTATGGCTCTGGTTACTGACACAACTACGTAAAATCCTTCGGCAAGTTCAGTTTGGGAGACTAGGGAAACACCAGGCAGCAGTTCTTTCAGCAGAAAAAGGAATCAGAAAAGGATTAAAACATCGTGAGAAGTGATCTGCAGTAATTAATATAAAATCACAGCAGAGTAGTTTCACTGGTCTGTAGCAAGGTTGAGCCCTGAAGGAAGCTGTGGCCCTGAATGCTGTGACAGTGCTATAGGGCTGTAAAGGTCTTCTCACTTTTTTCCCTGTTAATTTATGCATGGAAAGTTCTGATTGAAATGTTTGATTTTGCTTGAAATTATTAATGACAATTGCCCAGTCAAGATGAAGCTACAGAGCATTGGTATTTGGCCAGGAAATACCAGGCAGGAAAACACAGAGCCCAAGGGATGTAAGTGGTCACCTTTAGTTTTATCCCAAGAGAGGGGCTGTGTCCCTACACATCGCAGAAACGAAGGGAGGAGGTAGTTGCAGGATTCTCCTCATGGCATAGCAGAAGATGTTCTAAGACTGAGTGCTAAGGCAGTGAGACAGCAGATAAAAATCAGTAAATAAAAGTGCAGCAATGATTCACAAATTTTTATATGAAATGATGGGCTCAAGGTGAAATAATAAGCTTAGGAGCAGGATTTTGGAATTATTAGAGATAGATAAAAAATATCAGCTAAATGGTTAGGACAACAGAACAGTAATTGAAAATTATTAGAGAAAGAGTAAAGAACAAAGCAGAAACTGATTGCAGTGTAGCCTCTCACACCCACATTTTGGATGCTTCAGCTTTGGTCAGTCATCTTTCTGCCATCTGTCCATCCCATATCTCCACCCACCTTCCCCCAAGACAGACTTGGAAAAGGTTCAGAGAAAGAAGATCAAACACAGGGAATAGTTTTCATCTGTAGAGCAGTTACATAGACTGGACCTGCCAGCTGGGAGAAAGGTGTCTGAGGGAAGATAAATGAGTTGGTAAAATGATAAATGCTGGGGTAACTGCTCCCTCTTCCTTTCAGCACAAGAGGAAGGGAACCTCACATTAGGGTAGCAGAAGGCAGGTTCACGGCAAATGCATTTTTTTCAGCACATGAACTTGTATTGAAGACCCAGACCCGTTAGCCACCGGAGGAGTTACACATTCCAGCCATGCATCCCCATTCACCTCCCCCCTTCCCCAGTGGCTTTCTGCTAGCTCTGCTCTAAACTTTCCATTCAACTGAGATCTAGCCCATTTTATATTTGTCCTTGCTATTATAGCACAACATCAGAGAAGGCAGACAGAAATCAGTTTCTTTGCCTGCATACAGAAGGGCTCATTTAATCTGAATGCATGCCCTTCTCCCCTGTTCACTTGCACTGTGTCCCATTTTCCTGCCTTTGAAGTCCATCCTTTCCAGTCTTTAAAGAGTTTTGGATAAATGAATCCTGTTTCTGCAATGATCTATTATCAGCAGTGTCTAAAAGCTGGAAGGATGAGGCAAATTTGCCAAAAACCTGAGGAGAGGTGGAGTAAGTGAGGAGGGGATCAAGGAGCTGTGTAGCTCCAGGTAGCACTGCCCGGACCACAGCTGCGGAGAGCACCTGCAGCAAGCAAAGCCCAGTTGCTTGGTTCCAGCAGCTTGGAGCATCGGTGTCCAGTTGTAACAGTGATCAGTCAGCTGGCAGACTGAGACTGCAGGGGCACTCCATCACCTGGAAAAAGGGGGTATGAGATGAGGGGAATGCCTCAACAGGAATAAACCACAGAAATTCAATAAACCACAATTCAACTGTGCTGCTCCTCTGTGCTGTGCTCAGCACGACTGGATTCTTCCCTGAGAGTTTTCCATAACTCCTGGCATGATCAAGGCCTTTCTATATCAGATGCTGTGTTCTCACATCTGGGAGTTTCTGACTCAAGAGAGTTCCTTAGGAAGAGCTCCTGAAGAAAAAAATAGATCCTGTTTCTAAACCAGTCAGCAGGATAACAAGCCTGTCTTGTTAGTTCCAATTTTCTATACATATGTTAATTATACCGTAAATTATTTTTGATATATTGTGTAGAAAAAGTTAAAGATTCATCATCTTTTTTTCCCTATTTTCTAATAGTAAGAATAAGCTTCTTCCTGTCCATACACAAACCCAATAGTGAAAGAAATCACTTGGGTGCAGGTGTGCTTCAAACAAATGTTAATTATTAAAATTAGCAAATAATTGTCAAAATGTTAATTCTCCAAACAGTGTCTCCCACCTTGGTGTCTGACACATTGCAGTTGTAGCTGAAAAATGCTGACAAGCACATACTATCTTTTTCTTTAAACCAATTTTGTCAAGGCACTGCCTAATGTAAGAGTTGGTGCTATGTGATGAGGCAGAGCTGATTGGACAGGTAGGTTTATCAAAGAAGAGAAGGCTCTTAAATCTGCGGCAGAGGGAAGAACCTGACCTACTTTGTATATATCATGGTGCTTTCATTTCAAGTGTTTTCACAGTCTTCCTAAATTCCCTATATAGCCAATGTAGAAAGGCTGGGTGTATTTTCATAGTGCTTAATTTAGTTGATTTAACTCAGGTTTCAGTATCTCCCTGTAAAAGAAAAAGCATTCCTCACAGCCTTTTAGACAGGAGATGGAAATGAATACCTTCAAACTCACTACATTCCCAAATCTTGAAATCTCTATTTCGAAACGCTTTAATATGAAGAAAGAATAGGAAATGATAGCTTCTCCATCTCTCGTTCTCTTCAGCTCCAGACTGGTTCCCTTTCTGGGAGATAAGCTTGAATGAAAACACGTTATCTGCAGGATTCAGCGTACAGATAACAAGGTGCAGCATAATGGATTGGCAAAATGCGCTGCTGTAATATGATCCTACTTCTGGTGTCAGGAGGAACGTGGGGCAGGAAGAGGTGCCCGTTCCGAGGCTGGGGCTGGAGCTCAGCTCCAGCGATTTAGCACAGCTCTTTCCAGCTCCTGGCAGGGCAAGCCCTGGCACTCTCCTCTCCTTCCCTTTGCATGCTGATTTCTATGTGGAAAAAGTGGACGTGCAGGGCAGGAAAAAGCCAGGAAACATTCCTGCCACATCCTAGTGAGGCCTAAGAGCTGCAGACTACATTGCAACACAGACCTGTATGGCCCGGGAAGTGCTGTAGCCCCAGGGTTGCATTTTGATTCAGATAAGGATTTAATTCAAAGAGGTCACTTCTTCATGGATACTCCAAAATCTGAAAGGCACTGCTGGAATTCAAGCCTTTATCTGTTTGTAATGATCTGAAGACACCTGGATTTAGTGGTGTTTTATTATTATTACTATGGATCACCCACCAGATGGTTTCAATAAAAATACTTCAGATGATGAATAGTGCATGAATTCCTGACATCCCTTTAAAGATTTGCTTTTCTGAATTTGCACCAGGGAAGTGCTCCCTTGGGCATGTGTTTTTTTGTTGCTGATTCTTTTCTCCAGTTTACAAGACAACACATCCACAAGCTGCTTTCTGAATAATCACATCTACCTTTGAGGTGTGGACACTTCTGCCAGCACACACGGGCCACTTCCACTGCTTTCTCTTTCTACAGACAGAAATTCACTGGAAAATTAATGTAAGGTTTTCCAGATGGAGCTGAAAGGGAAATTTGGGAGATTTAATGGAACAAATGGAAATATTTTTTTCTTCATTCACCCTAATTAAAATTAATATCACTTTGGCTCCAACTAACCCCAGTGACTGTAAGGAAATGAGTGGTTCAAACCAGCAGCTCGCTGAGCTGAGATGCTGCTGCACATATGGTTGGTGTGATCACGGACTGTTCCTGAGAAGAGCCCAGATGGGTTACAGCAAGCATGCAGCAGAGACAGCCATGCTTTAGCCTCACTTGTTGCTGTTATTAACTTGTTTCTCCGCTTCACTCTGCTTCTAACAATAAGATGCTTGTCTATTGTCTGTTTTCACCTTAGGCGCAGCCTCTCCAGCTCAACCGTAATCCCTCAGCGCTTTCTTGCTGCCCCTCTTTTAATGACACAAGTGTTATTATACATTATTACACAATGTCCATCTTTAACAGACTCCTCCAAACAGATCACACCCTTACTGCAGCAGTGGCATTAATAATCCCTGTCACACCTCACAGCCCTTTGGGAAACTGCACTATCTGCTAGTAAAACTTTTCTTCACGTTATTCCCTAAGTGGTCACTAAGAGTGTTTCACATAAATACATACAACAGGAAACATTCTTCCTGTTCTTTTTTGAACTGAGTTTTGAATAGAAATATCTGTTTTGTAGTTTGTATGCTTGATAGGTTCTATGGCTGCTGCTCATAAGGTGTGAAATACTCTCTTTCATCCCTTCCAAATTCTTTTACAATCTAGTGCTTAAGTTACTGTTCCCCTGAGCTTAACCCATTTTACTAAGTTTTACATGCTTATTTGGTTTCTAAAATTTATCATCCATCTCCTAAATCTCTTCCCTTGCTTTAGCATACCCTTTGGAAGACACATGCCCAGAATATATTAAGTAAAATAATTACCAGTGGTGCAAATATAAGAGTTTTGCTTTGTTAGCAATTCATTTTATGCCTGCAGTTCTAATGCCAGTGCTGGGAAGAAATTAAACACAGGATCTGTAGCAGTAGGCTTATTCATGAAGCATGAGAATATCAGTCTATTGCAAGCCGGCACACTTTTGTACCTAAGAAATACCAGGAGTTTCTGATATTTTTGTATTTGTGGTATTGGAGCACTTCATAGAGATTTCCCGCTGCATTGTTTGTAGAGACTGGATCAGAAATTCTAGCACTCCTCTAGAGCTCCCCTTTCTCCCAGAAGTGCATTTTAAGCTGAAGTAGCAGCTTTGGCCACATGTTCTGACAGTGTGTATTTCGTTACTTTCTGTCATCAAGTGCTGGATCTTTATTATGCTGACTGTAAAATGGGATAAAAAATAGAACTATGCTAAACCTTAGTTTATATAACACTAATTTAATAGGGAGCAATTAAAGCATAGCTAAAATAGAAACGTGCCCTTTAGCCCAAAACTTAATTTCAGCTGAACTCATGTTCTTTCCAACATAACAGGAGGCCCATGCTAATTCTGTAAAAATGAACTTTTTAAGTTACACATTAGTAGCATTTTCATTAGGACTGACAAAAAAAAAAAAAAAAGATCTATTACTTGCCTAGGAAATAATTCTCTCTTAAAAAGCTATTACTTATCAGGATAGACATAATTCTTTGTGATCTTTCCTTTTTTCATTTTGGTTCTTTTAAACATGCTACTTTTGAGAAACTTAGTCTCTTGATTTCACTGAAATCGGGGTTAAGCAGTTTCCTGGGAGAGGATTTACAAGGCAATAGGTGCTGTAGTTTGTGTTAAATTGAGTATATGCAACACAGGTGATGCCATGATCAACATGCCAGTTGGACACAAAGATCCCATCTCCACAGGTGGGCAGTGAAATCCCAGCCTGTAGTGAACAAATCTATTGCACACAGTAGGTAAATATTTGTTGTACCAAGTCTCATAGTTGCTCCTCAATTATTTTTTCCCCAATCTCATTAAAACTGGATTATGGCTTAATATTGCTTTTATTGTCTGCACTTTGCCTGCACAGCAGTACAGCAAGACTGTTACTTGAGATTTTGAAACACTTTCTCACTGACATAGGTGAAAACGACCCTCCATTCTTCTGGGGGCAGAACAAGAGAAGGAACTGATGACCATAGAAGCCTGGCAAGCATGAAATGCATCTTCATTTACCAAATGTTACTGCACCAACTTAAGAAATCTTTGCAACAAAATAAGCACTGTCAAAAGAGCTCCGTTTCCCCAGAAAAGGTCTCTACTTCTCTGAATGACTCAAGGGTTCACTTGCAACTGAGGAAAAACCTCCTGTGGTGACCAGTTCTGTACACTTTATCACCAGCTGTAGGAATTTCCCATAATTATGCAGGAAAATTACCATCAACATAACAAACACATCCAGACATTAAACATGAACTAAGAGGCATCTGGGATCTTTGAAGAGACAGAAAATGTAATGTGATTAGAGTTGCTCTGAAGATAGCTGTGAAAGAACTTCCTATTTGAGAGGATTTTCCCCACACATCCTCCCAAGAATAATACCAAACACTAACTGACATTTCTGCAAGGTCTTTGGACCAAGGAGCTTACAGAACAGAAGCGGAATTGCTTCCAGCTACATAGGGGTTTTTATGTTTTACGATCAGGGCCTCAAAGCCAATGCTACAGCTTGAAGCTGTGCCTCTTGGCAGGGCAGGATGGTGCTGACATTCTTGTCGTTCATGGCAAAAAATTGGGAAGACTGTGCCTGACAGACAAGATGCCCATGATCATTCACCCACTATGATATAATCCAAATCCCTTTGGCCTGGTGCAGGGAGACCTGCTTCACCTCCTGTGCTTTTCACACAGGAGTGAAAGGCCATAAGAGTAAGACCCAGATCCAGGTTCCTCCTCCATCTCTTCCCAGCAACCAAATTTCAAGTCTGAGCACACTCCTGTGGACTGTTGTCTCTGACAGCCAATTAATTACAGGCTCATTGGAAACAGGAGCAAATTAAAATCCTCTTGCTTTCTATATTTGTGTCCTGTGGTCTGAATTTCCTGAGAGAAAATGGACAATTAAAACTGCACAGAATTCCTCAGGAACTGCAAGTAGCTGTGCGAAAGCCAGCACATGGCTGTGAGGTGGCAGCCAGAGGCTTGGGAAAGAATAATTGAAAGTACTAACAGGGAGTACCATATGCGCACAATTCAGATGTGGCCACAGGCAGCACGGAGCATGCAGCCAGGGCAGTGAGGGCCACAGGTGCCAACAGCTCTAGGAACCAAAAGAATAAATCCCTAAGGAAAGAGTTGCTAGCTATATCTAGGACATGAGCATCACTCCATGAAGGATCTGGACAGATGAATCCTAGAGGATTTTGCTGCATCTGTGCAAGGTATTTCTGCAAATCCAGCTGTGAGTGGCTGGAGACGAACCAGGGATTGTTCCTCTGCCTCAGCCACCACTGTGTGCAGAGCAGTTTTTAAGCTAGAATACTCCACTTTTGTGGGACTTGTGCTAAAACAAAGACTTGTAACTGGCACATTGGCAATGAAGACATGTATCTTGCTCTGATGCTGTGACAGGGAGTGATGGACTATTTATCTGTGGGCAGCACTGCCAGGAGCCCCTGCCAGCTCAGCTTTTGGGATCCCTTGTGAGCTAAAAAGATGGTCTTCTAAGGGCAGATTCCTCATGGGAATCTTCTTCCAGGTCCTGCCCAGGCACACCAGGGCTGTTCACAGCCTGGCTTTGAAAAGAAAGATTAATACCCCTTCCCGCTGGCTTGCATGTTCTTTTATTTTACCATATAGCTAGAAACAATACACTTGAAGAAATAAACTATTGAGTTTATTATTATTTAAAAAAAAAGCCAGAGGTGAGGTGTTTCCTGTTAGTATGTCCTTTTACTCAGAGATAAATGGTTAAACTCCTCCCAAGTATCTGAACACCAAAGTCAAAGCAACTTCTGTGACAGCAAGTTCATTGAGGATGTGGGACTCGACACTTTTGGACACTGAATTCTCTTCTCTGAGCTCATAGCCAAGAACTGGATACCGGGAGAGCCTAAGCCCTGACTGTACAGCAGGTAAACACTGCTTACCCACTATATAAGGAATAGATCTCCAGGCCTGCAATCTCAGCAAAAGGAGGAAGACTCACTAATAAAGTACTATAAATATAGAAGTGTTTATGGGACATGTTATATAACACTTCTCCTCGAGCTTTGTGCCTTCCCCTGCGCTGACAAACACCACAAAACATTTTATCTTCTCTGCCTCTTTATATTAAAGGGAATCTAATTTTAAGAACAGAAACTGGGCCAGTATCTTATGATTTAAAGCTATAAATTAGCATTCATATGAGCAAAGAGTTTGCATCGTGTTCTATTTCCTGTTTCTATCCTACCTTCCCCCCCCAAGAATATTATGCATTTTTTTTCTGTTTGCAGACTAATGCTGGAAGCAAGAGTAGTTCCACAATTTCAGAATGCACTTAAGAGAGAAAAAATATATTTTTCCAATACATTTTAATTGGAGAATTACACTAAAAGGCTTGAGTAATTTTTATGATGGTTGAGGTAATAGATGGTATCTGCTTTTCTTTGCAAATAAATGTCAAGTAGCGATTCTATAATCCTAAAAGATGTGAAAAGCTGCTAACCAAAAAGAGGCCAAAAGTTGCAGTAGAACAAAGTATTTTTTTAATACGTTATAAGGAATACAGTCTGGCTTTGCCTGGTTAACATGAGGAGATGATTCTAGATCCCCATATAATCCTCAAGTTGAAAGAAAATGCAAATACAGGGAAACCTCATCCCAACCCATCCAGAAGAGTGAACACAGCAATGATGCTGCTGTCTCAAACACATCCAACTTCCATGATAAATAGAAGACAGTAACACATATGTTTTGGTACAACAAAGGTTTTTGCCATTTTCTCCAGAAAGAGGCATGTTTTGATAAATAGAATTTCTACCTCTGGGTTTTAAGGACAGTTTGTGTAAATAGTTTGATTTATAGTTTCTGGGTCCTGTGCCGGAAAGGAAGAGAGAGCCAGCCACGTAGGAAGTGGTCGACAAAAAGCCCATGCTGTGGGACTGCATCCCTGGAGTACATGCATGGGAGGGAGCCAGCTTTGGAGCACTGCGAGAGGTTCAGCTGGCAGCACACCAGGAACATTTTGCTCCCAGCTCTGAGTGAGTATGGGAAGAGGTTGGAAAACAGAGCACCTTCACAATATGTCATTTCTCATTGCAACTAAAAGCTGTCATGGCTTGAGGGAAGAATGTAGGAAAAAAATGGAACAGGAAATGAAGCAGGAAAGAAAGCATATGGAAAACACAGGAGGAGAAAGTGTGAAAACATGGAAGTAAAAAGAACAAAAGAGGGTTAGAGTAGGTGGACAAATTCAAAGAGAATAAATAGGAGAAAAGAAAAAGGAATAGGAAAGGAGAAAAAAATCAAAGACTTTGGAAGTGGAGTGGATCAAAGACTTTGGAAGGGACCATGGTCTGGGGCCCTGCAGGGCTGCTTGGAGGAGTAAGTCTTTATCTGGCCAACTCAAAGGCCTGCCTGAGGTCATTTTCACCCACCCAAGCCTTATGTTAGGTTTTGCTGCCCACACGTGTCAGGGTCTCCATACAAGGAGCTCCATGAGGGAGAATGTGTCAGGGCTGGGGCTCAGCCAGGAGGGGACACACAGCCATTTGCATCTGTGTTTTATAGGTTATTTCCACTGTGCACAGTAGTCCTGCCCTTTCACAGACAGCACAACTGCTAATTTGCACTGCTGCTCCCAATCTACTCTGCCTTTCCTGTTTTTCATGGGTCTTATCTCTCCGTTTCTTCAGTGGATCCCTTCCCTTCCCTCTTTCACAGCCTGGAAAACTCAGCTTTAGAGATGGAAGGAGAGCAGCTCCCCAGTATCTACTGGAAGCACAAGCTTGTCTCTCCTCCCTAGGCTGTGGGGAGCACTGGTTCCCAGTATAAACCCAGTCCAAGAGGATGGGCAGGGCAAGCTGAGCTGGGGGCAGCAGCAAAGTCTGGCCTCTGCCTGAAGTGCAGAGCTGGCCAAGGACAAATCCGTCTTGTGATTGCACTCAAGGCTTCAAAATCTGCTTTTGTTTCCACAAGGAATTAAAACAAACCCTTTCAAACATTTCTGTGACACAGAATTGTGTTGAAACATCTGTTTTATAGCTGAAGATATTTTTTATTACTCTCTTAGTTTGGATATGACCAAGGCCTCTGTCCTAGATCCTTCCAATTGAATATTTTGTTGTGAAAGACCATGGCTGTTTTAACTGACCTTTTCTTCAGGTTACTGCTCAGATATGATACATACAGAATGCCCAGTAAGTAATTGAAAATTCTCTTTGTCTCTACTATGTATTTGCCTACAAGTAACCTTACACTCCCTCAATAATGAAAAATGCAAAGAAAGATGCCATTTATTAAATTGTTAATTGAAAAATACTTTGGCTTATGCATGATTAAAGGATACTTCACAAGCTCCTATTTCTTTGTTCAAGGAAGAAAGGAAACCTGAAACATGTTTCAAGCTCTGTTTCACAAGGGTTAATTTAATTCTTGGCAATGAAACTGAAAATTATTTCAGATTCAGAGAAAAGCCGGGCTAGGAGAGAAAGAACAAACTTTGCAGGAAATGCAGTTTTTGGGGCGAGACCTGAACGTGTTGTCTTCTGAGCTGCTGAAAACATTCCACATAGGAAAGGAATACTTGGTACTGGGGTTCCAGCCAGCACCAAAAATATGGAAATGGAAGTTCAGTGGGGGTACAAAAATAAGTTTCATGCTAGTTATTTTTTCACTTATGTTTCAACTATAGAAGTAATTCAGCTTTGTAAAAACCTTTTTTTGAGGGGTCTGTTTAGGCATTCACTGTTAAAACCAGCAATATGAACCTACTTATCCTTATCACTGTTTTAGTTCAAGTAAAATTAAGAAAATACATTATATTTCAGATGTGTAAGCTCTCCAAATGGAAAGCTGCTACATTATGATGGAAGTAATTTTGAAATGTTAAAAAAAAAATGATTGCTAAAGATTAAGAATCTGCAAAGTAGTGAACTGAACACTCCTGCTTTTTCTTGTTGAGGAGCCTGAACTTTAAATTTCCACGGCTGTTTTTCTTATCCCCTCATCTGTGGAAGTCTTTGGAGTCCAGAAGGGATTCTAAGGATAAACACAGTGAACATTTTGTCTTTGCTATTTCCTCAGAAGTAGTGAACATAACTTTAGAGAAAGCATCACTCACTTCTGTGGTCTGTTGAGTCATTTGAACATACGGAATAATATTAAACATTTCCCAGAGGAAAACAGATTTCAATTCCATTGATTTGGACGAACTGTCATTGTGTCTCCTTGATGTCAAATGTCCTGTAGGAGATATCAAGAATGGTCTTTTGTGGAACCTGCTCAAGGAGTTGGAATTTGAGCTGGACAGAAAGAAAATGTTTAAAAGCTTTCCCAAAATGTAAATATTTTTTTTGTAGCCTATTTCCAAACACTTATCTATACAACTTTTGTTGATGCTTTACAGCCAAGCTGAGCTCACACACTGCTGGGCAGTTCCTCCTTGCCCTCATGCAGAGGCATGGAGACAATGGGAAAGAGGGAGGAAACCAGCAGGAAAATCAAGAGCCATGCTTGCTTCTTCCCTTCCCCTCCACGGCCAACTGACACCACACAAATACCTCTGAATGTTACCTCCACACATACACCATACCTAGTGCTTCAGCTGGGAAGTGTCACAGCAGAAAACAGCACAAAACAGCATCCCTAAGAGATGATCTGTGTTTTTGGGGTACCGCAGAACTCAAGAGCACAAGCCTGTTCCTGAAGTCTTTGCAGAAAGTGGTTTCACTGCCAGTTGTGATGGACTCACGATGCCCTTGTTGGACTTGCAGTGAGATGACCCAAGTGGAAGAGTCTGGGCTTTGGCTTAGAATCAGAGAAGCACTGGGAAGAGTCCCTTCCCCACAGGGGCACAGCAGTGACTCACCCAGATCCATTGCTTGCTTCCTACAGTGTCCCTATTGGGACTGCATGACTGCCCCAAGCTTAAATCTCTTGTCTGCCCCACACAATATTCCTGGCAAATCCTCTTTTTTTATATGTGTAGTGGTTATCACATTCGCCTAATTTTCATTTTAGTGGAATAGGATTAAAAGAAAAGCAAAACAGGTTCAGTTCAAAAATAGAAACAGTTAGATTTATTAACATACAGTAAAGGTAAACAAACAAAAACCAACCACGAAACCCTCTCAAAAACAAACACCCTCCTCCCTAATAACAATCTACTTGTCCATGAAAAACAATGCAAAGAGACAAAACATCAGAACTCTCAAGTCAGTAGCACTTAATAAAATAGTCTTTCATTCAGTCTTTTGAGAGAGACAAGTCCCTCCTGATTCTTCTGGTAACTTTCCACAAGAGACACAGTCTGTTTGTGGCTTCCAGCTCTTATAAACACAGCCCGCCCGACACTGTATCTGTGAGCTTCCCAAATGTAGCTTTTTATATGACTACATAAGGGCTTGTGGATTTAAAGCACGGGGTTTCACCTTTTAAAGATGCACAGCTTCACAA
>WBMY01001998.1:92155-148543 GCA_013397315.1 Donacobius atricapilla
GGCCCCCTCCCGGCCCGGCCGCGATGTTACCGCATGGCAGAAGTCCGTGGAAAGAGGGCGGGTCTCCCAAGATTCCCGTTTTTAAGCGGTGTCCCAGGGGGTGTACACCCCCCACCTGATTGGCCAGCTTAGCTGTTAGTTCTAAAATGGATCAACAATTGGTTTTTCCTACCATTTATGCTAAACCAATACAATATGATAGGGGACAGTGTGATAGGCAGATAGATCAGAGATTGATTTGGGCATCCTAGCCTAAGCTGAGTAAAATTGGAAGGTTTTAAAATATCAACAACATTAAAAAGCATTTTAATGAAATAGACAGCATCTCTACAGGTCAAATTTCTACCTAGATCTCACCCCCAGAAAAAGATTGTTCAGAACAAAAGGCTGTTGTTTCTGTCTTGAGTGCACTCCTACTATTGAAAAAGCCCAAGTGAAAATTTGCAGAGCTGAGTGCCTAAGCTCATAAATGAGAAGTCAGACCCCCACAGCAGATTTCAGGACTTTGCAGGTAACCCCAGGCAGGAGGCAGTGACCCCAGGAGAGGCAGGCTGCAGCTCGGGGTGCCCCAGGTGACTGCACGAGGCTGGGCCCTGGCACTGACCTGCACCCACTGCCAGGGCACTCCTGCCCCAACCCCCCTGAGGACAGGACGGTGCCATTTATTTTGGCTCGACAGAAGCTGAAAAGAAAGAGCCTAAGAGATGTCAGAAATTAATAACTTCTCAGATCAAGGCTCCAACCAGTTCAAAAAGCTTTTCTGCTGACAGTAGGTTGTTTTCAATGCTAAGAATGAAGTATTTATCTTTATCCTTTGAAGCTGTGCCATTCATACCAATAAAGACACAAGAATCCTGAAAGGGATACTTACTAAAACAAAATGCCTGTTCAAAATTAATATATTTTTCTGTTTAAAACCACATTGTACACAGAGATCCTTTGGAGCATTTTAAAGACAAAAGCAAGAAAAATAAAGAAAAAACTTTAAAACCCTTCTGTTCCTATGCACCAAGCAGTAATAAAAAAACAGAAAAGTTATGTCAAAGTGAACCACTAAATGGGTACACTTTCTGTAAATCAAGCCAATAAAAATTTCATAAAACTTTCTTTGTTAGAAGTACAAACTATCCACTAAAAGAATAACATTGTCAGGCCATAATATTATCATTTGCACTGCTCCAGCTGAATGTGAAGTTGCCTATTGAGTTGAAACAACAATATCAGGTATCACAAGGCTGTGTCCAGCACCATGACAGCACACTCCATGAAGGCAGCCTGACTCGGAGAGGTGAAATCTTAATTACAGAGGTACTGCTGAGGTAGTATTTTCTTCCAAGCATTAGGTTACTGGTGCTCTGAAATCATAAAAAGGGCATCTACAAAAGTGAATATCGGTTTACTCTGGTTTCCTAACAAAAATAATAATTAATCCTTGCACACTGTGCTTATATGTGGAAATTAAACTTGGTCATTTAGGTTTTTACATGGCATTTAGGAATGGGTTAGCCATTACAACAATTACTTTGGGGTTTCCTCACCTTTTGCTTAGTACCTGCTAAATAGCAGCATATTAAGAATAGTTCAGATTATGGATGTTATGATCAAGATCAACAAACAAAACCAAGATGTGTTATTAAATTCTCACAGTGCTTCTATCATCAAATTTCAGAGTCAACAGACTTGTGAGCACCAGGCAGCTGCATAAATGACAAATCATGACACAAAGCCTTAGCTGATATCACATGAAGCTGACACTCCAGGGCATGGTGAAGGTCACAGTGGTAATTTATCAAGAGTGGAACTCTAGTTGTTTTCTGTCATATTTATATATTTTCAATGTTAAGATAAAGGAAGTGAATGCTGAGGTTGTTATAGAGCATGAAAGAGAAAGCATTTACAGGGACCACACTCTACCTGCTTTGTAATTTCCAGAGAAGTCACTGAGGTTATCACAGGTCTCTGCCTTGTGCCAAAAACTACCAACTTGTCATTGCATTTAATCTGTAAAAGGCATTTTTAGGAAGTGACCTGTCTTCAGATTGCTCCCAGATATGCAGTGGCAGGTTCTTACCAGAGTGAGCAATGTCTGTGTCCACCCAGCTGAGTTAACCTTTCATCAGAACTGCAGTGACCTAGGCCCACGTTGTCAGAAGAGCCTCATACCCAAGAACTTCCATTGAAGCACCTAAACAAAAGCATTTTATGTGGTTCATGACAACACCACAGTTATTCACTTTTAGAATTAACTTGAACAGGGATCCACCCTGAATCCCAGGCCCACTGCTTCATTAACCAATCATGAAAATAAGGATGCATCTAGAGATTTCCCACAACTCATGCTGAAGTTTTCTCCTCCTGTCTGCTGCTGTCATTCCTCAATTATGCACGGACAGAAGCTCCCTGCTTCTGTGCCTTAAGGCATTTAGTCATATATCAAAGCCTTTCTTCCTTTTTCAGCTGAAAGAACTCTTGAAAGATACCACCATGGAAATCAAAGCAGGGCAGCAGATAACCTGAGGTTGTATCATAATGTTATAAGGCCACTGTTTGTAAGCTTGACATTAATAGATACAGTAAAACTTCTTATAAATAGGTGCTGATTACCACACTAGAGCCTAAAGCACTTGCACACATTTGGATGCTGGATAATTTCTTTTCCAAACCTTTTCCAGTTATTTGAAGAGCTTCTATAAACTCCGTAATTTAGGTATTATGAACTAATATACTCCTAAAAGGAAAGGGGGAAAAATGTCTAAGAAAATACAAAAATCATTCACAAATGAGCTTGAAAAGGTGTCAAACTGTAGAAATGAATGCAGTGCAAAAGTAATTTACTGTTTGCACTGGGGTCTAAAGATTAATATTTCAAATATGTACCAGTGGAACATTCTACCAGGTAAACTATCCACATCCACAGAGTGGTGTTTGTCCTATAGTAACAAGTGGAAAGGTTAATTCCTACTGTGTTTGTATGGAACAGATTGAACACAAGCTGTTGGAGGAGAACAAGTTTGAAGGTTTGTTTCATCTTCAGCTGCTTCTAAAACGTCAGCTGCTGGGGTTGTTGTGTTTTATTATGACTTTCTGATTTATGCCTTCAGAAGGAACCCTTTTTACTTTTGCAAAAATGCAATGATGTGCCAACTCCTTTGAGCAAGAGAAGTCTGCAGCATGAGCAGGAGAGGAAGCCAAGAAAAAAACCCCACATCTGAATTCTGCTGTTTTCTAATGCAAGGCCACAGGCCATAGCTATTTGCTATTAAACAAGAAAAGAGGGAAAGCTTGGGTCTATAATGAGCATTACTTTAGAGAAACTATTTTTCTAGCTATTCCAAGGAAATAGAAGTGCTGAGGATAATTAATGTCCTCATGTCCACAGTGATTCACCTGTGCTTAAAGGTAAATACAGTCTGAAGGGTAATGGGACAGCAGGCCAACCCTCCCCTGCCCACATCTTTTGATCCCAGCAGTGTGGAGAGCTACCAGCAAAAATGCCCAAAGCACACATTTCTCCACAGGATGATGAGGTTTTCGCATACTCTGTGAAAACCTCAGTAAAGGGAACTCCCTCCTACCCTCATCTCTTAGTCCATCCTCACAGAGTGGCACAAAGTCTCTGCTGTGGTTGTATTGCTGTTTTAGTCTGTCCTGAAAGCCCAAGAGCTTTCAGATGTTCCTTTGCAGGTTTTCTTTGTAGACTAAATTACATGACAAGTTATGATGTAAACTGATGCAGAGAAACCTCATTATCTGAGGTGTGTCAGGAACCAATATAAGTATCGAAGCATAGAAGATGTTGCCTTGTTTATCATATCTTAGTGATATCTTTAGTAAGGTCTCCTCAAAAAGCTTGAGAGTCAAACTCACACCCCACAGCATGAAGGGCTCACAGAAAGGACTCTCCAAGGGACTTTGTCATCAATTAATTTGCATGCTAATTTACAGTAACATTGCTTACTGGAAGCAGGGAGAGGACGCATCAGCACAGGTATGTTACAGGTGCTGCGGTGAAATCTGTGGTTCGCCGTCATTTGAAGTGATGGGACTAAGGCCTTCTAGAGGGCCACACGTGGCAAAACAGTTTACCCTTCAGAAAGATCTTTCTTTCGTAGCTGGAGAACACTCTGGTACAGAGGTGATTTTTGAAGCAACCTTCCCAGGCCCTCCAAGAGCAGCACATGGCCCCTCCACCACCACCCTGCTGTGATTCCTCTCCTAGTGCCAGTGCCCACAGGCAGTTACAGCCGGGCACCGAAGTGCCCAGAGCCTGCCCTGGTCCCTCAGCATGACCTCGCTTCTGCCAGCCTGTGGCCAAGGCAGTGCGGAGGACAGGGCCCTGAAAAGCCAGACCTGCCCTGTCCTGTTCACCATCTGTGGGCGGATGAAGCTGTAACTCAATCGGCTTTTGAGCAGGGGCCATCTGCAATTCAAGCCTGGCAGCAACCCGAATGCAACAGCAAAGGTGGCTATTTGCAATTCAAACATCTTTTCAGAGCTTTTTAGTTTTCCTAGAGATTGAATTACGTGCTGTTTCTTTTTTAATTTTTATTTTATTTTATTTGACAGTTATCTCTGACCAAAACCTGTCACAAGGCAGGACATGGAAGCAAGAGAAATTTTGTTGGAGCTAGAGCAAAAAGTGGGTTTTTAAATTCTTTCTTCTGCTAAATTTATTTCTGATTAGCTTTTAGTGTTGAAAATTAACTTAATTTGAACAAATTCATTGCCCCCCTGCTGCGGAGAATGCAGTAAGTAGAAGAGTTCATCTTTTTGAAGCAGTAAATTCAGATCAAGTGAGGCAGCAGATATTGGTTAACTTCTGATTTGATCTTTGAAAAGTAGGATTTTTTTTAGTAACCAAGATGGTTTCATAGCACAAGTCTCTAAGTCTGTATGAAATTTCACATAGAGGATCAAAAAACTCTCTCAGCTCCAAGGATAGAGATGAGAGCAAATTAATATTAATTTTCCCTGTCATTAGCACAGTCCACCTGGAGCATACATGAACAAAATGGAATCTAACGTGGCTCATGAGTTCAGGATTTCTACCATGACCTCTCCCACACGCCAGGGAGCAGCAGCGGTACAGGGAAAGGAAGCAGGAACACCCCACTCTGCCAGGTGGCAGCTTCCTCAGGGCCAGCTCTCTGCAGCAAAGAACCTACCTGGTAGTGTCTCAGCTCATCAACTTGCTCAAAAAATACCAGAGGGAGCAACAAAATACCTTCCTGGTATTTTCAGACAGGTTCTCTTTTGAATAATACCTCCTTTACTTCCAGCGGAGAAATCCTAGTCAAATATGCCAAAGTATGACACTTGACTGGGAGCATAATCCACTGGCCAAGCCTCTCCTCATGGTTTTCTGGATCTGCTGGAGAAATTTCACTCACAGCAGCACAGCAGCAATATCAAGTGTATTATTCCCTCATCCAATACTGGCTTGATGGGCAAAAGTGATTTTGTTTAACAAGTCCTGACAGAAGATCTGCTTAAGAGCTTGGTCATCTCATGGAAATCTAAGCAGGAACCAATTAAACAAAGCCCAATGTATAATAATCATTGGCATTAATCAGTGACTTCAATGAGGAAATATTTTAAGCAACAGTCAAAATATCTGTGGGTAGACTAAGTACAGGATTTTGTGACAAAAGAAGAAGGGAGAATCATGCTTGGTTATTGTATATTCCCATGAGAACCTTCTCCCTTGGTGAAGATACCCGTATTAATACACGTTATAGAGGGGTGGAAATGCAGAGCTTCCAAGCTCATGACACCCACCAAATTCTGAAATAGCCTCAGCCCCATGTTTTCTATGGACAGTGCGTGCTCCAACTCATCCAAAGTCTGCAGACAAGTAAAGACTGAAGAACTGAGAAAATAACACTGCACTTACACATTTACTGGTGGAATGAGTAGAACTGAAAATTAATACTCATAAACTCTTTTTTTAGGCACATACTTCTTTATCTGGGTCCGAAGAAACATCAGGGAGAAGCTTCTGGTTAGAAAACTAGGCCAGAACTAAAGCAGCTTTCCAGTTTGCAGTAGATGCAGGAACAGATTTGATCAAATTGCTCCTTTTGGAATATTACACAGGGTATCTTTTACTTTTATGAGCCGCTTGTATTATAATCACTTTGCCCAAGGATTATCTTTTAGCATGTATAATGTCTCACAAAGTGAAGCTTCCTCCTTTCCCCCAGATTTAATTGCATCTCGCAGAGTTTATATCAAGGCTTGCAATGTCATCTAGATTAAACTGGAAATAAGAAAAGTACCTTGAGAAGATGCAAGCCTATAATTCCAAATTATAAAGTCTCTACTTAAGGGATGCATTCCCCTATAGGTAGATTGTTGCATGTGACCCTACAATTGCATTTCCTACACTTTCTAGAGCATTTGTTACCGGTCACCAGCATCTACAGTAATGTGGCTGTGGTGCAATTCAGCACGGCAGTGCACTTATTTCACTGTAAAAACATATTAGTCCTCTACATTTTCATTATGCAAGCGAGTTAAGAACAATTTAATTTTTTTTCTTTTTCCCAGAAAAGTTCACTGCAGTTCATTTACCTTGAGCAACACATTAATTTTACCATAACGGGGAAGGACTGTAGTTACTTGGCACCAGGGAGTGCATGGTGCCAGCCTTGTTCCCACTCTGAAGCCCTGCTGACTGATTAGGTGACTTCAGCAAGTCTCTGAGGCTTTACTAAATTTCAAATATATTCATATTTCCTTGACCAAGGGATTTGCTCTTTCTCTGGAGGTTTCCAATTTTAGATGGTTCTGTAACACTTCTCAAATATTCTCCAAGAAAAACAGGGCTGTCACTTAGAGAGGGAAGTTTCTAGGTGCATGGAGCACTGCTGAGCTGAGGAACACTTGTGATTCCATGGAAAAAATGACATGCCATGGCATGGCGAGCATTTCATTGGCATAAAATTGAGCTAGCTTCATCCTGCTAGAGGAAAGAGCTGCAGTTACCTCAAAGAAAGCTTTGAGTGCTTTGCTTCTATATAGTAACTGTCTTTTCAATAAATCAAGCAGGTCTTTATAGGATTCCCTCTGTAGACCTGTTATGGACAGGAAGCAGCTTCTGTCTTAAATAACTGAAAAGTGAGAGCCTCTCAAAGATTCCAGCATTTTCTGTTGCTAACTTAAGGAAGCCTCTTCTGATTAAATAATCAAGTTGTGGAGGCAGATTCTTCATCCAATGTCTCTCAATCAATTACCAAATAGGTCTAAGAATTCCATTTTTCACAGGTAAGCTAAGGAGGTTATCCAGTTGTATTTGTACAGACACATATGCACTGGCACCCGAAGTTGGAGCATTTGGGTGCGTGAACTGAGGCTTAGAAAGGGAAAGAATGATGAGCAGGTTCACCTTTGGCTATTTAGACCTGAAATCTTTGATCCTTTGTCATCATTAGTCCACAAAACCATGACTTAAAATTGCAACCAAAACATGGAATGAAACGGACACATCTGAAAAAGCAACTAGAACTTCGTTAGTTTCTTTTCAACCATATCTCTACCTCCATTCTTCAGGGATCAGAAGTTCCAAAATAGTTTGAAGCACTTCTTCCACTGTTCCTTTCATGGCTGAAACCAGGAAACACTGGAAATCTCAAAGGAAAGACCTTTTCCAACAGCAAACCTTTAGGTATGATTCAAGCAAGTGGAGAGTTTTGGATAATTACTGTCCCTTGGCCAGATTTCCCTAGCAACTCATTGAACTATACTCTGCTCCTGATCACTATGAATACAGCTTATTTTTGCGTTCATCTAGGTGAGCATTTCTTCCTTTTCTCTAAATTTCTCAGAAAACACAATACTCAGAAATACTTGAGAGAGGAGCCCAAGACTCCTGAAAATGGGACCTAGGTGTTTGATAATTCATTTTTCAAATGAAAATCCTTAGCACTCAAAGATTAGCTTTTAAAGGTTTTTATCTCTTCTGCATGCACATCAGTGCCTAGTGTGGTTTTCAGAAAACGGCTAGGTAACTAAACTCCTTCAGAAATGTTTTTCTTGCTGGTTAATTTGTTCTGAAGTCACAAGGAAATCTTCTGGAAAGTTATTTATATCAATAGCTATCACACCACTGAACTCATCCGACCTAATCATCCCCAGAGAGCTGCAACAATGGGAATTATAAATAGCAAAAATATCCTGGATATCATCTCCACTATTTTAAAAGTATTGTTTTCACAGAGAAAAGTAACTAAGAAGAAATCTCAGGACATAAAATATCAGAATACGTGCACATTTGTCACTGCCAAGAGGTCTTTCCAAGGGCCACGTACTTTTCCCTGAGCTAAAGCCATTTAATGCTGCAAAGGTGTCACAGTGGTCTGTACATTCTCTGCCTGGCTCCTGGTTTCTCTCTCATCATATTATGCAAGGGGAGAACTTAAACTGTATTGATAGAAAGCCTGGAAATGCAATAGGTCAAGCAAGGTAACAAAAAGAACTGTCCTACCTTCTGGATAAAAGGGAAATTGCATTCAAATAGTTGTTTATTTTGAGTCCGTTTGCAGGTGGATTCATTTTTCCATCTTCTGCATTGAAATTTAAGGGTGTCCAGGACAGGACCAGGACCTCTGCAAGGTCTCTCTATTTGTTTTATAACCTAGCTCCCCACACAGCACAAATCCAAAGTGACTCAGGTAATAGAATATGCATTATTTTAATAATTTAAGCGTTGCTTTACTTTGGTGGAATTACACACTTGCCCTCTCTGATGAGCACTGCCTGAAAAAAGCTGGGATCTCGGACCCTTTTCACTGTTTCAATAGTATTCAGAAGATCCTCCAAATCCAGATAAAACCAACCAAAGATCTCCATACAGGTGGTTCCTCACATTACTGTATAAAGTTTCTAATGCAGACAAAAATTGGAGTGGTTAGTCAGATGGCATGGAGAAAGCCCTAACTCCATAACATGTGAAAAGTTATAAAGCCAAACTTCAAGTATCCAGGTTGAAATTTCTTCTTCTTTGACTTAGTAATTTTATTCTATTTTTTTTCAAGTTTGGTAGAAAATAGTTCAGCCATTTTTGGAACAAACTTAGTGACGGGTGGTTTCGCCAACATTCATATTTTTCATCTGTTTTCTGAAGAGCCATAGTGATTTATAAGAGGAGCTTGAAATCTGGCACTGAGACAACCCTCAAGTTAGAATGGTATCTTTGTCCCCAGGAAAATCCATTCCTAATCAGCTATGTTAGAAGTTACAGAAAAATCCTGGTTGGTATTTACAAAGCAGAAACACATTTTGATTTTCAGAGTGTTTCAACAGGAATGTGCAAGCCCTGAGCCTGCTCAGCCTCTTGTCCTGGGCAGGTACTACACGTCTGTAGGCACAGCTCAGGGTTTTCTTGAATAGAGTTCGTGTTTTCTTACAGCAGAACTCTGACATCAACAAAAAAGGCATAACAGAGGAGTTGACAGGGAAGGAAAAGCTAATTAGGAATTAGTTGGGTATTAGAGACTCCTAACGTTATTAGACAGCATTAGAGCCTTTGAAACTCAGCCTGCACAATAATAATTACCCTAGAATTTAAGAGCTTATTCTCCAGTTGTTCTAACTCAGCTCTATTAATATCACTGGAGTTACATTAGTTTGCCCTGACTAATATCCTTTAGTTATGGAGACAAGCAAATAAAATCACTTTAGCTGTTCTTTTAAAGTCATTCCCAGACATCATCTGAAAGGCTCCCTCAGTACAAAAAACAAACCCCAAACACTGGACCCCGATGAGCCCTGAGCTGGCTGCACATTCCATATTAGGGGTCAATAGGAGTTTCACAAGGATACCCCCGGTCACTGCTTCCTCACAGCCGCTTCAGAGGGAGGGGAAGAACAGCTTTGAAAAACATTCCAGATTTCAGCTGAGTTTTTGTAGCTGTGCAGACACAGAAGTCGCTGAAATGTCCAGAGGGACAGCCTCAGCAAGCCTGTGACCTCCTGTGACAAACTGGACCATGGCATTTCAGAAGGGATTTAGCTGGGATTGTTAAACATGTGCCAAAAAGAGAACTGCTTCGTGGATTTTTTCAATCAAGTAGCACTATATTTGGACTGGAAACAGCCCGTGGATGAGCAGGAATAACCATTCAAAGGCAAGTGAAATGTTTCAAGCAGATACTACAGTCAAGGAAGAAACAACTCGAACGTATCTGGGCAAGTTTCCATACTGACTGAAGCAACACTTTTTCCCATGACATCAGACTCAAAACAAACAATATATTATAGTCCATATGTTGACTAGGAAACACCCAAGCCGTGCAGAGCCATGCACCAGCCTTCAGAACAGCGACTGAACAAAAGCTGGATCGCTTGCAAGCCATGGGAGTTAATCAAACAAACAAAAAGCCCCACGTTTTCAGGATAAGGCGCCTGGGTCAGACTTCTCAGCATGATGAGGTTGTGAATCCTGAGGTAAGACTGAAAGCAAACTGCCTGGATCAAAGCTATGCAGTCTGACTAGATGACAAGGGCAGTAAGCAAACAGTGCTTTGAATATGCAGCAGCCAAAAGGCTCAGAAAACTGTAAAGTTGGTTGCAGATAACGTGCTCAGAGAACCTGGAGAGCTCTACCTACCTGGGGTCATATGGCATTTGCATGAGCAATTTGGACTTTGGAATGGTTTGCAGTCAGAGTTCAGAAGAGCTTTTGGCAGGTTAAACATGTTCCCAGTAAGATGATGCTGAGGATAAACATGCAAGAGAAATCTATAAATGCTGTTTTCACAAGAATAGTGCTGCTTTCTTAGAACTGCCTGTATTTTAGGGAGGAAGGCTAGAACGCAGTCCTGACGGGATGCCAATACAGTCCATTGAGAACAGTTAGTAAATCACACAGCTTAGCAACTGGAAAGGACATGGTACATTTTCAAATTCGAAGCAAAAACAGAACCATGTTCCACAGGAAAGAGGTACTTGTTTAGCATGTATTGATGCTGTTTACAAAAGGATTGGTAGTTTAACTCTTAGGGTAAAATGGCCTAATAACTTAATAATTACTGCATACAGCTGGATTCACTGAGATATTTTATCAAAACCTTGAATTATCTGATCCATTGATCCTCTGTAATAAGGAACGGGAGGGCACCTTTGATCTTCTTCACAGAATTTAATAAGTCAAAATTAGAAAATGAGGACAGATTTGACTAGGAGGATAACTAGGCAAGTTGTTAAATTTTAATTGCATTTTAACAAAATTATTGATGCTCATAGGTTTAATAGCCACAACAAAACAGGAAACAAAATGCTGCATGATTGTCACTGGTAGATTAAAGTGGCAGAACCTAGGTTTATACAAGTCTTAAGGGAAAAGAGCATGTCTTTTGTTTGCACAGTACTGAACACATTCACAAATCCAATAAGAAATGCCTTGTTCCTTAGTCAGACTCAGAAAATGCAATTCACTTAATGATTTTTTTTTCTATTTTAAATGATGGATATAGTTAAAAGACTTGTTTTCTAGTTCTGTACACCCATTTTTATTCCCTTATACTGTTTCCCAGTGCTTCAATCCAGGAATGACTTTTTTTAGTGTCAAACCACACAGTGAAAGTCTCAGCTAAAAAACTCATCTATGTAAACAAAATTGGCAACCACAATTCTTTGTCACTCAATTTAGATCTCTGCAGCCATTTCCGTCATGGCAGATCCTTGTCCACAGGGATCTTTAGACAGCAGTAGACTAAATTAATCCCAGGTATTGTCAAGAAAAGAGGCACGGAAATGTGTTGCTTCCAAATACCAGCAGCCCTCCGGAGAGAGCCGCTAGAGCAAGCTGTTATCTGTCAGGAAGATCCCAGACCCACAGTATTAGTGATTAGCTCCCACAGCTCTGTGGGCTTCACTGTACATCTGCCACAGTCATTTGGAACACACAGTCTTTTAAAAATTGAATCCTCCTGCCAACTGAGGTGTGTTAACATCTGCCTGCCGTGGCTGCACTGATCATCAGTGCCTAAATCCTAAAGGAGCACTTAACAGCTTTCTTCACGGAGCTCCCTGTTCTGCTTTGTGGGAAGCAGTGGTAACATATTGGCCAAATTCGTTGCATAAAGGTCATAAGAGGTGGCAAAGAAGAAGAATTGCACATCTTTGTAAGATTACCTGGATTTTAATTATTTAATTTGGTCTCTAGGTCCAGTCTGAAACAGTGGTATAGAAATTAAGGACCTGCCATTGTTCCATACTCACTTGCAAGTTACACAGGGTATAATGCACACCAATGCTTCATTAAAACTCCGAAGAAACAAAAAAAGTAGTAACACCGGGTGTTCAACAGCTTACCTTAAGATACAGCTAACAGCAACTTGGCTTTCACTTATGACATCCATCCTGTAGTTTCATGAGATTCTAGAAGGAAAAAAAGGCAAAATCGTCAGGTAGCCTTAACTCATCCTTAGGGAGTCATTCCTGTGAAACTATCTATGGAAAACAAATAGTAGGGTAGCCTGGCAATTATCAGCCACAAAAGTTATCTTTTAGCCCTTGCTCTTGGTTTTAACTTGCTGCTGTACATTCCCCTCAGTGTGAAGAAAGAAAAAGGTTGCTCAGCAAGGCTCACCTGGGAAGAAACATTCTGAACCTGGTGGCAGGGACTGGTGTGCAGAACTGAGAGGTCAGTTACGTGCTACACTTCTGGTCTTCGATGCCTAATGCCTGACATATGGACAAGGGATGCAAAGGCAGAGACAGACATGGTGCAGTTTAACCTCGCACTTACTGCACTGCAGTGAGTACCCATTCCACAGGAAAAATCTACCTATCTAATCTATTATATGATTAAATTATTAGGATCTTGATTAGAGTCTGTATAAAGCACTGATCACTACTACAAACACTTCGTAGGAGCTTTCTCTATGTTCTTATTCTAAACTCAGGCAAGTAATCTCTGCTCATTTAACAGTAAACTGTTTCAATTATAGCAAGAACCTTTTTCATTATTCGTCAGCACAAATTACCTCAGTATTTGTTTCACTGGATGCATGTAAAATATCTCCGTGACTTTGTTTTGCTTTCAGTAGTTACGCTACCAGAAATTAAAACCTTTCAGCTCCACAGATCATAGTTTCCACAATTTACCTAGAGATTCTGTGAAACTTACTTCAGCATAACATGCCAGCATGATTTAATAGAAAAAGCAGAGATTTTCACATTTTGTCTCCTTGTATATTTTATGCACATGATTGCTTTTCAGATAATATTTATTTTAGTGTAGGAAAATCAACTGAGTGGCAGTAAAATATCAGGAAGGACTGGGCAAAGAGATGTTCTGCTGGGCTGAAGCAGCTGTCAAATGTCTTCTCAAAAATCCTGAAAGCCATGTTAGCTGCTACATCTCAGTTTTTGTGCACCTCAGCAGTTCTCCGTTCTGGCTGGAAGCATGGGCTGTGAAACGACTGTTCACAGCTTTCCGAGTTTGGCCATAGCCACGGCGTCTTGGAATCGTAACTGTATTCTTTGGGGTCTATTCAACATTAACTAAGTTTCCAAATGCTTCTTGGCTCAGCAGCCTTTAACTGGACCTTGAACTTCGCATTTGTATTCAGTGGTGGGGGGCTAAACCTGCCATCTGTTTTGACAAATGTTTTCCATTGCCTCTGCATAGCTGTCAGAAAACGAGGCATATTAGGAGAAGTTAAAGTTCTCTTTCTGAACCACCAACAATTCTTTGAGTCCTTGGAAATCCCATCAGAACACAGCTAATTGTAATTCTCTTTGCAAAAGATTTTAGTTTGTCATGAGCTGCAGGTCTTAGTATCTTCCTAGATCCATATCACTTGTTGTCTGAGCATCTGCCTACTCTGCATTCCTTTGGGGCAAAAATCTTCACTGAGTGGAAAATCATAGCTGCAGGCATTCTGGGAGAAAAAAAAAGCATCACTTATACTTGTGTCTTCCGCACTTTTCCTCAGCCTGAAGAGTCCCAGCTCTTAGCAGAACCAGGAGAATCAAAGGAGCTTGATCAGGATTGCCAGTTATGATATTAATGATATTAATAAACTAAAAACGTGTCCAGAAAAAAGTAGCAGTGAAAAGCTACAGTTCTTTTTGACTTTTAGTGAGCTTTTCTAGATTCTGTGGGAAATACGTAATAATCAGACACAACTAGTCTTGCATAAATTACCCCACAAAATGTGCACTTAAAATATTCAGGTTTGAACTGGAGCTGAACAATGAATTGATGCTACCATTAGAAGTGAATAAAGGAAAGATGAAAAATAAGGTTGCCTCACTAAATGAGCTCTTTAAGTTTGAGTGGATGAACTATGTCAGCATGGAAAAATACTCTTGTACCATTTATGTCACATGTAACAAGACATCCTACCTGTGATAGCTGCCGTGAGCCACAGAGCCATTGTGCACATGAATAAATCAAATGCCATGCAAGACATGCAATTATGTTCAAAATATTTGGTTTCAGATCTGTTTCAGATGGGTAATTTATCCACACAGATGTAGCTGACACTTTTTTACAGACTGAACTGTCATTAACAGATTGTGACTAACAAAAGCCAGGAGAGCAATATTCCACATCCTTTTCACACAGAGCTTTCAGGCTCCTGGACATACTATATGTTCAGCCATTGCATACATTCCAGGAGTCAGTGTGAAGGATCTTGAGAGATTCCAGCATTCCCGTGGTGATCACCCACCCTGCCAGGGCACAACAGAGAGGTTTTGTTCTTTCCAGATGCATCAGTGGTGTCTGTGCCATCCTGTGCTCCACGAAGCATTAATGGATGCTGGCTCACAGGGTGCTGACACAACTCTTGCACCATTAGAGTATCACACAACAATATTATGGGGAGGATCAGAAACAAGGGAGAATTTTGCAGCCTTTGGAATCCATAGTGACAAGAAAAGCAAAATACGATGCTGCTGTAACAGTGAACTTGCTCGGCTTTACTGCCTAGGATCTCGTCCAGATCAGGCTTGTGCTGCAGCACCAGAAAGGGAGCAACCTTTGAATTCACTGTGCAATTTCTACCATTAGTTGTTATACCTGAAATGTTGTGTAATTACTTAAGTAATATCAGGAATAAGTATTAGTAGCTGGGTCTGGTTGAAAATGATACAGTCAATTTATATAAAATAGTGAAACTTCATTTTCTCTTTCAATGTATTTAAACACATCCATTTCCTTGCTGAAACAAAATTCTTTCAAGTTTGCCTTTAGGACTTGCCTCCACTTAACAAAACCACATAGAGAGAAGAGAAAAAGAATAGAGGAAAAATAAAAAACTGGTCATATCACTAATTTCTTAATCATGATCAGATTAAATGATAAAACTTTCTTTAGAGAAAAAAAAAGACTGGCAAACATAAAGGTATAATCTAGAACTGGAAAATACAACAATAGTATTTAAAGACTTGAGAAAGATTTTAAAGGATTAATTGAAGTTTCTCCTAGCATATCTGAAAGACTTTAGACCCTGGGAAACCTGCTATTTTTCAGAGATAGCATCTCAAATATAAAGAAGATTATGAGGAGTTCTTCACTCATCCCATTTAGAAATTATTCCCTCATCTATGAAGGCAGAGACAACAACTCTGTTGATATAAATGGCAACCAAAGCAGCTGCTGATTTGTGGCTGTATTTGTATTTAAAAAGGTGACCATGTAACAGCCAGTAAACACAAACCATGAGAAGAGGAGGGAAGCCCAGTGATAGTAACCATAAAACATTTAAAGGGCAAAACTAAGAACAAATATGATTTGATCTGTTTTAGTCCATCTGACATTTTTATATCCACATTTAACTAACAGGTCATTAATATCCACACAAATGTAAGCAAGGGAATTTTGAGCTGAGATGTCTTGTTCAAAGCAATAAAAGCTTTATTCACGCTCTGCTTGTACCTCAAACATTTCATAACTTGGCAGCCCTGAACAAGAACTCCGCCAGTCCAATTGCACAGAATGGAATCAGTCAGCATCTGTTCAAAAAATTCTTGCTCTGCTATGGAAAAAAGCAACTATCAATAAAGTTTTCCCCTCAGAAAAACCTGGCTACACATGAGGGGAAAAATCAGATAGCAAGCTGTGTGCAATAGGGAGTTTTAATTTTCCCTTTTTGCCTTCTAAGTAGAAAAGATTCCTTCAAGTGAAGTCCTTTTGCAGATTATAATTTCCTAAAGTGCCACAAGAGGATTTACTCATCCAAGGTCCCTTAATACAGTCCTATCCTATTCTGAAACATTCTTAAATGCTGAGATCAGCAGATAGCAAGAACACATGTCAGAAGAGACATGTTCTTTTTCATTCAGGGGAAGATACCAGGGAGCACTTTTTCAAGTTAGCTATTTGCAGTTTGTCAGAAAGTCTCAGCTTCCCACTTCAAACAATGGTTTCTGCAGCTGAATTAATTGTGCAGATGGTGCTTCATAGAAAACAGAATATAACTGAAAAAAAGGAGGATTAAAATATTAGAAAAGTATTTTTACCAGCATAGTATTTCTAATAATTTTTTCCATTTTCTTGACAAATTAAAGGGGAAAACTTATTTCTGAGATGACCCTGTTTTTAAAAAAGAAAATCAAACAGAATCCCAAACAGAATGATGTCTTCCCAAACCTAAATCAATTTGCTTAATGACTTTAGGGTTGTAAGAAATATTTCTATAAGGTTTGCATTTAGGCATGACTACGGTTGGGATTCTCATGATACTCATAAGACTAAAAATGTCAGTGTTCCAAATACATGCAATGATTAAATCTTCAAGAATGGCTTCACTGACTTTGAGGTCCCCAGCTCTGATTTTCACAGCTTTTTGTTCTAAAAACAACACTAGGGACTTGGTGAGGTAGTGAGTCTCATTTTGAACTGGGTTGAAACAATTAAGGCTTCTTTTGTATCTTTCCCATGCTAAGGAGAAGGTCCTATAGTACCTAAATCTCACCTAATTTAATGGTCTGTTGGAACAGTCCGAGTGTTTTCAGTGGGAAGTACAATTTTAATGCAGCATTTTTTAAAAATTGAAGATTATTCCTGGGAGTCTTTAGCAAAATAAACAAATGTGTTTGTTAGCATAAAATAGTCTCTATGTGCACAGAATTACTTTAATACAGGGTTGGACCAGCCATAATTCAAAGAAAAGGATGCACAAGGATGAAACTGATCGGGGACATAGGCCAGGCTTTGGGAAGCCTGGCTGAATCAACAACATGACTAATGGGTGAATCTCAGCTGAAAACACATCTTTGGGAAATGCTACTGTAAAGATGACTGGTAAGAGCAGGAAAACTGATCACTTACTTTGTCAAAAACATCTCTGAATGTCCATGCAAGCAGAGAGCACTTACAGGATATATGAAAATCAGACTGTCTGGGCTGACATCTGTCACTGTCCATGAATCAGGCTGTGGGTTGTGTGTGCCCTTGGTGAGCTCATCTTTCCACAACTCCAAAATATGTTGTGTGACATTGAGGCCAGGGACAGCCTGATCAGCAAATATTATTCAAGGCCAAACACTTCAAAACAATGTAGAGACAGCCACAGCTATCAGAAAAGTCTGGGTTTAATTACAGAATGCTCAAATAATTGACATCCACGTCGGATTACTTCAGGCCCATGAGTTACCTTAACATTTCTATAGGTAACGTGCTGTGTATAATAACCTGAGCTCATCATCCATGATTTCAGTTTTGCTTGGAAGTCCTCTTGAAAGTTTAATTTCTGCTGCCACTTGTATGTGCATTTTCTCTCTGTTAAATGCTAAATTTAACTGATTTGCTTCAGACAATACCTGAGGCTAAATTTCTGCAAGGCTCTGGGCTTTCCCTGCTTCAAAAATTAATGGCCTCTCCTATTAAAATCTAAAGTGGCTTTTAGTCACCATGAAGGTTTTCATGTGCCAATGTTATCTATGAAATAATCTCTTTTCACCAGCAGTTACGTTCTGTTATGTAATATGTATGACACATCACCTGTCTTCTATTTTATTAGTCTAAATAGGACAAGTTTTCTTATGTGTCAGATGAGCTGGTAGAATCCATCAAGCTATCTTTAATATTTCATTTTTATGTTTTACTCCCATTTTCAGTTTCCTGCCAGGTATTCAGAAGGAGTTTTGTAGGTAAAGTCTGTGGCAGGACTTTTGTCCATGGGACATGGCACAATCTAAACAGATCACCAGTCCCAGTCAGGAAGAAACAAGAGAGCACTCAGACTTCAGGACCTAAGTGAAACTTTTGAATTCAGAGTAATATCGATAAGTCAAAGGTGAAAATAAAGTCATCTCCTTCCTTCACAGAATTTATCAATTCTTATCCTGAAAAGTGTTGACCCTCAGTTCTCTTGCTGCTCTTTGAGACATGTTCCTGCAGGAGAATATTTTGCACCAAGTGATGAGCTCATGTTGAGAGCAGCCCTCAACAAAATTTCCACATCCAGATGGCATATGAATTATAACCTTCTATCATGGACTTAACAAGCTGTGGGCTGCTGTTAATTGTCACTTCCAGGTTTCAGTGTTGTTTATATGTCACTAATAAAACCTGCTGTTCTTCTTAATAAAAAATCAGAGAATTTTAATTTTTAAGGGATACACTTAGCACCCCACTTTCCTTCTCCCTCCTATTACATTCCCACCATGACTCTCTCCTGTGCTTTTTGAACGTAATCAGCAATAGGTCAAGTCTTAATATTTTATTGAGATTTTCTTCATACCCTTTTCAGGCAAAATTCTTTAAGGAAAGAACTACATGCCAAAACCCTTCTGCTGTATCTGTTCATTACTGAGAAAAAAATTTTTTCCCTTCATGGTTATTATTGTGAAGCAAATTCAGAGTCCCTGGTGAATAATACATAAACAGAACGTGCACAATATGAAAATGCATTTAATATTTTATTATATTTTAGCTGCCTGTTAGGTATCTCACCCCAGCCAGCAATTTATAATCATGTACAAGAGGCAGCTTCCTGAATTTGTATAGTTTAGAAATAGCAAAGGAGAAACAACATGGTGAGGGTAATTACTTTTAAACAATTTTAGAGTAGAGCTTAGTGGATCGGTGCAGGAACTGCAAAGTTCTGCCCATTAAGAACTGCAAAGCCTTCAGATGAGGCCCTGAAGAATAAGAGCTACATGAGTTCATCCTGTTAACTGCAGAGCTTTTATTTAAATGAGTTCTCAGATAATTGTAAAGTAGATGTCGGAGTTGGGGCTTTCAGAGCTGCTTGAGAAAGTTCAGGGCATATAAAGCAAACAGTACTTGAATGACAAGAAACAAGGCCCTGGTGCCAGTGCAGTCTCAGCCCAGGACTCCTGTGCTTCCCCACAGAATAATGGGAGCACTCCGAGGCACCTCGGGCTGGCAGGAATGTCCCCAGTGCTCCCTCGGGGCTGGACAGACCTGCCCCTAAGGATTAGGAGGGCCCCGAATGCAGGGAGTGTGTGCAAAGAGAGGTGAGGGCGCTGAAAGGCACCCCGGAAGGTGAGGCTGTGCAGATCTTCCATCTTCACATTTCTCCCCCCACAGCAGCATTTGGGACAACAGGCCAAGGTCATCCTTCATAACCACAAAAGTGCCTGGCCAGCCCATCTATGGATGGGATCTCCAAGGAAGTCACTTTAACCTCAAGGCCACATGTACAGCTGTAAAACATCCACATGGCCTGCAGAGAAGGCTCCCTCCTTCAGCCTTCAAGGCATTTCCCAGCACAAAGTGCAGCTGTTTGGGGTTTGTGCTGGGAACAATTTGGAATTATGGCTTTGAAAACCCTTCACTTTTTAGAGCGATTTGAAAAGCAAATGCAACTGGAACTCACTGCGGAGAGGTCAGCTAACCCAGCAGTGTGGTTTGCATGCTTCCTCTCGACACACATCAAAGGCAAACCCAAACAAAAAGGCTTTTCTTTGCACTTATAATTGGCACTGGGCACAGGCTTGTTCTCTTATGCAGGCCCCTGAAAGAAAAGTAACCTGATAATGCAAGCTGGAGACAGACAGTTCAAAAGAAGTCGTGCACCCCAACAGCTACACAGATGCCTAACATGGCCAGTGACCCCTTCAAATTGATTAGAAAGTAGAGAAGAGCAGCACATTATCAGCACAGCCTGGCAGCTCCAGGAGGGACAGTGTCATTGTGTCACCAAATGCATCCCCCTAACAGCCAGCTCTGCTCAAGCCTCCGTTTCCTGACCTACATGTAGGAAAAGAGTTATCCTGGCTCCAGAATAGACTGTACACTATGGACTTGGATCCCTAAGTTCCAAGTGGCTCTTTTAGGCTCCAGCTGCATATTAAACCTTTTTCTCAGAATGTTAGTCATGCTTAAAAGACAAATATTGCATGAACCCATGTGAGTTTCCAACAGCCTTGTATGCAAAGCAGAAATAAAATCCCACTCAGGTTTCTTTTTAGACTGTCTCCCACTCAATTTCTGGGAGCAACTCCTGCTTTGCCTTTAGAAATTTCTTCTCTGACTCCATGCACTAATACAATTGAAACTATATGTATGTTGCATATTAAGATGTATGCACAGTACATTCCTTTAATCACACATAAGCTTCCTGAACTGTATTATTTTTCATCTGTTTTTTGAGTAAATAATACAGAAAAAAAAATGCTGTGTTCTTCCAGTGTTTTGGAATGTGTATTTTGGGGTAAGAAAGTATTATGTTGGATTTACTGTACTTTGGTACTTCTGTCTCGGTTATTCAAGATCAAACCCAAATTCCCCCAGTCCGGGGGAGGGTGGGAACCACAGTAACTCGAGGTTACATGGCACAGATGGTATTTACAGTTGGCTATTACCAAACAAATCCTGCCATCAGTAAGACAACCAATCACTGAAGGATACTAACCAAATTCCATATTTTCTGTGAATTAAATCAGGTGTCGTGACTTTGTTTCCATACACTGGGAGATGTTATATGCCTACTGAATTGGTACTGTTGGCTTTAAGTTGCAGCATTTGGTTCTTCAGGGTATTTTGGAGCAACTGCATGCGAAACAGCATAGTGCAGGTTTTGGAGTATTTTCCATAACATTAGTGATTTTAGTCAGATTTTAATTCCTATGGGAATGGTGTTATTTCATTTAAGAGGAACATCTCTGCAGCAGCTCTTCTGGCGGAGACAGCTTCTTCAGAAATCTCTTGTTTCCACACATCGGGTCAGCTTCTCTCAGGGGTCAGTCCTGCAAACTCTTTTTGGGCCAGGGGAAAGCAGTATTCTCTTTCTTTTGGACAGCCAAATCAGATAACTATAACCCATTTCTTGATGTTTTTTGATAACTTAACTCTTTCCTTTTGCATACTGATTTTTTTTCTCAAATATTTTCTGCTGTGAAGGGGCTGTGAAATATTTTCTGCCTTCAACACACATCACAGGGTAAGACCTGTCCTTAGCAGGAGGAGTTTTCAGACTTGGACATCCTATTCAAGCCCCTCAGATTTTCATGCAAGTAGCTTCAGCAACTACCCTGATAACACCAAACTTCCTGAAAAACATACCAGCCTGTAGACAGAGGTTCCCCAAAAGTCTCATTCATTGACCCGAAACCTATCCTTTCCCTCACCCTCTCAGATGTTTGAATTTCTACATCATCCAAATTGCACAGAGCAGAAGTAATCCGGTGTTCAGAGGAAAGCAGAGCTGAAAGGTCAAACAAATCTCAAGCTATGCTGCCTCAAGCCTTTCTGCTTCCAAAGGAGTGGCTAATGACTTGTTCTTTGGGAAGACTGGAAAGAGTTCAAATATGAAGGCGTGATTAAGAGAAGAAAAATCTTCCACACCAATTACAGCTTCCATGCTTTTGGCCAGAATCCATAACCCAGCTTCCAGGGGCAGCCCGATGACTTTTCACTTGCCTTATGCTCCACAGGGTCAAAAGGATAGATGCATGCTATCAGCTTGCTATTTTATAAGCTGAAAAAGAGAGAAATTGGATGGGCAGGCTGCCTCGGAAATTCTTTTGGAACATAATTGGCACTAAAAGTTTTCTCAGAAGAAAATGATTCAGGTTTCAAATTTTTCTGAGATTGAGGACTGCATGCAAGCTATGTTTCTCTCCAGCTCATCACACTACTGTCTCCAGTGCCATCACAGCTTCAAAAAAATCTCAAAACACAGGAAATTAGAATAAAGTAACGAATTCCAGCACTTTTTAAAGCACCATGCTCTGCATGCTCTCATTTGGCAGCCTGCTGCTTTCCAGCATTTGTTAGCACGCTCTTCTCTCTGCATTTGTCTGCTGCCTTTTCGGCTGACACAGCCAGAATTGCTCACATCCATCCCAACAGCATCCAAGGAGTTCTCCAAAGTGAGAGCTTGTGCATTTACTGATGGTTGCCCAATGATGTGGAGAGCTTCAGATCCTGACAATGCTCAAAGTATTGCTAGGTGAGTGAGAAACGTTTGAATCTGTGGTGAGGGCATGAGAACTTTAGTGAACAGAGCAAAGATACACAGTGACAAGGCATTGTACTGCAGTACTCCGAGCTGCAGGAATAAATGCAGAAACTTGAGAAGGAACCATCATACTTGCAGCTGCGTGTCTGAGAATCACAGGTTATTGATCACTGTTACAATTAGGTCCCATCCATCTTTCAGGGTTTGTCACCCATTCAGTGGAAAAACCCACAGCTCTCATGAGTCTCCTTTTGCGCTCCTGTAGGTTTTTGGCTTTACCTCCACATTACTTGACCCCAGGAGCAGTCCAAGGGTGAGGCAGGAGGAAAAGAGTGCAGAAAGTATTCCAATGGCTGGAAGAACAGCTCCTCTGATAAAACATCCATGTGGTTGCTGTAATTTGCATTAGGTAACATCCTCTTCCACAAAACTCAGAGAAATTATCCCATTTCATTGATGTGATAAAAAGTAATTGGAATCACCCCTGAATTTTTCTGCATGGATCGTGAACAAAAAGAAATTAGGCCAGTGCTAGAGGTTTGACAAGCAGTTGCTGGTTTTTCACTCACTGGCTTTATACAGCTGTGATCAGCAGCACGTTAGGGAAGAGTGGAGCTGGTATAGATATTTCCAGTTCACCAGCAGTAATTAGATCTGTGAGCAAGAATATAAATCCAAAGACCTGACACCCAAATGGCTGCTTCTGGGCGCATTTCTATTTACTGTCTCAAGAGCCGCCTTTAATCTCTTGTAAAACTGTGTATCTCATTCATATTAAACCCTGGGATAAATTTCTTCTCTTTCCACTTCACGCCCATGGAAATGATTTGGCTGCATTACATAGCAGTTCCAAGGGCATGATCCACAGATATCAGAAACGGGAAGAACGTACCTAAGTAGTAAACATCTAGCACAGCCAAGGTCACACACGCCTTTAACTTCATTTAAGTGGCTAAGTTTCAGTTTTCCCCTCCAAGCAGACAACCAAATATACAGTTTGCCTTAACAGAACTGAAGAGACTTAAAAGTGGAATTTCCTTTTGGATATCCTCATTTCCTTACAAGAGCACTAATATATTATTTTTCAATTACATTCTGTATTTTGGCACAGTTTAACAGAGTGGGAGGACAACAAACTTGTGTCCTGTGAGGGAGGAATACAGCAGGCAACAATCAGAACATGGATGTGACTGCAGCCCTTTGCCTTTTTTTTTCCAAAGCAAAATTTTGTCAGAAATAACTGGAAAATGCATAGTGAGAAGATGAAAAGCCTGCAGGAAGACTCATAACCAGGATAAACAATATAATGCAGTCAATAGCTGGCATATTCTGCTATGTCTTTATCCATATTTCTTTACCCATATTTCTTTACCCATAAGAGTACCCGTAACATACAGCACATTTTGCAGAGTAGCTCCAGGAGTCCTCAAATCACAAACACACCCCTGACATGCTCCTGAATAAAAAAAAATAGCGACTATTCCTACAAAACAGCAGCAGTGGACCAAAACAAAGCTGAAAAAAATGAATGCCTTCTATAATATCTTTAAAAATTGTTTTCGAAACAAGGAATGTTAATACATTAATCATAAGTTAAGCTTCAAGAGACAAGTAAAAATATCATCAAGTAGTATTGGAAGCTCTAACATTTAATATTTTAAGTAAAAGGCAAAAGGAACTTTTCAAGTTTAAGCTGGAATACAAATTTGCTTTGTGACTTGGGGCCATGTCTTGTCTCATTTGTGCCTCTATAAGCCCAGCTGGAAAGTGTAATAATAAATTAAGAAACACAAAAACAAAAAGCAGACCTGCAATGAGATCCAGATGCTCCATTAAACTGCCGTTCCCCTTAAACACCTTCCAAACCATAGCTAAATAGAAATACGCCTGACAGCTGGATTTTAGGCGTGCCTGTGAAACCATGGAACAGTCTTTATCTGTTTTCCAACAATTAGAAGCTACCATGCCTCTTCAGGAACTGGAACCAAATTAGCTCCTTCTATCCATAACAAGGTGATTAGAACAGAACTACACCGATGCAACCTCAAGGTTAAAGGATCATACACTGCATGATTCTCTGTTTGTACAGTAACTTATTGTGTAGTTTACCTTGGCCAGGCAACGTGCATGCTGAGACTGCTGCGTGTTACATGAAATTCAATCTTTCCACTGTTACCGTGTCTTTTCCTGGCTTTTTAATTCCCTGCCCTCTCTGAACTTTGTATGGGGTTTTCTGATCTTTACCTGTTTAGATCACACTGTTTTTCCAAAGGCAGTATATTGTTATTGTATGTACTTACAAAAATGGTGATCGGAGCTGAATCTAGGTGTACAGAAATTGTGCTCAAAAGTGTCATTATCTCAAGGTGTTTTAGTCAGAATTTTAGCTGGATAAACTTTAGCTGCACGAAAAAATAAGCAGAAAATGGGAGAAAACTGTAGGCCTGTCATGCAATTAAAGAACTGACACAGAAGAAATTAAACTTGCAAGAGTATCTGCAACACCACTGCTTTGTGTCTGTGGTGTTTGGCTTTGCTACAGCAGCTTCATTTCTAGTACCATTTTTGTAGGAGGCATTTGCAGTACATCCTATCAAACCCTAGACCTCCTGCAGAACACATTTGTCCGAGTCAATTTGGCTCAGATTGCCCTGCAAGGATCTCAAAGTGAAGAACATGAGACGGGCCTCCCTCAGAAGCAGTTTCTTCTCAGATGTTAAGGACATGCCAGTGAAGCCCTGCGTGCTGTTGAAGTAGTATTCCACCACTAATGAAAGTGCTCAGTTGAAGTGTGACACGTACAGAGGAATGCCTTTCTCTTTAGGCAAATGCATAAGGGGTTCCCAGAGCATCCCATAAAATGAGGAATTCCTAATGCTGACCTTACTGCAACTTGGGAGAAGTGCTGCTGAGCTCTGCACTTGAAGGTTATTTTCTTGCCTCAATAGGAAAAAATCCTAATGGATAACTTTACCACTTTTCTCTGAAAAAGTTACAACCTCGGGATAGGCCAGAAGCAAATATGTCTCTCAGAACTCATTCTTAAATTATCACCCTCCCTTTTCTAGGTGAGCACAGCGCTCCACACACCCTTATTTCTTATTGCTGGTAACAGGATACACTGGCTCCAGGAGATTTCAAGCTCAGCATAACTGCACATGATAATTGCCATTTTCTTTAAAACATTCATCACCACTTCAGTAGATTATCAGGCTCACAACTGAAATAACAGAATGTGGTTGCTCCCCAAAGGACATGGAGGGTGTTAAAACATGACACTGCTAAGTGGCAAATGACAAAAGACAACTAAGGAAATGGAAACGGATTCACCCCAAGTGGAATGAAAGAAGCGCAGTCACTGCCAGCGTGCTGAGATCTAGCAGAGGCCCTAAGGCATGTGCTCCATAGGAATTACGGCTTCTGCTGAGCAGAGGAATATGGCTTCTGCTGACCAGAGGAATATGGCTTCTGCTGAGCATGGGCCTCCCGTGTCCCCAGCTGCAGCGCCACAGCTCATTGCCACCTGGTGGCTGAGAATGTTCAATACAGCCCACCTTGACTCGTCCTTTGCAGTTTCAGGAGGGTATTTTTTAAGTTTACTACCTCTTACAGATCAGCTCCTTCCCGTGGTATTGCATGGGAATGCATTAAACGCCCACACCAGCAACTGCAACCGCGGCTAGATTTCTATTTATTAGAAATGTCTAAGTTAGCATGTTGCTAAAGAAATTCCCTGTTTCTAAAGCAATGTGAAATCATAGTGTAAGTTTCCAGCTAAGAATGACATGCAGCTAAGCACAACGACCTGAACTGGGACCTGCGCCTCAGCAGTTGCCTGATGCTTACATTTTATCACAATGAAAAATGTTATAGATTATTCAAAATAAGGTCACAGGCATTTACTAGGAGACTTTCATCTCTGCTCTGCATCTGGCTCACTAACTTTAAATTAAAGTGAAAGAAGAAACTTGACACAGGCAAAAAAATGAGCTCCATTTTTATGATAGCCTTAATCTTGACCCTTAGAATCCAATACAGTTTTCTTACCGCATCCTAAAAATTACTACATACCCCTTTGCATCTGTATTTCTCAAGCTGGCCTACCCTTAACCCACTCCATCCAAAACTGGGCAGCTGAATAGTTGTGGACAGACAATTGCCAGTTCAGATGCCAAAAAGAATGTCCTTTAAAAGAAAAAGCCAGATGTGAATACCAAATTGTGCAAGTGCCCAAGAGAAAATAATAAAACCATAGGCTTGACCTTGCTCCACCCATTCATTTTGGGCAGATCTTGCCTAGAAAAGTTAATGGGTTTGACCTCAGTCTCAAGAGATGAAGCTAGATCCTGTGGAGCAGGGCCTTTGATGTCAGTAAAGTTATGCCTGATTCACCCCAGCCTAGCCAAAGTTAGAATCTAGCCTGAGGGTAAAAACATCTTTTAAATTACCCAGGCTAGTCCTCCCCTGTGCAGGTTTGCAGCTGCACAACAGTGGCTGTTGTCCTTTTCCTGTGCCTTAGAATATTTCATTGTTTCCTCCTGGTCACAGTGCAGGAGAGATGCTGATGGTCACAGTTATCGTGGGACAGTGAAGGGAGCTTTTCTTACAGACTTCTCATATGATCCCCTTTTCCTGCATTCTCTTCTAAGTGTTTACATCTCCAGTTCAGCAGAACCAGGGAAACCCACTGGGTGGGATAAGCTACATTTTCTCCAAGTCTGGAAAGTCAGCGAGGAGCTCTGAAGTAAAAATTATGAGATGAAGATGCAGGTTGTATTTACTTGGATGATCTTGAATATCAGGATTCTCCTGCCAGCCAGAGGGATTAATGCAAGCCTAACTATTCAGGGAAGGAATATATTAATGACAGAAGGGGTGATGAAGGAGCAGAAAAACCCCCTAGATCAAGTAAATAGAAAGCAAGTTCATTATTGGTTTTGACTGCCAAAATATCTTCCTATACCTGCCTCTCCTGATAATTTAGTAGATTATATCCCACAGTGGTTTTTCTCCCTATGGAACCACACGGAACATTTACTTTCCTTTGCTGTAAAGTTCAGTGCAGGAAAGCCAAGTGTGCTGAAAAAGGTTTTCAGGCACACACTGGCAGATGCACAACTGCTGGTCCCAGCACCTGGGACCCAGCTCTGGTCCCAAAGCCTTTTGAAAGCTGCCTGGGAACTGAACTGAGTGGCTGCACTGACCACATTTCCCTGGGGCTCAACAGAGAGGCATTGGACGGGCTAGGAAAGTTTGACACCAAGAATATGACTGCAAAAGGCCACGAGCATCCTGTTCTAATGTCGACATTAGCCCTGGCTGGAGCAGAGGAATGGGACTAAATCACTTCCTGAAATCCCTTCCAACATAAATATTCAGAGATATTACCAACATTTTTAAAATTTCAGGTTTTTTTTTAAAACGTTCATTAAACACGAGTAGTGGAACGGAACTTCTCCAGAAATAAGCTGTGTACTATTAATAAGCATACTGTCATAAAAACTTTAAGTGATCCTTAAGTGACCATTAAACACATAATAATGCACTTTCCTACAGACAGCAATGAAACTGAGCACTAAACACTACAGGCAGAACAAAATCATTTAACATAGATGCCTTGAAAGTCCATTATTAAAATAAAAACAAAGGACATTTGTTCTCCCTACATGGGGTGCCGTATGAAGAACTCATTCCCACGTTTCTACTAGACACTGGTTTAGCTGAAATTAACTCTGTACTTAGGAGAGCAGAATTACATATAAAGCTTCTTAGAAGTTGCTGGAGAGATCTTTGCCTAATAGAGAATATTGCAGTCGGCACACATGCTTTGTTTACAGCTTTTACAATTAGCAACACAAAACACTGGCAATGAGGAAGTAATACTGTAAAGAATATTGTTTTCTGGCCAGGTAGACAAAGTTCCTTTTGTGATACCTTAACCTGGATTTGTTTGCTTTATCTTGCACACAAGCACACACTGCATGTGTGCTCTGCAGCTCTCTGTTTTCAGACTTTTTCAATGGCTGTCTCAGTCACTGGTGTGACTTACAGCGTTCCTGCTGCAAGCACAGATTCATGGATGAAGCCTGCTACAGGAAGTAAAAAAGTCTATCTATGATCCATTTTCTCAATAAATGTTGCTTTGCTTCACACACAACACAAGTCAGTCAGTAAACAACTGCTTCCGAAGATGGGTACACACCTGAGGGTGGGAACGCACTATGCTATTTATCTTAATCAGACAGAACACATCTGTCTCAGCCAGAAAGGCCACTATTTCTGTGACAGATATACACCCCACCCCAAACAACCAAAAGTTCCTGCTGACACGGAGCTACATAGAATCTAGTAACAATTTTTTTCTGCTCTCGATTTAATCAGTAGACGCATCTAACTTTTTCCCTCTGTGTGGTGTCTCCCCTATAGGTCCACATAAAGTGAGGTTATGTACCTTGCATTTCCAGCCCCTTGGTGTTCTTTCTATAGCACAAGTCCAACCAGGCTTAACCCAATAAATCAATATTTCCAGTCTTGCTGCCTTCTCTGCGTGCTGGCCAACTGTAATGACATCACAGCGACAGCTCCCGGCACTCCGAGATGATGGGAAAGTATCAACAGTGCTCCATCTGCAGTTCACGTGCTCTGGCTATGAAAAAGGGACCAAAACAAGCCCTTGACTGATGGTTGGTTTCCACAGTTTGGTGGCAACAGCTTTGCAAATGAACTATTTACGGCAGGAGCTCATGGCAGTTATTTGATAAAACGCAGCAGTGCTGATAATACATGAGGCGTTTTTTTTAATGTGGACTTTGTAAATGATAGGATTCAAGGACAAACTTGTCAGGTCAAATCTGCCCCAGGTGCTGAATGTGTAAAAGCTGAGAGGTAGAGATTACTGCGGGGAAGATTAATGACACTATTAACATGACTCTGTGGAGCTACATAGCTCTGCTCAGAAGAAAAGTTTGGGTTGCAGGCATAGGAAATGAAGTCTGGGTATGCTCTAGGTATATTTTTGTTCCCTTTTGTGTATGGAGATGTTTTATTTCAGGGTTAATCAAATATACTCAAGCTGTATAAGTGAACTTTAAAAATTAACACATTTTAAAAATTCTTTTAGCTGATAAATCAGTTACAAGATAAAATCAGCACAGGTTTGCCTCAAAATACCTTCTATTTAACATTATCCAGCTAACCTGCACTGAAGGTGCAAAATATTCACAGCAATATGCACAGGTGCTCCCTGTAACAGAACATCCTTTCCATGCTGTTGCAATGCAATCAGTGCGTGATATTTTTAATTATAATCATTTCAAATGTGTAAAACTGAGCTCTGATTCTCCTCAGGAAAACCATTCTATAGCTTATCAGGTGTGAAGTACTCCTGTATAGAGAACACACTTTTTGATTTCAAACAATAAGAAGACCCGAAGCCATTGTGGATAATATTCTTGCCTTGTGAAATCAGCCAAGGCTCTTCTAATTTCATTACTTCACTCATTTACACTGGCTGAAGGGATGGCACCCAAGGGAGGCAGGGCCACCCAGAGAAAAGGGCAGAAGTTTTTTGTTCCCCTGACTTCAATTCATCCTTCATTTACAGCTGGTCCTATTGCAGCCAACACTGTCAAGAAAAATTCTGAGATTTGCTTTTCAGCTCATCTTCCTGTCATTCGACAATTTCAGTTTCAGGGACAAGAAGCAGTTTTGGGGGAAACTGGATTGTGAGAACACAATCCAAATGTGCCTGAATTTAATGGAAAGTTCACTGAATTCAGTTCACTGAGCTGTTTTTCAGTCATCCCTCAGTTTCCAGAGATGGATAAATAATTCAGTCAAACATAAACATAATAAATTTTGAAATCTGTTGAATAAAGGAGCCTTTTTCTTTTTTCCCTGATCACAGCCTGAGGTTTGTTTTGGGTTAGTGGAAATGCATTGTGATTAAAGCACTGCACATCACCAGAGCAACATCCTGTTCCCAGGTCAGCCCATGAGGATTGTTCCTTGCTATCGGTTTGCAAAGTTCCTGAATATTCATGGGCCTTATTCTCTTCAGATTAGGCTGAACCCTTGCGCTAACTCAGGAGACCAGGTTGTGAACATGCAGTACTCAGATTTCTCATCTGTGAAATGGTGTTTCTTTACATCACAGAGGCATGAGAAGCATGAATAAAAATACTTCCCAGGTAGGGAGGGCTTTTGAAGAAAGGGGTATGAAGGGGCTATGCAAATTTACCCAGTGTGTGCATGGGTGCTCATCCCTTTGGCCCCCACTGGAAGTTCCTGGCATGTGATGTGGCCACAGCTGTATGCCAGGACTTTACTTTTGATTGAAGCTGCTTCTCTTTCAGAGCATTATGGGAAGGTAAAGAAGGAGCCTGTTAGTGTTTAAAATTCAGTGCTGCTTCTCCATGTATCTCTCAAGTACCTTGCAGAGCTCCTAAGTGAAAGCTTGAAGTTCTGTACTAATTCATTGAAATATTTATTTTATAACCTTTCATTCCTTCTTTTTGTAATGAGCAACTGGAATTGCATCTCTTGTTTTTACTAAACCTTTACTCACAATAGCAACCCACATATAATCTATCCTTTCCAGCTGGGAACTGTTTGTTGCAATCCCCCTGTACCCACCAGAAATGCAGGAGGATGACTGAAGGCAGTGACAATATTAAGCTGTGTGCCATGATTTGTTGGGGTATGAAATTTCAGGATATCTACTAAAATGCAAAATGGCTGAGTTAATCCATCCACCTCTCCTTTCCTCACAATTATTTACACGGAACCATCAGGAGACAGCGTGTCATAATATCCATTCATACTTGCAAGCCCCCAAACAAGGAGAGAGCTGAGCCAGGACTAAGTCAAAGCATACAGAGAAAGAGACAAGTACATCTGGCTGGGAATAAACAGTCAGCTTTTCGCTTCCTCTCCTGGAAACTTTCTTGCCTTTTGTTTTATCTCGGTTTATCCTCTCAGAGACGAAACGGCCTGCTTTAGCATTTGTGTAGCAGTTCAAAGCATCCTCAGATTCGGGTGTCATTTAAGACTTAAATGTTCAAGAGCAAAAGCAGAATTGATTTTCAGAGCTGACAACCCATTGCTGTATAGATGAGCACAGGCTGAAGGAAAGAATCCTGATTGTATAATCAGTTCTCCATCTACAAAGCCAATACTAACAGGGGTGAGAACGATGAGCATTCCTCACTGCTCTTCTAATGTTTGAAGCATGCTGCATCGTAATGAAAGAGAGCTTGGGGAAATACACACAACAAATTGAATCAAACTGGAACTGCTGTTTGCCTCCAGAACAGACTTGGGGAATTAATGCTAGAAATCTTCATTTATTTTATCTGTCTCCACGCCATGGTAACTTGCTGTGTATTTTTAAGTACAATAAAAAGTTCAGTTTATTCTACTCTGAAGTTATTCTAATGGAGTCATTCATCCTCTTCTAACAAAATTGCAACAGAACATCACAAAAACATTTACTGGGGAGGCTGAAGAATGGTAAGCAGAAAGAGACTTAGGATTTAATAGTAATATTTATCATATTTGTCATAGATGAGTAGGTACATTCAGTTATTTCTACTGACTCTAATCCTAAACCTATGCTCCAGACAGAGTTCTCAAAGATATTTTTACTGAAAGGAATGAGTTTTCTCAAAATTCACTTAGTCATGTTTAAAAACTTCATATAGAAAAAAATGTTACAGAAAGGTAAAACAAACCCAAATTTTATCTAATGTTTTAAAGAAAAGGGTTTCTCTGATGGTAATTGATTATTCCAAATTTAAATCATATACAGCAGAAACATAAGGGGTATTTACAAGGTAAATGCTACCAGGAAGGTAAAATCTAAGTATCAGTGGTAACTTTCAGTGGTCTGTATATGGCCTTTATTTTGTTAATTACAATCATTTAGCATTAACTCACAGAAATTAATTTTATAATTAATTTATGTGAGTTAATTAAAGACACTTTTATGTGTCTTAGTTATAGTTCTCATCTCTCTTGTAGTTGAGGGAACTGAGCTTTCTTACAGAAAGGATTTTCAAAGGTTTCAATAGCTCACAAATCCTTCAGCAGCAGCTCCATGTCTGTTCAATTACTCTACAGTGTAAATAAAACAGCATTTCAAGAGAAGATGAGAGTTTGCTTTTGCAGATTTCCTTGGCACACCTGCCCAGGCTGAATCCAGAGCTCTTTTGCTTTTAGCACACAGGCTTGGAAATAAGAAGCTTGGTAGTCAAAAGGTCACAAATAGGAGTGTTTTTCTAGAACCAGACCTGTGTGGATAGGCACTCACATGTACATAACTCTCCCAAATTTGAAAGAGCTCCCAAATGTGTAAAATCAGGAACCGTTTTTGTCTGGTGGCCGTGAATGAACTGGGCTTGCCCAGAGACAGAGACCAAAGATAGAAGTTAACCATATTGGGAGGTTTTGTATTTTTTGTGTAAGAAAACTTATCTTTCAGCTACTTTTACCCACCTCAAACAATGAGATCACCACAAATGTATCTGCCTTGCTTTGGGAGTAAATCAGACACTATTTATATCCAGAGTTTTGAGTTTTTACTGCCTAGTAACACGGGACAAGACTAAGGAGATAAAGAAAAGGAGAAAGTAGTTCACAGCTATCTGATAGTGGGTGCCTTTTCCCCATCCTGGAAAGTCTTGCAAACAACTGTTGCTTATTACTTTATGGGTTTAATGAGACTTCATTCTGAAATCAGTGATTGGAAATTTGGCTTGAAGACAATTCCCAAATCTGGTACTTAAGCTTTAACGGTGCAAGACTAATGAAAGGGCAGGATATGCATAGATTATTGTAAATAAATAGTATGGTGTGCCAGGAAAAATGAGGACGAGAAGTAATGAAAGACAAGTGTTCTACCAGGATTTAGTGAGTTCCATCTCAGACTGGCACCAGCACAGTGAAGTTCTCCTATTACAAACTCAAGCAAAGCTTCAAGGAGCAAAGCTGTGAGCTTTTCTTTTGTACTGAAAATGTTTTGAGAAGGTACTTTTCAGGAAGTTATCATAATGAAGAACTACGTTTCCTTACTTGCACTCTCTTATCGTGGTTTTAACAAATTAAGGTAAATTATTCCAATTAGATATTTTTCTTAGGATTTTTTTTTCCATTTAGGGGGAACGAGATGACTGTTCTGAGAAGGATTTAGCGCAGGCATTCAAGCTGTGCTGCTGGAAAGGGTTAGTAGCAAGTGAAACAGATCTCAAATGTCAACTCTTAGTCTTTATGTTTCATTGCCGTCAGGCTTGGGTAAACCTGAGCAAATTGAAGTGTGTGCATACACACATCCTTCTGCTTATGGAATGCAAAACTCCAGGAGAGCTGAAATATTGTGACAGAGAATAAATACAGAATGGTATAAACAGATTTCATTGCACTTGGTAGTCCTCAGCTAAAGCTTTCATTTATCCACATAGTGCCAGCCCCAATAAAGACAGCATTTAACAAAACTGAATGCAAAGACCAAACCTAGGATCCAATTACATTTTAATGTATAAACAAACTCTGGATACAAATATTTCATGGCTAATCTGGGCACAAAAAGCTCAAGATCTGACCCCCTTGCTCAGTTTTCTGCAGATCATACAATGCCCTAAGCATTGTCATTATTATTTTAAAATGCTCTTAATTAAACTCAGAACAAGCTGTAGCTAAAAGGTCATAATTTAAGTGCTTTAGACCATGGGGATGCAGCTTTGAGGAAAAGTGTGTTTTTGTGTTGCTAGGGGAACCCTTAATGTGCTATGGAACCAGGAACGTTTGGAAAAACAAGAAATGAAGTAGAAGTAAGTATTCGGTAATGAAAAACACGAGAAGATTAAATCAAGGTCTAGAACTCCAAAAGAGGGAGAGACATAGCATTTTAAAGAGTATTTCAGAAGACTGGCATAATGTCTATTTAAAATACTTATTTAGAAAAGGTATATTTAGTTATTTCAGGGGAAAAGTTTAGCCCTGAACTATTGCCAGAGATTGCTTAAATAAAAGGACTAATGGTGCTCTGAAGGGTCTCAGATATTTGATGTTCAAAAAGTGGAAAGGTGTGGACTGGGATGTTCCACAACATTTTCTCAGAAATCCAGAAAATGTTTTCTGAGAAAACATTTTTCTCAGAAATTCATAATTTGTTATAAATCAGATCTCAAGAAATCCATCAATCTTATATGCATGGTTGTGCCATTTTGTACAGTAATCTTCTCCCAGGGCAATACAAAAATCCTTTTGAATTTAAGCCTATACAAGGACTTTCTCCATTTGCTATGGATTGAAACCATTGCTCTAGATCAGAAACAACAGTTACAGGGTCAGAGGCTCAGCTGACCCCTGAGAGGCTGAGCAACGTCCATTTATACCCACTGAGTAGATAATCCGTAAAAGATGGAGAAAGTAATGTCAAGGAAACAAGTTTTTGTATAGCTTAAGTAGAACTGTGTGAACTGAATAATTGAAATTCTGGCCAAGTGATCACACTGTACCACTTACTGACACTGAAGTATCAAGTCAATATAGTTAAACCTAATCTCAAGCATAGTCTGGCCTTCAAAATTACACTATCTAAATTTTGAAACAAAACATTTTCACCAGTTTCAGAGAAATTTACTTGCTTGGGTCAAAATTATTTGAATAAACAGACTGAGATTACTTAATCCTTCCATTGCCCTGACATTATTTTGCTGCATATATTTCAAAACATTTCCAAGCAGAGTGGCAGGAAAGCAATCCTAATTCAAAAGCATTTTATTCCCAAATGATTGACATAATATATGTTTAATCATACAGGAACTGAGCACTGCTTGATAGAAATCTTCCTGTCTCTCACAGCATCCACAGAGCAATGCTAATTTATACCAGATGCACATATGGCCTGGCCTGTGTAAAGAAGCTGTTGAGGTGGAAATTTAATATTTAAACTAGTACAAGCCTACTGAGTTCTGCAGTAAAATTAAATTTGGGTAAAGGATTAGTTACTACTTTCATTGTCTACTAAAGGAGGCTTATTTTTACAGCAGACAGAAATGACAAATTGGAATTGATATTTTTACTGCTAATGCAGTGTCAATGTCATTACACCCTGAAGGTATTTAGCTCCCAAGTAGGTGAGTGACATGGCTAAACATGGTGACAAAGTGACCCAGCACCTCAGGTTTCCTCCCTGCTTTTCTACAAAAGCTGCACACAGCCACATACATGAACTCTTTGTAAAGAGATGAACTTTGATATATCACAATACCCTTAAGAAGTCATAAACCCAGAAAATCAGGGAAGGTGAGGATAGAAATATTTACCACACCAAGCTTTTTATCAATCAAGGGTTGCTGAAGATATTTTTGGGACCAAGGCTTGAGCTTAGAAAGTTCTTCAAGAGAAATAGGTTTTGCATCAGTCCCTTTTCCTTTCTAACACCCCCAGTTCTGCTGCTTTTTCTTCATCTTGCTTCCTTCCTTCCTTCTTTTTATCAGGATATAAGGGGGAAAGGACAAGATGGGGCTCAAATTATGACTTTTCTTCTGTATTTGTTTCTGTTTTCAAAAAGTGGTACTAGTCCTGATGGCAGGTGCCTGGTGCCCCCTCAGTGACCGAAGAGGATGTAGAAGAGCAGCACGGTTGGCTCCCTATTGTTCTGCCTTTCCTAAGCAAACTGTATCCTCCCTACTCTTAATGGGGTTTGTCTGGCTTTGCTATTGATGGGTCGGAGTGATCACAAGTTTTAACATAAGACCGGAAAAAGATAAACAGAGTAATAGAATATTAAGCTGCCATATGGTTTTCCTTAGCTTCCACCTGACATTCCAAGGGTTTAATTAAATTTCTCCAGTTTTGGCTGCTGCTGGGAAGTGTGATGGAACAGAGAGGGATCACTGGAGTTTGTGCAGTCCTTGTCTGACGTGAGGCACAACAATGTGAGGATGTGCTGGAAAGTCGTGTTGAGAGCCAGAGGATACAAGGAACAGTGTGGTACATCTTCACCCCCACAGCACTGAACAGCTACAATATTCTCCTCACATTATTTCCCTCAGATTAGTCTGACCTTTTTTCCAATGTGATGCCTGTTGGGTAATGGGGGCATTTAGATAAAAGCTCTAATCAGCCTTACAGCTCCTGCTTTTCTCTGTAATGGTGTCCTAATGGCACTGCTTCCAGATCCACCTTCAGTGTACTCTGCAAAAAATACATTGTGGAGGGATGCTGGTGGGAGAAACAGAAGGCATTCGCCATCAACAGGAAAGGAATAATTCTGTAGATGTATATTTGTTAATCTATCTAAGTTTCTATGTGCTGTGTTTTTGCCTGCCCAAGGAGTGAACTCTTGCAGAATTAGCAACAGACTTCCCAAAGCTTAGGGATGAGGTAATGGTGCGCTGGAAGTGTGTCCAGCACGACTCTGAGTGCTGCAGGACACTTCACATGCTACACAACAAATTGCTTACGCACTTTCAGCAACAAGAGCAGCTGGGATGATGAAATACTGGAATATGAGCACTTTGATGCCCTTTCATAAGAATGGAGTTGAGTCAAAGTCATCAAAGCACAGACAAGGACTTCATTCTCCATTAATACCCCTTTGTCACTAGGTTTGAAATATCAGCTGTTTCTATACTTTTTTGGTTTAATAAATTTTCTTTACATTTAAGGCCAGCAACTAATTATTAGCCCTAATTACCCCATTAGATTTGATAAGGGATCTTCTAGCACCTATCCCTCTCAGTTTGTCTCTCATGATCAACTATCAGAGAACATTCAGCGCAACCTGACTTCACAATTACAGAAACCTGTTTGGGATATTAAAAAACAGTCTATGCCCTTATTTCATTCAGATGTATTATCTTCATGGAGGTCTGAAAAAATTATTGAAATATTAATGGAAAATGTCTTTCCTTTTGGATGTTTTGAGCAGTTATTATTCTGTTGGGAATAACTATTGAGCATGATCAGCATTCAAAGTTCCTTTTTAAACAAATCCAAAGTAGTTCACCATAATACTAAAAATTCTATAACCCAAACCTGATAATTCTCTATCAAAAAATTATGGAATGATCCTGATTTTGGAAGATTTCTGCCAAACAAATAGAATGGAATACAAAACAGCTGCAAAAATTATAAAGCAGAATTGACCTTGTGGACCATTTGGTTACTTTTTCATGGGATTTTCCCATGTTTTCATGCCTCATTAGTCCCTATGACTATGGCTTTAAATCTGTGCCCAAGGCCAAAAGAGTGAGTATGAAATAATGAATCTAGGTTATGTCAGTGGACAGGACCAGACAGGAAATCTATGTGAAATGCACCCAATTTAGTAGAGTTTTCAGCACCTTCTATTGTTGAAAGCTATGAAAAAAAATAAGTTACAATTAAATTATGTTTTGGCAGAATAAATATGCAAACTGGACACTGAGTGCTCACACTCTCAGCAAATGGCTAAAGCATTGCCAGACAAGCCACCATTTTCTGGATAATATTCTTTTTTATTTGGTATTTCCAGATCCTCTGAAAGAGCTGTCCTTGCTATTCAGTACAAATATGCCCTGGAAGATTTTCTCCTAAATGGTTAAGAAAAAATGTCTCATCTAAATAAACAAGCATTTGCTAGAGGTGCTGAGAAAATGGCCCTCCAGTTATCTGAACATAATTCCAAGAACCAGCACAGAACTGTGCATAGTGGACCTTGTGCATTTTCTAGTAGCTTGGTTCATTCACCTATTTCAAAGCATATATTCCTTAGAGAAGACAATATTTTGTCCTAGTTTACTATAACATTGCCATAAAGCACAAGTGATTGCTTTAAAGAAAAAAGTCACAAACACAAACGTGGCGTAAGGCCTAAGCAGTATTTTGCTATATATTCTGTATTTACACGGCAGCTATACTATAAACACCAAGTATGCAATTCCACAATCCTCAGAAGAAAAGGCAAGTGATCTGTTTTTAATTTTAGGTTTTCTACATTTATATCTGGGAACTGTATACTTCCATGAATTATGGGTTATGGAGGAGAAACAAGAGCAACTTGCTTTGTCAGTTTAAAATAGAGTTCAGTGATTTCAGGAATAGTTTCTTTTCCATATGCTGAGACTTCTCCTGAGGGAATAGCTCACTGATACAATAAGGACAACAGGAACAAGATGTCTTCCTACAGTGTAATTCAGAACAGTAATGACTAGATATAAAAATTTGCAATGTAATGCTTTGAAAGGGCAAACATTTTGAAAGCACGTTTCCAAAATACATCTGCAAAATAACTTGTCTTTTTCTTTTATTCACTGTCCCATGAGACTCATGGCATTACGTTTTATGGTTGCTCAACTCCAGGCACAAGCATTTTGCTGCTTTAAGACTGGCAAATTTTTTTGGCAAAAAGCATAAGCCAAGGCCAGTGTGGACTGGATCTCCAGCATGGATCCACTAAAACAGTGGACTGCATCTCTGCAAGTGACAGCAGCAGTGAAATATTATAAACATCTTTCCTCCTGATCCAGTGTTCCTCCAAATGAATTGAGATTGTACATGAGGTATATGATATTCATGGTCAAAGCTCAGAATCCTTATTGTACATTTTTCAAAACCTATGAATGACGTATCAGCTGCTAAATTCATGGCTTCTGTGCCTACATTACACCCTATACCTCTTTTGGCACAATTAATAGTAGTGGTCATAGTAGTTCCAGGGGAATAGAAAAGCTGTGAAACAGCAACTCTGGCAGAAACAGACACAGCAATAAGGTCACAATGTATGGAGGGAGCAGCCAGCACTGTGCTTTCTGCACAATCAAAAGCAGAAGGAGTTTCCATAGGAAATGGAAAAACACCTGAAGAAATATCTCTTAGCAGAGAGCAAAGAAGGTCAGCCAGGGCCTCTAGGATCTCTATTTATAAGAGCCTACCCTTGAGTCTTCTTTTGTGTAGGTAGCTATTTTTAACAGGAATGACGGACCAAAGTCCAGTCATATCACACGAGGAGATTTGTATACACAAAAAGTATTTTCTGCACTTCCTTTTCTTTTTCCCAGAAAGTTTGGAGTTTTGAGCTATGCAAGATGGATGAATGAGGACGTGGTCTTGTCTTTGGAGTTTACACTGTTCAGATTAAACTGAGGATATTTTCCAAAAGCATGCGTTATGTATTTAAGAAGAGAAGTTCACTGTGGGGTGATAGAGATCAACATTTTTTTTCCTGGAAGAACCTTTGTTTAGTTTCCACTAAGTAATGAGCTGCTAAAGGATTTGCTGCTACAAGAATCTGAAAAAAAGACACCTTAAACACACTGCAGCAAAGTATTGTCCTGTGGGACAATTCCATAGTACAAATTGGTGCCAGTAGGCATTCCATCACTGAAACATCAACTAGAAATAGCTAAACACTGAAAAATTGTTCCAGAAACATTCTTGTGAAAATTGTTTTCCTGAAATACATAATCATGCTTATTTTTTTACATTCCAGTGTTTTTACTGGTTTGGTAGTCTTGACAGGAGGCATGAATCACAAACTTACAAGCAGACAGCATTTTGTATTCTTTTTTGTGGAAGAGTTGGCCCCTAATGGCTTTTGCAAGATAGAGCAAGGGAATATGCAACATGAAGATTGCTTATTTGAGTTTCTTGCATAAAAATGAGAAAATTGGATACTTCTATGGTTGGAGGTATAACGAAAGTTGTGTCAAAAAAATGTTCTTTATTCTTTACTTAGAAATGTAGCCATTTATTTTATAGAAACCATTATTTTGACTGGAATACCCTGAAGTGTGCATGACTGAGAACAGAGGGGCAGTGGAGTCAGCTGAATTTCATACTGAGGAATTGTTGGTCAATACACCACTCAGCCTTTATACTTGGGAGAGTTTCTCTCTGTTGCAAAAAGATAACCAAGGTCAGCCCATGTGAAATTTTTCTGAGTGCTCAATAGTCACAATTCAGTATCTAAGATGTTTGCTCAACTTAGTTCCTTGATATTGTTTCCTCTTCCTGACCGGATAGCCTTCCGGACTAAATTTGTTTCAAATATACTCCATCTCATCATTAAATTAATCTCAATTTCAAGTCCAACAGTCACGTTCTGCAAACATATTGTCACAACAAGCAAATAAAAATGAGTGCAAGCATTTGCTGGGAAAAGGGTGAATATTTTCCTGTAACGTGTTGCATTGCTCCTATCATCCAGTCTCTCGTAAAATATACCAGCAGTAAAAAAGTGATAAACAATTGGCCAACACTTATCCACTTATTTAGAAACAGTTCCTTGGTGAAGATTTGTGATTAAGACTGTGCATGTGTCCTCAGCTGTACGGATATGTATTTTATCCAGCCACACAAGAAGATCTCATCTTTAGTTCCTACTTGTGGAAGTCAATTGGGCATGATGCCAAGCCATGGCTCCTGGCACACATGCTCTTCTCTGAAATCAGGGCTCTGTGGAGCTCCCAGCACTGCCTTTGGCACTAGAACCAACCCCAAACACCAAAGTGCCACATGTGCTTCCCTAGAATTCTGTTTGCTCCAGCCTTACTGGAAGCCCTCAGATTTCAGCTCAAACAAACTGCAGTGAGCTCCAGGCTGGCCGAAATAAATCTGGCTTCAGGCTTGCCATTCACCACAATAGCCTGGCCCTCAAGACACTCATAGGGAAGACATCAGGTATCAGGGCTCCATGCTGACAGCCTAGCCTTCCACACTGGAATAGTTTCCAAGCAGTTTGAACAAATAACTTTGAAAAAAACATCCAGGTTCAAACAGGTCTTCCTTGCTACGGTGTCACAAGAAGGATGGTAACACTTCCAGCACAATTTACTTGTGCTGGAAGTGCAGAGCTCACCAGCTCAGCTTGTGACATTTGTGTAATGGGAACACTGCTGCTAATTTACCCATTTGCACAAGGATTTTCCTGGGTGAGCACCAGGAAAACAACTACTGTGAAGACAGTAGATCAAGTTCTATATAAATTTAGTTTAGATCACTCAATATCATTCCAAAATCTCTCTGCAGGACAGAAACACAAGTATTACTTCCAAAAGGGCCGTGAGTATTCGTATAAAGTCTGAGACTCCTTCAAATTTGGGCTATTCTAAGTGCTTGCCAACTTGTAGGATTAAACCTGATATTCATATAGGAGACAACCAGCAGCTGAGATCTCTGTTTCTGCTTTGAACTGGGGTATACAACTCCATCCTCCAAAGACAAAGTTTCAACATCTGTCAAAAATGGTCTGAAAGTACTCTTTTTCTCTAAAGGGAGAATTACAAAGTGAAATAGTTAACACATAGGGTTTAGGGTTTCAGCAAACTAAGTACCATGGAAATGGAGGGTGCTGTGATTCCTTTATAATGGAATATTTTATCATCCAAAAGTGGCAATTTCCTTACAAGTTAAACTTTCTTCCACTTTTATGCCATGATATCCTTAAAAACAGACACCACAGGTTCTTCCTTGCATTTCTTACCTCAGCCAGACAATCCTCCACTCCTTCTGCTTGGAAAAGAATTGAGTACAGTAATGGTTCTGCTTCCAGCCTACAGAACACTTGGAGTTTTGCACTTACACACTTGGGCTCCTGTTGTATAGGAAATACTAATGGTGACAGCAATGAAAGGAAACAGTCCTTCCGAGTTGTGAGCTCCTAGGTGAGTTGCCTTTGTTTTCCAGAGTCAAAGCATGGTATGAATGTTCTAAATTAAGAATCAAAGCATTCCATATCTCTGAGTACATGTATAAATTAAAAGTAGGAGTTTATAAAATATTTCAAGCCCTTGAACAACAGGAGGACACCCCAGCCCATTCCACAGTTTTGGACTGGTCCATTGCCATTTTATATACAGTTGGGCATATATCTGATAAACATCCCTACATAACTGCGCTTTAAAAAAAAAAAAATCCCACATTTTACATGTTAAAGATGTAAGTAGCAGGAGGAAAACCAAAACACCAAGTGCAAACACTTGTAAATTTTCAGAACTTGGAGTTCATAAAAAAACGTGTATTCTGGATCCAAGCATTCTCATACTGACCTTGAATTTACTGGATGGCTAGAGACTTCAGAGTGGATGAAATCCAGTCAGCAAATGCTCCAAGTTTCTAAAACTCAAATACTTACCTGAATTTGAAGTATATCATGAATTTGTCTTCATGCAGTAGAGACAATTTAAGTTGCATTTGGTACCCATCCATTAAATTATGCAGATTTTTAAAATGCACAAGCTTACAATAAGTACCTCCAGAGTATTCAGAACAAAAGAACGTTCTCTATGTTGATGAAGAAACAAATCGATATAAAATATGTTATTTTAAATGTACGATTTCAAAGGTTCCCCTGTTTACTACATTCTCAGCATTTTTATTCAAAATTGTATTACTGAGAAATAAAGCAGATAGTATGAATCTTAGATATTTAGAATTCATTAGTGTTATGTCTGTAATACGGTCTCATGTCCCAGCAAGCTGAGGAAAAAGGATGTCCAGTGGGAGTGCAGAGCTGAACAGTTATGTTCCTTATCAAATGGGAGGATGTATCAAATGGATGTTCCACTGGGGTCTGTCCCAGTGATATTCAGTGCTCTCACTCCTTACCCAAAGGTCACATCACAGAAGAGGCTCGCTTGACTTAGAGACAAATGAAGTCTGGTACATTGCCAGTACTCTGGAGGCCAAGAATAGGATTCCACATAGTTGTGACAAACTGGAGATACAAATGAAAAGTTTTTTATCTTTTTCGACTTCTACAAGTGTGAGCACCACGCCCAGGAACCATAACCTGCAGAAACTGAAAATGTGGAATTGCTGAGGAGGGAGAAATTCAGATAGAAAAGAGCATAGAAATGACAGCTGAGAGCAGCCAGGACAGGAGCTAACAACGCCATGCTGCTGCCAGCACAGACTGTCATTCTAGAATGTGGATAGCAGACAAGCTTGCAGAGGAACCCTTTTGCTAGAGCAGCACTGATAAGGCTTTAGCTGGATTGCTGTGGCTATGTCAGGGACCACACTTCAAGATGTCTACGGACTGGTCAGAGACGGTCCCAAACACAGCAATAAAAATGATGAAGTGATCTATAAATTATGAATTAGGGTAAAATATTGGAAAAGTGGTGTATTTAGCCAAACAGACTGAGAAGAGTCTTGATAACAGTCTCTCAGACGTGTAGAGGGCTATTTTATGTGTCTGCAGAAGTAACGAGAAAATTCAAGAAAGATTCAGGTTACATCATCAGAAAGATTTTGTAACAAAAGGGCCACGAACAGCGGGAAAAATTGGTGGAGGTTTTGTGCATCCCTACTGAAGATTTCAGGATAGGCTGACAAACGTCTGCCAGGAAGCATCCAAAGGTTGCTGCTTTTGCCTTGTATCACGGAATTTATTCCTCCCAGCCCTACAATCCCATGGTTCTGTTTGCTCTTTATCCTTTTTAATTCTAAACACTAAAAGTTCTGACACACACCCCACTGAGAAATACATTTGATTTCAATGAGCCCAGAATATGTTTCTGTTTATCCACCTTCTACTTTTACTTTCTGCCGAAGGCAAAAGACAAATTATTACTGTTCTCATTCACCCAACTGTTTTAGTGAAACATTTCGTTTCTCAGTGATGATCTAGCAACTGAAAGGCTCAAGTCCATGGGATGTGAACATTGTAGTCCCAACTCAGATATAAAATGAAGGTTAAGAGGAAGCAAACACATACTTGCTGTTTCAGGAAGTATGTCAGTGTCTGGCAGCTTGTTCAGAAGGCTCCTTATCTTGTATGGAGAGACTGAGCTGTACATGTTTCATTCAGGCAGAAAGACAACAAAAAATTAAATCTTGAACACTGCCATAAATATCTCCAAAACATTGTTTGTTGTTTAATTTACAATTTCAGATGACTGGCACAGCTCAGACTGAAAGGACAGAAATGATGCAAATAACCACAGGAACTAAGAAATGCCAACAACAGTATTAATCTTTCTGTGGAGATTTTATGGAAGCTTCATAGAAAAGTTGGATTGTAGGGAAATAGGTACTAATTTTTTTGTTTGTTTTAACCAGGCTGAGTTTTATAGCAAATGTCCATCCACAGCTCATTTGGAGCTATTATAGGGATTAGGTGAAAGGCATAGGCTGTAATTACAAGACAAACCATGCCAAGCCAACGTGGGCATTGTTCAGGAAGTCATGCCAAATGACATCCCAAGCACACCATGTGGACAGAGGACCTGCCAACAATTTTAAATTGTGAGAAATTGTCTCAGTATTTTGCTTCACTTTGACAGCAACACGTTTTAAAAAAATGTCAGCCAGTTACACAGGGGCTGGCTGCAGTCCAGGGGTGAAACTGTGATGAAGAGGGCCATTAGTGAAAAATGCCAAGCTCTGAGTTTCATGTCATTAATATTTATGACACAGTGTGAAGAATCTTATTTAAATGCCACTCTGTGTGTGGGTCGGGGTGAAGGAAAAGGAGGGATGCTAGGGAAGGAGAGTTACAGTATTTATGCTAAAGTGTGTGGGCATCTTGACAAGGAACAAAGCCCTTGACAGACACTGGGTAGCAATAATTAGTCTAATGATTGGATAGTTACGCTTTATCTGACCTCTGATTTTAATGGCATAACATTCTAAAAATGACTGTTCTGTCAAGTTGCCAAGTAAAATGCATTTGGATGGGAATTTGAAAACCAAATATAATTTTTAACCATCATCTATTATTTTGGGTAAATTGCCTGAAGTGGACTGAACCTCAAATATTTATTTCATGCTAGCCTGCTCGTCCTGAAATTCTGTTGTGATTTCAGGCAGACAATATGTTTTGTTCAGTACAGTGCTATAACTCCTACCAGCGCCTGCTGAAGTCCTGCAGTAACTGAATTCCTCCCTCTGCAGAGAATGGGAAAGAAACTGTGCTGCCAGGGAGTGCTGCCCTCGACCTTTCCTGGGTCACAGGAGGTGGTGAGGCACTTTCACATCCAGAACTTCCATAAGCAATGGAGTTTGTGCACTTGCTAGATTCCGATTCAGAATTTGGTTTTCTCCACAGTGAAACTCTGTACTGTTTGTGTGACTGTCCTGGGGTGACAATGCTCTGTGCTTCGTCACATGGCTGCAGTGAGTCCCTCTCATGTTTCTATAAAGTTCACAAAAGATTTCATGAACTATGTAGAGAGTCGTCATTTCCCTGTTTTTAATGCAAATTGTCTCCTTCTCTTGACATAAATAGTCTGTTTTATGTCCTAACTTAATTCCTCCAAACTGCTGTGTTTTTTCAACTTATGTTGTTATGTCAAGAAATAAATGAAGTGCACTATACACATCATATTTTTCATGCAAGTGTCTGGCATGCGTATTGCTTACATAAAAACACAGCATTGTTTAAGAAAGAGAAGAATTTAGAGGGAGCTGGTATAAGATATCCTTTTTTTTTTTTTTAAGCAGCAATTCCTTGGAGATTAGGGGTTTTTTTTTCAAATGACCGTATTTCATAGGCTAAAAAGAGAAATCTGCTGTTCAAAAGACAGAAAACCATCAAGTGAAATCAAAATTACAATTTTATACATAGGAACCCTGCTATTTGTAGCACTAAAATATAAAATGAAATACTATTGGAATTAACTGCTGAAAATTTATTTTAATATGTGCTTGGTCGTGCACTCTGTAACCCAGGAAATGTATCAGCTTTGAAGTCACTGTCTCCTATTTCTATTCAGAGAAGGTCAAAGCTAAGGTTCAGCAGGAATCCAGAAACTTTTAAGGCAAGATGAATTAACTCATGTGGCATGTTGTCCTAAATTATTGCTTTGTAACTATATCCATCTAGAGTATGCAGAAACATCCAGAAGTTAAGGAGAGGTGATTGTACTTTGCATTACACAATTAGGCCTGAAATAAGAAAGAGCTTGGTTTCTCTTTCATTGACTTTTAAGTGATAAACAATGACTATGGAGAAATTCCTCCTCATGAATTTTAATAGACTTCTCATTAGTGGGATATCCTCTTTTGCATTCCTCTGGTGGCTCTTTAAATCACACTGACTTTCATACATTTGCCAGCCTCATCTCAGGGTCCATACTGATTAATTTAAAAAAGCTTCTTGCCATTTCAAAGAAACCTTAGTGGAAGGGGAAGAAGCCCTGTTTGACAATCCTGGGAGGGCCATGTTCAAGGGGCAGTGAGGATCAGCGCTGGCTGGAGGGCTCGCCCAATGCTGCTACCCTGCAGCAGTGCTAAGTTAAAGGGGAGGCTGCCCAGCATCTGGAACTGTTTAGCTTTTAGTGACCATTTTCTACTGAGCACTGAGATTATTTTATCTCCTTTCTACCTCTGCGCAAGGTATAGACATGTGTTCCAACATGGTTATTGTTAGTGGGATTGCTACATTGACACAATTGCATCAACCCAGTTCCTCAGCATTTGATCCATTTCCTGCAAAGAGAGAAGGTCTTTGACATCAGGCCTAAGGAGGGTGACTGCAGGCTGATCCCAAAGGTGCTGAACACTGCTGATCAGGACATCTCCAAATCAAGAGCTGAGGTGAAGTGTACAGCGAAGAAGGTCCCTGACTCCCAAGAGCTGTGCACCTCCTGCGAGGGACTGGGCCCCTCCAGCTGCCCTGGCCATTAATGTGAGCTGAGGGTGCTCAGTATTTTGCATAACCCAGCTATAAATGCATTACACTTAACTGCTTAATCTCAGGGATAAGGGAACATCTGTCATCCAATAGCAGCAAACACCATCTGCCTTTGTATCACCATATTCCGACTTACTTGAACAAATGGAGCTCAAGGGACACTGGGCGCTGCTTAAGAAAAAGCTAAATGTATTTAGACTTGTTACTTTGCCCTTTTGCACACTTGGAATAGCTATAATGAAAGGCTTTGCTCACAAAAGCTTTCATTAGAGTAATTTGCTATTTGTGCTTTCTCTGCAATAATGTCAGAATTATATCATTTTTCTCTAACCAGCTCATGGAAACTATCCAAACTAATTATGAAATAACTCACCTCCCATTAGTGCCGACCTTAGCCAGTAGCCTATGTCCTTTTTCAAGATAATATCAGGAGGCTTTCTTGATCTTTTCAGCTCTTGCCCAGAAGAATGTCTGGTCCAGCCTTCTGCTTCTCCTTGCTGATACTAAAAGAAAAGAAATGCAAAGGCAGCACGGTATCAGGCAGAAAATCTTCTCTGGAAGACTAAAGTAGATCTCTGGAATATTGCCAACAGAAATTTACAGCTGAGTTGGTTTGAACACTTTGTACTGTTCATAATTTATAGTGACTTCTTATTAATAATTTTAATGTCTGGAGGAAGATGAAATTTTACTCTACTGCATTGTGGAGTCAAATTTTAAAGATGTTCAAATTATCTGACTAGATAATTGTTCCTCTTCTGGGTTTTGACTATGACTGCTCCTTCTGTTACTTGATTAAACATAGCAGAGCATGTGTCCTGGTCTGAAGTAGGAAATGGTTCTTTAGGAAGCTTTGGGAAATCTATCACTTCTCCCACTACTCCAATGCACTCTAAAGGCAGTTAATGATAACAATTGACGCTGTGCTTTCCAAATTTAGCCCTCGAGGGACTGATGTGCTGAGTGTCCCCAGAAGAGTACTTGACTGGAAAATCAAACTTAGGGACTGGCGCAGAAAAGGATGCTTGAGTAGGCCAAATGAACCCAATATAAACACAGCTCCAAGAACTAAGAGGAAATTAGTGGAGAACTAGAACAGGTCATAAATCTAGAGAGAAAAGAAATATGTTTATCTGGAATCTTGGAATTCAAATTCAATTTGTATCTAGTGCTTGGTTGAACTTTTCAGACAACATTTTACAATGTTTGTCATTTGCTATGCAATTTGTACATTTTATCATAATTTATAGAAACGGTCTCTCTGTTTCCCCTAAATATGTACAGAGGCAAGGTCTGTAGACAGGTTTTGTACATATTTGACCAATTACATCCGTGCAAAACCCCCCTGAAAGAATGAAGCATTTCATTTGAAATGCTTTATGCTCGCAGATAAAGTTCCAGCTTTAAAGCGAACAGCATTTCTAAAGCCCCAAAGTCTTCATCAGAGTTCCACACTCGCATCTCTGTTCTCACCATAAAAATGAAAAGTGATGTCTCGAGGTAATGTTTAACATTATTTCTGTCTCACAACAGCACTTGAGAACCTGAAAAACTGTTCCCACAGTATTTAGGAACTGCAAAATATCTGTAATACGAGGCAGATAGGTTTAGGTTATTAGCTCCTAACAGACTGGGGGTAGGAGGAGAAATAAGCTCTGAGAGATGAAATGTTACAGCTCCATTGAATTCCAATCCAGCAAATGGCACAACAGAACACGTTAACTCATAAATTATCACGGAAACTGGAGCAGCCTCTGAAGGGAGACTCACGTACTTGTGTGTCATTGTTTAAAACTATCTTCTAAGTCTGGAGACTGAAAGAAAGCTTTGCATCACCTTGCAAGTTGAAAGAAAATACGAATTTGTTCAAATTCCCTATGAGCACATCTGGAATAGCCTCCAGTATTTTGCTGCCAAACTTCAGAGCCAGACACTGTGAGGTTTCTCTGGTTTTATCTGCACCATGAGCCATGGTACAGCACGGACATAATTGAGCTGTTCCTGACCACCCTGCCTCAGCTGCTGAAAACAGGATCCTTATTAGTGCTGACATTAGTGCAAGCCTATTTATCTCACTCTCCCTCCACTGGATTACTACCATGCTTCTCAGAATGTCTTCTCAGCCTCAAATTAAATTGCAAATTATAATGTAAATTAAATTGTTCTTTTTTCCTGGCTATCTTTGGTTTCAAGAAGGCTGTACTTCCCAAACAAACAGCACCATAAGGCCTCGGTGAAAAAGATATGGGGAGAAGCCACTTGTCTTCTTTTGGCTGAAAATCAACTGGATGAAAAGGCTTCTGTCATGATCACACTTCATTTCCTAATATTTTTTTTACATAGATCAGAGGTAGTCAAACCCTTTGAACAGGTACTTCAAAATAATCCAGGTTACTTTAAATATTACTGAAAGTATTTTGATTTGTTGTTTTTGTTTTTGTGTTTTTCTACTCTAAATGAATGTCCTTTAGCACAAATTTCATGAATACCTTTGTCATCAAATTATAGGGATCAATAACCTCTGCTGAAGAAAAGGCAAGTCTTGATGAGAAACTTTAGTGAATCTGCACTGGGGGGCATTAACCTCATTGCTGTGGTTTGCTGGAGCCTGAGCTGGGCCCAGCTCAGCAGCCTCATGAAGAATTGGCTGACAAGAACAAGTCCTGCATAGGAGATGTGAAACAAGTCAGGAAAAGATCCTTTACAAGGCTGCATGGAATACAGGCTATTCCCTTGGCTAATTTCCCATCAGTAACCATTTCATTAGTACGGAACCCTTCAGGGCCTGTGAGTGCCCATGAGCACTCTCCCCCGCTGCACAGCGACCATTGTATGTTCTATATGTAATGTGCGCTGAGGCTGCGCCACATGGGGCTTTTCCCCTAAACAGAAAACTTCCTCTGAAAACTCTTTTTGGCTAAGTTCCTGGAAAGAATTATAGGGTGGGGTTTTTTTTCTTTTTCATAAAAGACAAGTTCCAAAGTGACAATTTCTTCCAGTAGGTAAAAGGAATTCAAACTTACCCTAATAACTGAGTACTTTAGGGCAGTGTACAAAAACTTTCAAGATAAATATATAGATACAGATGATACAGATATGAGCTTTTCCAGACTTTTCAAAAGACTTAAGGAGCCTTTCAGAGATCACATGCAGTCGATAGCTACTCACTGGTGATGAAATAACAGCCTCTTTTCTCCTGGTGTTTGCAACTGATACCGTTTAAACCCCTTTCCCTCTTTCTCTGATGGCCCTTATATTCTTTTACACCTAAATTACAAAAGGAAACAAAAATCTTTCCATAGGTAGATGATACACATTTAATTGTCTTTGCTGGGAATGTCAAAGTGGGCAGTGCAATCCCTCTTACTTCAGCAATAGGAATAAACCCTTGTTTGATAGTTTGCCGATTCCTAGATGATCTCTTAGAAAAGATAAATTGCCAAATTTCTCCACGTCCAATCACTGACATATTTGCATATACCAAATGAGAATACATGGGAAATAATGATTGAAAATCAGAGATAAGTGTTCTAGCGTAGAAGGCAAGCAAAATATAACCTATGACAAAGTAGATCACACATATTTATAATGCAATATCTGGCCAAATTCCACTGGATGACACTGACAGGCTGGTGTTTCAAATCCATGTTCAGTACATGTGTGATTCATTTACTTCATCCATATGGGATTCTGAATATTTGTTATGAATTAACAACATCATCTTCAGTAATAAAAAAATAACTAGTTAAAACAAAAATAATCCTCATTTGTGACAGGGGTAGAAATGGAGGTAAGGAATTCTGACTCTTTGTCTATCAAGTCAGTAAAATTAGCCAATTAGAGAAAAATGGCAGGAAATCAGAAGGAACTAAATCCCTACTTGTATCCAGGAAGGAACTGCACTGCTGGAAGCCCAGCTCATGTAACTGAGAGCTTGAGCCGCTACAGAACTCAATGCCTTTCTCTGGTTCACAGCTCCAGCTTTTCCCCCTATTTCCACAGCTGTTTTATTTCTGGCCTATGCACTGCAGCCATGTTAACTAATTGGTGAGATGGAAACCGTCCTTTTCCATGCAGAAGCCAATTCAAAGAGCAAGTCTTTGAACAAGAGCAGGCTGGGTGAGACTAGAGTTCTGGCCCACGCTGAGCACCTCACCCCACGTCCCTCCTGCTACCCTGGCAGCACGAGTGTTGGGACAGAGCTGATGGGCAGGGCCCATCAGAGCCTGCCCGTGCCCCTTGCACTCACTCTCCTCCCAAAAGTGCCTGCAGAGCACCCTCTGACTGAGAGCAGCCCTGGCAGCTGTGGGCACAGAGGGAGAAGTGCTTGCTTGGGGCAGCCCAGCTGCCCCTCTGCCTGCGCACACCCCTATCAGAAGGTGACAGTCACAAAATATCAAAGGCTGCTTTTCCTTTCCCAACTCCCTGCCTGTTGTCTTTTCTCCAAACGTGAGTCCATCTGCGCCTTCCCGAGCGATGGACGTGTGGTGACATCTGCGTCACTTCGAAAAAAGCATTTGTGTGTTTGCTTCTCACGGGAAGTGGGAATTGCCAAGAAATAATCATCAAGACCTTTTGTTGCTTTTCCCTTTTTGTATCCACTTTTGAGCAACCTCACCAACGCAAATCAGATTTAAGCTCACAGAGTTATGGAGAATAAGGTTCTTGAAGCATCAGAACAAATATTCTTGATTCCAGAGGGAATCTATTTACTTCATTAGATCACAGAGATAACCCATAGCTACAGTGAGCTCTCACTGACATCACTGTACTTCCCGTGTGGTAGCAAGTTCTCAGGGCTGCTCTTGGGGCCCATGCACTCAGAGATTGTCAGACTGATGGACACTTCTAAGTATTCCCAAGACAGCACTGGAGACTGAGACAAGACCATTTCTGTAAACTATTGTGGGACAAAAGCAGTAAATATGTTATTTTAGAAAAAGCTGAATCTGGTGGTTCAAGAAAAACAGTAACAGCTCTTAAAGCAGAATTGCCAAAGTGAAATAACACATTACTATCATTCAGATTTGGTGCCTCCTCACAGTTTTGACAGAAATACCACTTCGCATGCAAATCTCCCAATGAGGGCAAACAAGCTTCTCCTTTACACTACATTTGTATAAATACAGATAAACTCTGGTGAAATGAGTCACTCTAAACATACAGTACAAGGTAGAGGGGAGAATTGGACCCACAAATCTGCTTCTCAGATTTAACTAGTTTTGCAGTCCTGAAGAGAATATGATGGTGAAGGGGACAGCCAAGAAGCACCCAGGTACCTCTGCAGCCATTTCTGCTCCTGAGCCTGTGAGGTTTCTACTGCATTCTGCACTTAGTGAGGTCACTGATGGGCACGAATCTGTGCATCATATCCTGTCCTTATCTCAGAAAGATGAAATAATGAGCCACTCCTTGCCATAAAATACCTGCCTTTCACAATTCTGCCTCTTTTTCATCATTATGATTAATTTATTTCAAGGCAGCTGATCAGTACAAAACATTTGGTTTCAACCCTGCAAAAGATGTGGGATTTTCCTGAGGAAAACCAAGCCACACAGTGACAACACTGTTGATTAAAAACACAACAGCTGCCATCCAAAGCAGTTTATGACTTATCCCTTCTGTGGCAGGGGGACATTATATTGATAGTGGGGATGATAAGTTATGGAAAGAAATTAAAATCTTTTATCCAAACCTTTCAGATGTATCCTTAAAAAAACCCCATCAGTTCTTCATTGATTTTAATTTTTCTTTGGAGATTGCATTTGTGAGTTGCAGCTCATCCTTAACTAATAAAAGTTTGCTTAGACACAAGGGAATTTAACATGAAACCTTCAAAATGAAGAGATGAGAATAAAAAGTAAACAAAATTTAAATATTTTGGCTTCTCAAGACCAAATTATCTTTTCAACCACATTTAAAATCTGCTTTACATTTCCCCAAGTGAGAACTTCTGGCTCAATAGCCAAAAATACAGACTTATGGGGATGGAGTATAATTTCATAAATATTGTTGTTTATCCGCAAAAGCTTCCAGATTAGTAAGCAAAGGCACAGGTTTATCCATCAAATGAAAACCTATAAAATCTTAGCTAGCAGTGGCATTACGTAGCAGGCTGATATTATCTGAGACAGCTATCTGATGGAAAGAAATCATCTTTCTACAGGAATATTCTTGGTGTTCACAAGAGCTCTGTTTTACAATGACATTCCAAAAGCAGTAGAAAGTTAGGGAAAGAGACAGATTTCCTTGGAGGGATTCCTATCTCTGGGCACCAGTAGCTTTTGCTTCCAGACAAAAAGATTTACCCTGTGGGAGTTCTATGAACTTTCTTTGAAGGACACAATTTTTGCTTCAGAATAGCTCAGACGGTTCTAAGCTGCAGGTATTTTGAAAATAAAACTAAGTTTCCATAAAAGGCTAAAAATATTCCCTGAGCCCTCTCCCACATCAGATTGCAGGAGCTGGACACTACTGTGCTATCAATACAGTCAGTATATTTTTCAGGAGCAAAATACAAACATTGAGTTAGAACACTTAATATAAGTTTGCTAAGTACTTTTGCTTCCTTTCTTGGTCATGGTTCTGAGAGTGTTTGTTTAAATGAGGAGGAAAATGAATAGATTCCCCAGACTTCCCTCTACTGCCAGCAAATACAGCACTCACCGTTGTCCTTTGTATACCATGTGGTGAGAAGAGAAAAATTAGATTCTCCTGTTAAAATACTCGTTGTCTGTCACTACTTTGCTCTTCACTTTTCCTACAAATGTATACTTATGGCCACTTCAGTTTCTACTGACTCTTGCAAAGACTTTGAGAAACATCTTTGGTCTAAATTCTGTGCTCCCATGAGCCAGCATTAATTCCGAGCTTTCCTACCACCCTGACAGCAATGCTGAGGAGAAGTGTGCTGGGGGATCAGCCCAAGGGTGACAGCTTTTATTGGGGAGGTTTCCTCAAGCACAGCAAAAGTGTGGTGTTGGGAAGAGAAGGATGCCACTCCAGCCTCCCCTTTCTGCTGGGCTGCAGAGCTGTCTGGAATGGCACATTAAAAGGCTCTTTGACGAGCGAGCCGTGCACCGTGCTCTGTGGATGAGGATCTCGGCCGCAGCACTGACAGATCAATCCCCTTCAAAGCACATTAGACCTCTCACATGCAAATAAAAAAGCTTCTTTGCTTAACTTCTAGGATATATACCTTCCAAGAAGGAATTTTAAGGCAATGTGCACATATCATTTCCTACGAGATTCATGGAGATACATTTTACAGAGATAAAGACAACAGTATTAACTATATATTGTTATACATGAACATTCATTGGTACCGATTTTTGTGTCAACCCCATGTGTCAGATATCTGTGAATGATTCTGCCAAAGCTCTGGAAGCTGGCTAGGAACCACCAGGCGCCAGGGAAAGCATCTGTGCTCAGGATGGCAGGGTGTATGAATGGCGCTGCTCATCTGCCTGTGGACCCCAGGCCATGCCAGCTGTCTGACAGGATCAACTGGAAGGCAGATCAATGAGAGGCTCTGTGAGAGAGGCCATGGTACACTCCAAAACCAGTTGCTTTCCCTTTCACTCCCCTGCTTTTATGCACTGCTCATATTACTTCAGTTATTTAACTTCTTTAATCTGATAAACATTAATAAAGCAGCAAGTTCTCCTCCCAGCACTGAATTTTTTAATCATTTCCGTAGGCAGTGAGCTTACAGTCTGCTCCTTTGCCAGGGTCAGACAGCTCAGATTACACAGCCACTTTCCTGCATTAGCACCCACGGATTTATGGAGAAAGTTTCTATTCTGCTTTGTAGGCAGTGAAAATCAACAAGACTGGCAGCATGACCAGCTTTGTTGTATGCCCTGTTCTGAAGGGAACATTGTTGTCGATTACTCAAATGTTTTTACCTTTAATGGTTTCCTTTAAATTGCCTCATTTCATTGTGTTGTGCTTAGCTCACTGGCACTTATTAATCTGCTCTGCTGAGGAAAGACATATCAGTCGTATTTTTCTCATTTTTGAAATAAAAACAGATTAAGTTGAATTCAAATTACCCATTTTGCCAACAAGGAAGAATGTAAAGAAAGCTTTCCTCATCATTTTGAAGGCCTTTTCTCCTCTATTTACAGCTCTTTTTATTTGAGCTCCATGAACATTTGTGTGGGCAAAGCTGTGTTGGCATGAACAGTACACAGAGAGAATTTTGGGCCTGTAAGAGAGAGTTGCTATCTCCAAATTAGATTCTTGATTAAATAAACCACATATTGACAGCCTTAGAGTTGCCTTTTAAAGGTCAAGACATTCAGCCAGAGAACAGAAAGACTGTGTACAAAACACAAAGGCCTGGTCCGTGTCCCAAGGACCTTTGCTAAGCAGCACAGGTCTGTGAGCAGAGCACAGCAAGAACAAAAGGGGAGCGACAAACCAGAAGCAGCAGCATGGTCAGATAATGATGGCTCTCTGTTGCTATTGACTCATGTCTCTGAGTGCTGCCAAAGAAGAGTTTCCTGATGGAGGTGTGAAGAGGAGAGCGTATTTTGCTTTTGCCCTAGAGTGTAAGGTATTTTCAAACGCTGGTGATGATAAGAGCAAGAACTAAATGGAATATGGTGAAATGTGTGAGAACACCAGACACACCAGAAAAGAACTTTACTCTTGAGCTGGAAGCTGGAAGGTCGATGTGCAGAGGGACATTCCTCCAATTCCTTCCAAACTAAAACTAGGAAGGCAAAGTTAGGCAAGGTAAGAAAGTCACGCTGTCTCCACACTCTTCTTGCAAGTAGTCGGGAAGATGTGTAAGTTCAATGTTACCAGAGGAAAAAGAGCAAGAGAACAGACAGAGTCCAGCCTGAAGCAAGAGAGCTGTTTGCTCTGGGAGCATCAGAATATATCCACCTGCATTTTTTCTATTTGTATTTTGTGGCTGCCAGGTTTCTAAGGGAATCATATTAACACCTTCCTGGGACTGTGCAGAGCTCCAGCTGAAGCTCCAGCACCAGCAGGCTGATGGTTCTCTGCTGCCTGGGTGCTGTCCCTCCTGAGATGGCCACTGACACCCTGACTCTTTATGAAGGCATGAAAATGGTGTCTCTTTTAAACAGGACAGTATTTTTTTTGAGGTGTTCACAGTATTTTGTTACATTTACCTTTCCACTGGATGTGTTTGATGCTGGTCAGTCAATCTGAAGGGTCCTGGGGTTGTAGGAACAGATAGATATTCAAAGATACAGATAAACACACAAACTGGAAGTTATTTCAGATATTTCACCCCCATATTTTTTAATTATCTTGTAGTAAGAGCTTCAGAAATTATTTTATATTACTATTCATGACCATAACTCTTCAGAAACCTGGGGCAATTAAAAAAAAAAAAAA
>WBMY01001998.1:157864-252776 GCA_013397315.1 Donacobius atricapilla
CACTTCGCTGCCTCCAAAGAAAATAAAAAGAAGCGACTCCCCCCCCCACCCCCGCCGCCCCCACTCTCGAAAGGGCAAGAACTGAAACCACCACGCAGCAGCTCCGTCCGGCCGGCACCGAAGGGCACATGCGGCGCTTCCCCGCGGGCTGTCGCCTTCAGCCCCCGGCCCGGCTGTGCCAGCCCCGCAGCTCCCTGGGCTTTGCCTTATTCATTTTGGGCTCTCCTCCGTTCAAAACAGATGTGGTCAACTTCTCGTGAGTAGAGAGCAACTACGTATTTCCCCGCCCTGCGAAGTAGGTAGAAGCCTCAAAGAGCATCTGATGTCCCGGGGAGGGCGGGTTATGTCAGAACTCAGTCATCTCAAAACACAGCGCTCGCTGCTCCCCAGGAGCTCCGTCACCCTGTGGGTTCGTCACCTTTCTTTGACATGAGGGCGGCCCCCGGACCGGCCGGGGCCACGGGTTAAGCGCCGAGGGAGCTGATGAGCCGTGCGCGGTGCATTGGAGACCGGAGCTCCGCCCGAGGAGGGGGGATCGGGAGCCCGTCCAGTGGGGAGAGTGCCTCTGGGACGCTGCGCCTTCCCCCGGGAGCGCGGCGGGGGATCGCTGCCCGGATGAGAGGGGTGCAGCCCGGGCAGGGAGGGGATCGCTGCCCGGGGAGCGGGCGCGCTGCCGGCAGGGGGCGGCCGCTCCGCGCTCGCCCTTTCTCGGTGCCGGTTCTTGCGAAGAGCCCAATAGTGAGGACCTGAAGAGCTCGTCTGAGCATTTCCCTCCCTTGGCTTGACATGCTGCCTTTTGGAGATAAGACGAGGTATTTGCTGACTGTTGTCACACACTTCAACAGCGGGACTTCAAGTTGAATTGGAGTAAATTCGGCTATTTTTAGAAGTGGAGTCAGGTTTCCATTTTGAATATTTTCCGATAAACAAAGCCGCGGGGATGCAGCGCCCGGGCGATCTGCAGCTCCCACGGTATATCTGGGCGGGAGCTCGGGTTAGGAAGCCCTGCGCTCGGCGCCTCGGACACGCCGTCTCGGCGGGCTCGCTGCGCTCCCGCTGCCGAGCCGCTCGCACCATCTGCTCACCGCTGCTGGTTGGCGTCTTCCCCGAGTCACTTGGCGGGGATGGACGCATTCTGAATGGGGTTTTGCTGCTGCTGCTCCTCTCTGCATGGGATGGGGCGGTAAGAAGAGAAATCCCCATTAATAATTGACTCGCAGAGAGCTAGAAAGCTTCAGGGGTCACCTGCTTGCTTGTGACCATCTGTCAGGCAGTCCCCTTTCTGCTGCTGCTGCTTCCTGAGGTTCATTTAACAGAAAAAAAGAAGCTTTTAAAATGCCTTTTAAGTGCTGAATTTATTTTTTTTATTAAGGCTGTACATAGGTGCAGGGTGCATAGTTGGAAGTAGTTAACCTTGATGGTCTCTCGAACACCAGTGAGCGGTGTGGCACTGAAGGGCAGCTTGTTTGCCCAGGAAATAGGGTGCTTGCAGCTTTGAGAAGTAGCCTTTTCCTAGTTCAGCCTGTCACACTTCCTTTGGAAACTGGATGTAGTATTGAACAAATAGGAATGCTAAATAATAGTAACTGCTGTGTCGGATTTGTTTTCCCCATGGGCAGGCTTGGTTAGTCCTTTTTTTTTTTAATTTCACTCTGAGGCACAGTTTTGCGTTTTTGCTGTTCAGAAAGAGGCAGCACTTCAGAAAATACAATTCAGTTGCATCTCCGTGATGGCAATGCCTCTGCAGTTAGTGAGGGGGTTGCAGAAAGACTGTGGACTTTTGAGCCCTTGCTTGGCAACAATTCTGTGATGTTTTTGAAATGATTGAAACATTGCAATTGTCTAAAAACTCTCTTCTCTGCTGTCTTGCATGGAATGTTTCTTCTCCTTATTGTTTAAATAGAAAACTATATATAGTAAGGAATACCTCTGATATATGTAAGTTTGTATTTGAAAAGACAAATGACCAATTACTTGACTGTATATTGGTTCAAAGATGATAACATGTAGAGCTGAGTGGTTTGAAAGAACTGCTGTACTTTGTAAAGAGGTTTAGTATTCCACTTGGTAGTGTTATTTAGGACTTGAAAAGAGAAAATCCTAGCATCTAATACCATGCTTTGTTTTACATGAATCCTTGCAGAGCAGCAAACATTGAACAAAGACTATGCTGTTAATGTTTTGCTACTTAGCATTGTATTTACTCTCTCAAGTAAAGCAGTGTTCCCTGAGCTACTTTCAGCTCTTTTCTAATCATAATTTACTGCTTCTCTTTTTTTTTGTTTTGTTTCATAATATGCCAAAGTTCTCACAAGTCCTGAAAGCAATAGACCAAGAAGTTAGTTAATCTGGTATCTAGTGGGGCACAGAGGCATATTCAGCTGCATATTCTGAGGCACAATTGCTAACAGATAGTTTCTGTATCTGTTTCTCAAATATTTGTCCATAGGAAAAGATCACCAGCTCCATCATTTATGACTGCGTAATACAAGCTGTTTCCACTCATATTAATGAGCTCTGAATTAGAACCTAATTTAGCAATTTTATAATGAGTGTTGAATAGTTAATTTATTTTTTCAGCAATTAATTAATTCCCACATTGTCTTATATAGTGGTTCTGTTGGTAATTTCCAGACACAAAGAAGTTTCATTCGGTGTCTAAATAATACTTAGAAGATGTACGCTTTGTGATTTTTTCGAGTATGGGGTTAGGGTTATTATTTCATATAACTGAATAGTTGCCTCCTGATCCAGTTTGTAGGGCAGTTTGATATTAGTATCTGTTTTTGTGGCTTGAATAAAAATTGTATTTTCTGGCAAGGTGGCACTTTAAAAGATGTTTCTTTCTAGTCACAATTCGTTCATAAAGTGACAACTGTTGGAGTTGCTGTGCTCCCCGGTTCATGTGGTGAAGTTCTGGAGAGAAGGGCTGCAGGTCATCAGCTTAACAAGTGTGCACCCGTGCTCCTCTCTCCCCTCCGATGTGTTGCAGATGAGCACATTCCCAGGGCTTACACCTGGTGTTTTCATCTGCAATGCCTTGAGATTGGCAGTGTCTGCAGGAAGGCCACATCCCAGCCTCCTTCCAGGCTGGCCCGGCTTTTTTTCTCTGATAAAACTGCCTTGATTGAATTCCACCTGAGTAGTGCGAGGCTACAATCCTACAAGCGTGTAATCCAGCTGAATAGCTTTGAGTCCTCCCTCCTTTGAGCAGGTGAATACACTGGGATCCCACAAGTAGGAAGGTATGGAATCAGTTATCTATTACTTTATTTCATACTGGTGAGGTGAGTGGCATGTAGAGGCTGTTAAATAGCTGTTATCCATGAGGTGCTGTTCCAGGATGGTCGAAGTGCAGCACAACAAAGGGGAAGTGTGTCACCGGCACACTCAGAGACAAGATGAATTTGGCTCACTCAGTGAGACTGTGTTGGCTGACAAAACTTCTGGCTGGAGAGTTTGTTACTGCACAATAAGGGTCAAGAGTTTTTAAATGCCTTGCTCCTATCAAGTTTAAGCTTTTTTTTTCTTTCCCAGCTTGTGTTATTTTTTCCTTCCCAAAGTTTTATAATTGCCTATCATATTTTGGCTTCCCAGGAGCAGAAACATTTTCAAGTAAGGTAATTCTGCTTTGTTGCTACAACTACAGTTGTTCTAACCAGATGCTCTAAAGGCATAATCTGCAAGTTTTGGGGGTTTTGGAGGGTCACACTTATGGCTAAATTCATTATCCTTTGTCTTCCTGAAGTTTTATCTTTTTACATTCCTTTAAACAAACAACCCATGCATTGCCATCCTCAAACATCACACTTATTTCAACCCGCTATGGAATATTTCTGTGCTTCTGACTTCCTGTTTGTCCCTGTTTTAAAAATATGGGAGTGATTCTCTCTTAGTGCTCTTTGTACTCAGAAGCAGCAGACTGCCAAAACTGCTAAAGTAAAATTTCTCCTCTCGATTAGAAGTAACTGTATTGTTACAGGCAGCTTTTATCTGATTCCCTAAATCTATGGTGTGATGAAGACAAATTATTGACCCAAATCTTATATGCCCTTCAGTGGAAATAAGATTATTTGGTTACAAATACATCTTGGCTTGTTAGCAGGTTTGAGAAATATTTATAAATGAATTAAGGTGGGATTGTATTTGGAAAAATAAATGTTCTTAACAGTATGGTACTTCACAGTGCTTCAGTAAGGATTCCAGAACTGATGTTTACTGTCAAACTGTGCTAAAATTCACTTACTGCATTACCTGAATATATCAATTACATTTACTACTTGGAGAAAATTCAAGCACAGTTGTTTGGGTTTTTGGTTTTTTTTTCTTGATGGCTGGTGGACAATCAGTTAGTAATGTGCTGCCTGAAGTACTACATTAGTCAGGACATTTGCTTTCTAGTCTCTGTCTAGAGGGCTTTTAAAAATGTCTTTCCGTTTTAGACAGCTATCTGGAGTTGAATCTCCTAATTATGTGTCATATGTGTTCTGTGCATTTGTAATACGTGTGTGCTGAATTTTTTGTAATTGAATGAAAATTCTGATTTTCTATGATGAAGCTGCTGGAGGTTTTCTGCACTGAAATGTGCTGTGGCCTGTGTTTTTTTAAAAAGGTGCTGCATACAAAAAAAAGTAATAATCCTAAAAATGCACAGGTATGAACCATATGCGCTCCTAACGTGAGCTTGGTAAGTAGACAGTGGGCTTTCAACTTCCATGATTGAAGGACCCCAGTAGCTTTCCAGTGGAGGCATAAAATCCTGTGCAGATAGTTGGGATATGCTGAAAGGGGATTGGCTTTTCGAAGTTACCCAACATAAAGCGTTTACAAGAGGGCTGCAGACCCACGGATTCTTGGGACCATGGCTTGAAACCCCAAGGAAGCTGTGGTGTTAATGCAGGGGATCAGAATATTTTCTCCCACTCATTTGGTTTTATTGGATGTTTACCGAGATTTTCTGAGAACTAAGTACAAGGAAAAAAAAATCCATTTCTGTGAAATCTTGGAGAGTTTTCTTGTTGGTGTAATGATGTTCATAGTTATCCCACTTATAAATAATGTATCCATATCCTTCCTTATGTCTCTCATGATAACAGCAAAGTTGAAAGATTATCCCAAAATATTTTTAACTACTGATTCAAAAAGCATTCAGGAAGGTGAGGAATGTTACCCATATTCATCAAGTTGCAAATGTGATTGGCTACTTCTGGCATTTGTTGTTGGAAATAAAATGAGGTGAATGCTGAAGTATTTTGGAAATGATCTCTAAAACAGCAATTGAAGAGAAGAATAGACTGAATAAATTGTCATTTGAGAAATGTTAAGGAACCACTTACTAGTGATTTACATCTTATATTCCCCCAAAGCTCTAAACTGAACTCCTACACAGAATCTTTGGTATGGAGATGAACTAGTCAGCAGAAACTGTGAGTAGCTACAAGGAGAGTGCACTTTCACTCAGTTCTGCTTGTGCTATGTGATAAAGAAAGAAATGGGTGTGCAGAATACATTAATTAAATACTCTGGTAAGCCTCAGAGGATGGGTAGAAAATAAGATGGGGCAAACCACTCTGACAGTTAACATCCCTTTTTTGCTTCCTCTTGTTTCAGGGCAAGCATTACCACATTACAGTACTTTTGATAATGCCAATAGGCATTGAAATCTCATTTCCATTGTTGGGTGTTTTTTTGGCTGTAACTGGGGAGACTTTAAAGAAAAGGGTCAAATTCCTGGCAGCTGGGGAGAAAAGTGGAGCTGAGGTATACATGGCCTCTGCAGGAGACTCAAGGAAGTTTGACACCTTTCCTTGATTTCTCAGTTATAGAGCATCATGGAGGTTCTGCATTGGGCATCTGCTGAAGAATCCTCATGTGAGGATTTAGGCAATACGTTTTTGACTTGAACTAATACGGTACCACCTGTTCTCATTTTCACCATTAAAGTGTTTTGGTTTTGTCATGGAAAAAATACAATTAATAAAAGCCGAGTATAGAAGTATTTATTTTCCTTACTGGAAAAGAAACATCAATTTACGTGGAATGCTTTCTCATTTATACGATTGACTTGAAAACTAAAATTTTAAAAGGGCATTAAATACAAAAGGGGCTATTTGCAAAGTGCCAAAAAATAAACCCTACTCAAATAGCCCTCATGGATGACACAATGGTTGTAATTTCACATGGGGTCTGGCACTGAAAATATCACCACAAAATATATTTACTTACTTAATAGATATTTTCCCTTATTTGTACATTATGGATAACTCACCCCAGCAGAGAGAGCCATCCCAGAGCCTCTGCACCCCTTCACTCATACCAAACCCCTGGTTTAGGAATTCAGGTGGAAATAAAGTAGTGCTGAAGATTTACGTGACATCTCCAAGCAGGTGTGAATTTAACTCTTAGTCCATTTCTCACTGTAATTACTGGTATTGTCCTACTGCTTTCCCAACAAAATCATTTGGTACCTACTTATTATTTTTTCTTTCTTTGAGTTTGGAGAAAGAAGCAAACATAGGGAGGAGAAATAAAGGTCAGGTTGTAGAATTTTTAGAACATTAATCCCTGAGGATTTATTCTGCTTTCTTTATTGTGCAAATAGAAAGTCTCTTCTGTAGAAGAAGTCTTTCTTGTAAAAAGTGAAGCTTGAAGTTAGATTATTAAAGAAAACTTGAAAATAGCCAAGAACAGCCTGTCAGTGTTAGTTTTCCAATTTGAATACTTCTGTTACAAATAGTAATCTCTGCCTTCTATTTAAAAAAGAGCATTCAGACAAGATTAAAATTTCATCATTCTAAAAACTTATTTCAGTCTCTCATGAGTATGGTTTGAATCAAGAATTAACATTCTAAATTAAGAACTGTGTTCAAACAAGTCATTTAAACATTGAAATGTTTAAACCTAAATGTATGCTAATATATTTGACCGAGTTGTCTCAAAAACTGTCATACTTCCTATTTCAAAACTGCTTGCCTTCTACCATGAGAAAGAGCATCTCTGCTAACTATAATTGCAAAGGGTTTAAGGAAAAAAACCCTATCATTTTTGTCAGTCTACTCTTTTAGTCAGTTTGAGGACACTTCTTTTACAGTCAGTTTACTGTTTCCATCTAATGAGGCTTTACCCAATTTATTTAAATGTTTCAATTTTTTCCATTGCTAGAAAAGAGACAAAACCACTTGGAATGTAACTGTGAAAGAGGAAGTGCTAGAAAGAAAATGGGAAGGGAAGTATAATATCCAAGTGGCTTTGCATTTCAAACTCCTTTGCTAAAACCAAATAGTTCTAGAATTTTTGCTCATGCTTTAAACGATTTTTTGTCTAAATTATGTCAAGATGCTTTAGAGAAATTTGAAGACATCTAGTGGTTATTTTATGGAAGGCAATTGAGAAAACAGTTATGAAGTTTAGCTTGAAATATTGTTGATTTCAACATTGGCAGGATTAGGCTACAGGAATTCAGACACTTTAAAGTCGGCATCTTCTAATAGGCAAGTTTGTAATCCCTCTCTTGAAATGTGTTACCAATAACTGCTGGTTTGAACGGAAAGTCAGCAGAACAGTCCATGCAACTACTAAAAAATTACACATTGTATATATGAGTGGTTGGTGAGCAACAGAGAAAATGGAATTATTTGCTGTTTCATTGAAAACTACTTATCACTGTGTTATGTTATGGAACTGCAAGTGTTAGGCATTCTTTGTGCAAGGTAAGGAATATGCAGGTTTTACTGTCATTGTTGTATCTCGGTGTTACCTTTGCATTCTGGTTTTTGTACATTTTCTCCAAAGGTGCCAAGCAGTTGTGCTGAATGATCACATAGGCGTATTCTTACATAAGCAGTGTGGGTTATACACAAGCAAGACAATCTCAGCCTGGCTGCTAATACTTAAACATCTTCACTGGGTTGGGTTGCTGGGGTTTTTTTGAGAAGTCGGCCATGTACTTTGAAGATAATCACAATGAAGCAAAGATGGGTACAATAAATTATTTAATATTCCAAGTGTGTGAGTAGCACAGTGATTAGTGTTGTGTCAGTATGGTTTGATGCACACAGCACAGGAAATACAGCAAGCTTCTCTTCAGCTCTTTGTGTGCCCTCCTGCATGACCTGGCTCAAGACATGTTGCTTCCTTGTGCCTGTGTTTTCTCAACCATTGATTTTCTATTTTTATTGCCTATTGATACTGAAAACTCCTTGTTTTAGGGACAGGACTACTTTCTGTGCAGCATTTAACAAATTGGGGCCAAAGAGTCTTAATTTCTCTGAAGCTCACAAGGTCTCATGTACTGCAGATTATGTGTGCTTTTATATAAACAGTGATAGAGGGGAGGACCACACGATCCTTTTTTTTTTTTTCCCTTCAACGTTTTGCCTGCCATTGCATTTTTATCCCCTTCTTAGCACTGTCGCTTCAAAATTCCTCTCTAATTTTGTCATCTGATGAAGTCACCAGCCAAATTCAGCAGTCACTACTGTCATGTTTTATAGAGGAAAGATTGAATTTGGCTGATAGGAGTGACTAAAAAATGGTAACTTCATATTCTCCTATTCCTATTTATGAGCTCTGGGATAAATTACATCTTTGTATTAAAGGATCATAGTGCAGTAAAGGATGCATCCCAGTCATGAGGAATATGGCTGCTGTAACTCTTCAACTCTCAGTGATTCCCATGGTGGGATAGAGACACTGCATTGAGTTTAATTGTCTGCATGGATCACTGTGGACCAGTATCTGCTCCTGCAACTTCCAAACTACAGCCAGGGTCTTGTCCTTAGAATCAGCTCTTGACAATGCCAATGCTTGCTGAAGACTGTTCATATGAATAGTCCCAAGTGTTGGTTTCTTCCTGCAGTCCTATCAAAATGACATCTTAATTGCACATGGCACTCCTTGCTGATTTCCAGGAGCCTCACTTGCGGCTCAGGACGTGTCTGGTGTCGGGTATCTGCTGAACTAATTCTGTGCTCTGAGAGTACTTGTGTTAGTCATAATACCCTTCTTGTCGTGCATTGTTAAATAGGACTGAGTGTCAACAAGCGAACGCATGTCAAGACATCGAGAGATTTTAAATAGAGTTAGAATACGTCAGCTCATGCGAAATGCTGGTTCTTCCACCCGTGTGTGTAACTGGGTGAGTAAAAGGAGCTAAATAGTTTCCTTGTTAGAAGAGGCATTTGGTAAAGGTCACTGAACACTGTTCTTTTTCCAGTTGAATTTGAATGGCTTTCCTGTTGCCCAAAGTAAAATGCTTAAAAGGCTTGAAGTTGAAAACCATGCTTTAACCAGTTTAGTTAAGGAGTTGTTGTTAATCTAAAGAGCTTTCTGAGAATCATGCACTATGTTGGCAAATTATTGAACCATCACCCAAGAGAAATTAAAGGACAGGAATATGTTACTCATAATTATGCAGCTCCACATATAGTTCTGTTCCACGTTTAAGTGCTTCATAAACAGTGCTGATACCCAACAAGTAGTCAGTTCTTGTTAAACGTAATTCCTTCCATGTGAAGGTTTTACAGCTGTGTTCCACATCCCTCAATAACCTCCACAAGAAATGTATGCTTATTTTACACAGTAAAAAGGCAAGAGGGTAAAAAATTAATAAGCTCACAGCCACAATTTGAGAACAGGTATTAACATTCAGAGTACATTGTTCTTGCTACACCATTAAGGCCTGGGGAAATCATAACACAACATTGCAGAATAAATAAAATGACAGGTTTCTACTGATAAATCAAATTTCTGCTGTAGCTTTTTCTTTATGCATGAAGGGTAACGGGTTCTTTCTTTCCCTTTCATCTTTAATCAATGCATCCACATATGTAAATTCAGTGTAAATCAGGAGAAGAGAAAATGATAACTTTCTATGTACTCCTTTCCTCGGGAGTAAGTAAGCAGTGAATCAGATTGCTCTGCAAATTGCTATTGCCCAACAACAGCACAGGTTCATTTCCAAACATGCCTTCAAACATGAGCATTTTCAATTACATGGCTTCTGGGCCTCATCGGTCGTTGCAGAACACCCTCCATCTGGTACTATGTTATTACTGCTACTTTTCAGTCTTACCTTCCATTAATGCCAGTCCTCAGTGCTCAGAAACGAAGTCAGCACACGTGTGAATTTGGGTCAAGTCACCAATATTCTTTAAAACTATCAGTTTTTCTGTACCTACCTTCTTGTGTCTGAGGTTGAAGTGCTTCCAGCTGGCATTTGCAGGTTCTTTTCTGCAGCCTTAGTGCTAGATGACAGTTTTGTGTTGGAGAAGCTAAAATTTTCAGGTAATTTTTTATTTTGAGGAGATCAGAGTAAAACGAAAAGGACCCACATGTAATACATCTGCTAACAAGAGTTAGCAGCACTGGTTTTAGAGGTTGTGCTGTATTTACATGCAGACTTTTGTATCTTTAGCTTTTTAATTTGGTCATTTTAATTGAAAATTTTTATTCTTTCTCATTTGGTCTAATAAATTAAAATTCCAATTCCAATTGTTACCAAATTCTAGGTTCTTATTTTGACTCTCAGTGAAACAGCTTTTGCAAATGTGACACTGTCCTATGCAAATCATACTATACATTGCAGTAATAAATGGTCACAGCTCCTACATTTAATGTTTACCCTATTTTAGTACTGAAAAGTAATACTGTTAAAGTAAAATTTCTAGTAATATATTAGTTGTTCTTTGCTTCACTGCAAGAAACACTTGGATGAGATTACTGCACAAAAAAATAGGTATCACTTCTTTAATAAAGGAGGATCATTGGTTTTTAATAATTCAATTTTTTATGGCATGTTTGCCTGCAGTTGAGGTCTCCAACTGATATGTGATTGAAAAAACTCTTTCAAGCCTTCCTATCAGAAGTCCAATGAGTTTCCTTTTGTGGATGGCTTGCTATTAAAAATAACACTGTTAGACTTTAGATTTAAATTGATCACTTGGCTTTGAGTTAAGGGTTAATTGTGCTAGCAGTATTGCATCCTACAGCAAAGATAAAGGTGTGCTGTAAGGAAAATAAGACTATTGTACAGTGCTTTTCATATGTAACATACACTGATGTGTGTAACTGATCAGCGGCTGACTAACCTGACTGAGTTCCATGGCTTCATTCAGCTTCACTCTCAGAATTCCTGTGGTCTGCTGTGCAAATAAAAAATATCCCAAATTTAAAACATGACCACCATGAAAGGTTTCCAGAAGATCAGACTTGTTAATAGGATTTTTGCCGTTCCTAGGCTCGTATGTTATGTAATACAGCAAAAACCCATTTCTTTTGAGAGTAGGGTATGTGCTGTGAGGAAGCCTCGACACTGAGCAAATGAAATAAAAAGCCCTGTATTTAAAAAAAAAAAAAAAAAACAAACAAACAACCAAAAGACAAAAAGAAACTTAAAAGAAAAACCGCTCAGATTTTGGACAAGAAAATATTATAGTGATAAAAAAAGTATACTCATATTATGATGATATGCTGTATTTAGTAAGGGCATTAGGGTTGGCTTTCTAGTGCTAACTTGAGAGGAACAGTTAAATAGTAGATATGCATGGCATTTTTTGATTGGTGATGAACTCTTAAAAATACGATTTTAGGGTTGTTCAGTATTTGGGGTTGAGTTAGACAATGATTGTCATCTGCAAGGAAAGGAAATAGGAGAGATGCATGAAAGCAGTGAGTTCCTTCCTTATTTGAAAGGGGGTTGAATTGGTAATATTCATATTTCTTTGATTTTCAAGCAAAACTTTTATGCTCTGAGTCCAACCAGCATTTCTTATGAACTTGGAGGGCAGGGGAAGTTAACTTAAAAACAGTATATTGGCAACAGAAAAATAGGAAGGGCTCTAGGTGATTGACAAAGTTCAAAATTACCTTTTTAGAGGTTTAAAACAGAAAGTTTTGTCTTCAAATGAATATACATATGTCTTATACAGAAATCCAAATCTTAGGAATGGAAAGGACTGGAACTTTTCAGTCACAAAATGGTGTAAACTTCTGATTTGTGCTCTGAAAGCCACAGCATAAGTGGTCCTCCTCTGCCCTATTCAGGTATTTTCTCTGAGCAAAAATAGCTTCTTTATTATGGGGCAGAAAATGTTACTGTTTAATCTGGGCTGAGTGCTGCGTAAAATTGGAGACTATTGATACAGAGGAGTCTAAAGGTGCATCAACGCCCTCTGTGTGAAAAGATTTAGTTACCCTCACAGTGTCAGCTTCCAGTGTGCGCTAGAGGATTTTCAATTCACGTCATTGGCTGTATTTTTGGTTTTGTTTTACAGAGAAATGGTTAATGCATGGTTTGCTGAGAGAGTTCACACCATCCCAGTCTGCAAGGAGGGAACCAAGTCCCAGAGCGAAGCCTGCGCCTGTCACCAGCCTGCCTGTGCCGAGACCTCCAACTCTGGGACACCAGCGAGGAAAATCTCTGCTTCTGAATTTGACAGACCCTTAAGGCCTATTTTTGTCAAGGACTCGGTAGGAGCAGTGAGCTTCCTCTCTGGCTCTGACAAGAAGGAACAGATGCCTCTGCAATCTCCAAGGATTGAGACCAGTGCAGGGGATCAGTGCTCGAGACTATTAGAACTTGTGAAAGATATTTCTAGTCACTTAGATGTCACAGCACTTTGCCATAAGATCTTCCTCCACATCCACGAGCTGATCGCAGCCGATCGCTATTCGTTGTTCCTGGTGTGTGAGGACAGCTCGAACGAGAAGTTTCTCGTGAGCCGGCTGTTTGACGTGGCAGAAGGATCCACCCTGGAAGAAGCTTCCAACAACTGCATTCGCCTGGAGTGGAACAAGGGCATTGTGGGTCACGTGGCAGCCATAGGGCAGCCTCTCAACATCAAGAATGCCTATGAGGTAAGCCAAAGAAATTTATCTTCAGCAATTCCTGGAAAAGAAGAAGCTGCCACATTATCAGCTGCTGGAATGGTGCCATTTTAGTGCCTGTATTTGGTGCTGTATTGACTTCAAGTGCTCAAGATGCAAACTCAACACCATGGTTTTGGTTATAGTACATGTATCGTAGATAAATGTGCATACAGAAACATGAAGCTAGGACCAAAACAAAAATCAGAGTTCTACTGAGGTGATTATTCAGAGTTCAATACTGAGGTGAATAAATGAAACAAGCAATCTCTGATAAAAGCAAAACCACAAACCACATTTATGAAACTGCGTTCCTCTGTGGGCACAGATCTTTCAATTTATTTCTGTAATTTCTTCTTGACGACAAAAGGTAAACTAGGGATGGTTAATCCATGAGCATATTTATTATAATGATGGCCTAGGCTCAAAAAAAGGCTTCTCCTAGGGTTTGGGGTTTCTGTTTTTTATAGCAGTAATCTTAATCTATTGCCACTCATGTTCCACAAAAATGCTTTTCTGTTGTTAACACACTCATATAGCAACAACTTTATATAATTATTGGCTGGTAATGAAACTTTGTTATCCTGGGTAACAGTCAAATAGAGTATTAAACTTTTCTTACTCTATAAACCAAGGAAGAAAAAGAGGTGGTCTTTAGGCTAGTATACTAATAACAGCATTTTTTTTTTTCTTGTATCAGGATCCAAGATTTAATGCCGAAGTTGACCAGATCACAGGATATAAGACTCAGAGCATTCTCTGTATGCCAATAAAGAATCACAGGGAAGAGGTAATTTGCAATCTTGGGATCACTTCATGTAATGCTATTTCCAGTAATGCTGATGCTTTAAATTTTCATTAGCTAGCAGTCGTCATCTTCCAACCTTTTTTTTTTTTTTAGCAAGACTGCTTATGTTTGTTTAGACTGTAATTTTATCTTATCTAGTTGAGTAATGTAAGCCAAAGGGAACAGTCAGAAAGAGTTTAATCCCAAATGCAGCAGTAGAATATATGTATTTAATTCCAGAAATGCTGTTCCTGCTTCCTGTTCTCAGTATCTGTCAACATTAAAGTTCTCTACGCACTTACCAGTCTATCTCAAACTGTGATTAAGTTACTGTATTTCAGCTTAGTTGGTATCTAAATTGCTTAATTCAGTAGGCACAAACTGGGTTTTATCATTGTCTAAAAATCTGATTATTTTTACACTCTCTTAACTCAACATGGTTCCTAATTTATTACTTGTGAGCCAAGTGCCTGACATCAGGCACTGAAAAACACACAGTGTCAATGTGATTCAGAAAAGTCATCCTCGAGTCATAACTTAAATCACCCCCAATTTGAAAAAATGTGAATCTGCTCACTGAACTCTTGTCCATGCTGCATCTCATGAGAGCTCTCTCATCCTGTCTCATGCTATTGCAGTAGGGAGAATTCTTATTATGGGCTAACAGCGCCTTCTTGCCCTGATTATTTGAAGAGTGAATTCAGTCAAGTCCATGAAAGCCAATGAATGGGGAAAAGATGAGACTCTGACTTAGAGAGTAAGGAAAGTATGGTAGGGTTTCCTTTCATCCTGACTTCAGCCACATCACCAGTTCTAGAATACTCATAAAATGTAAGGCTCTCCACAGAGTGCGTCAGAGCTTTGAAGTGGAGATTTTGCTCTCCTGGAACTCATTTATTTTTTAGAGCATTTACAGTTTGCTTCCAGAAAGCTCAAGCTCCCAAAAAGAAATGTTGCCAAGATTGATTTGAAGATGTCATAGCTTCTTTTTTCTGCTCTTCCATCTTTCCCTCTCTTATAGAGTGTCACCTTGACTTCCACTGCACTGAACCTTTTTCTTTATTAAATGAATGGATTAAACTCCTGCATTAACTTGTTTATTCAATCTTATTCTAGCTGACCCAGATGATTGGCCAGTATTTCCTTTCTTCACGTACTGCAAATTTCAGCTAAAATTATTTTGTTCCATTCTTCCAAGGACAGCACTTGATCCTTTCCTATTCCCACTCCTGCTTAAAAGTCTTCCCCCTTTTACCTGGCAGCAGCCACTGCTGGGCCTAGGCCAGCAGATGAACAAAGCAGATGCCACGTGAAGAACTGTCAGGGACCGGTGATCCATGTCAGGCTGATGCAAGGCTTCCAGTTTCACCCAATCCATGCCATTTTCTTTTAGGCAAATGGAAAAAGATGGTACGCTCCATGGAACTGGGCTCAGAAATGAGCTACAAAGCCCTGCCGGCTGGGGAGTGCTCAAGTGCTCACCTCTCACCAGGTGCTGGTGGTGGGTGGGGAAGGAATAAGAGCTGCAGTTTGTTTGTCCAGCCCACCATGACTTAAGGGCTGAATAAACCTGCAATGGGCCGTGTCTTCGGGCAGCTTCCTCTTCCTCCTGAGCGCATCAGCAAGCGGAAATGAAGCAGGAGTTGGTTTATTTTGACAAATTCAGCCAACCTGGAGCTTGAGGAGTGTTACATTCATAAGCAATAATTTGAAGGTGTTAAGCTGTAAGATTTCTTACAGGAAAGGATGGCAATTCCTAATTTTTTTCAGAGTTTTACAGTTTCTACCAGAAGGTTTTTCTCATTCTCGCTGTAACAAATGACTGACATGTTTTTGGAGAGACACTGGAGTCAGTGAATCAGCCCTTAATTTCTCATTTGCATTCTGCTGCTTTTTCAGTTTAAAAATCCCCCAAACAACAAAACCAGAATACTGGCTCCTCCCTGTTAAAATAATAAATAGATAAAATTTCAAAATCCCCAAAGCCCCTCTAGAAATATTGAGGCTTGTGAATGTTGCCTTGGCCCAGGATGTCAGCAATCACAGTCAAAAGATGATTCTGGAAGACATCCAAAAATAAACACTGAGAAAGAGGAGCAACTAGGGCTTTCTGTTTGTTTGTTTAGTATTAGTGCTATTTTTTTTTAAAACAAAGAGTCAGTAATTGAGAGGAGGAAAATCTCATGCTGATTACTAAATCCTCTGGGCCTGCTGAAGTACAGATATTTTTCCAGTAGATGTTTTTCACATTTGCCTATATTTTCACGAGGCATGTGAGAAACCAAAGTCTCAATTAAAAATAACAGCTAGTAAGAAATTCCATGAATACAAACAATTTGATTCACAGAAGAGCTCATGGAAAGGACTCAGGAATTAATAACAATTTCAGACTAATTGAGACAGAATGCAGTGCTGTAAGAGGACTTTATCTTTGATATGCTTTTGTAGACACTTGTAAATAAACAGTCATTTTGACAAGACTGGATAGGGAATAGACATCCTTACTCCATTCCTCAGCTTAAACCAACTTGTGCAGCTCTCCAGAGCTGATGGAAGACTCAGTACAGCTCTCCAGCAGATTTCGAATACCTGGAGAATGGATGGTCTCTGAAGAACAGAGCCACCACAGCTACCATACAACATCTCCAGAAGTGACACAATTTTCTGTTATTGCTGCTTTGTTTTTGCTTTGAGCTGGATGTAGTAATTTTCATAAAAGTCAATCTCAGTTTAATTTCTACTAAAATCTGTAGGATTTTCTCATATGGAGCTTTTAGCTGAATTAACTGAGATGTCTCTCCCAGGCTGTAAGCATGTAAGATTGAATTTCCTAGTAATTGGCTTGGGAAATGTTGGGAGTTTTTTTCTGCCCATGCTCACTCAGCTGTTGGGTTTGTTGTTTACTGGGCTCTATCTCCTGTCACTGGGAAGCTCTTCCCAACAAATCAGGGGTGCTACTACTTAAAACAGCCTTTGGAAATCCCCTGTTGAATTTCATTGTGTAAAATGGACCGGGCAGGTCACCTTTAGCCAGAGAAGTTATTTTCTCCCCCAGTGAACCCTTCAGATATCACATCCCAATCACTGCAGGATAGAGTAGGTCTAGCCAAGCTGACTTTAAACAAACTCAGTTCCAGCAGCAGTCTTGCTGCAGGATTATGGAGATCAGTAATTTGCTTCTTGAATGGTTTTTCAGCTTATGCTGAGACACACACTGTAGTAGCTAGACTGCTGCAAAGTGTGAAGGCTACTGCTGGCATGAATGATAGAAAGGGATGTGAAATTTTTGCTGATGAAAAATGAAAGTCTGTAAATACAGTTCTGTCACTGCAGGATAATTTGATGAGCTTGAATCCAACCTCTACAAGACCAGGAGAGCAAAGTAAGGTCAACACCACTTTGTCTTTTGATGTGGGTATGCTCTCTTATAAAAAATGTCAAGTTTCCCATTTTCTGTTACCATTCTTTGGCTTTAATGTACTTTTTCTTCAGATGCCAGCAAAGAAAATAAAAAATATATCTCCTTAGGAAGCAAAATTAATTACATCAGAAATCAGCTTAAGTAAGAACCTACTGAAAAAGGCACCAGGTGCCTGTAGAGCCAGAACAGCTTTCACGGAGTTGGGCCTGTAATTTTAATGTGCAAAAAATTGCAGCATGAAACCATCCATATGAAATCCAGAGCACGATCATCAGCATTGGAGTCATCAGTGGTCACCTACTGGGTACTTAAGGTAGCCTGCTACTTTTAGAGGCAGGACTCAGCTATTGCAAGAAAACAGTAAAAATTAAGTTCTCTGCTAGTTAGAAGGAATCTCTCCTTGTAATGTGGATCAGGATTTATTAAATTGGAAAAGTAGCACAGCTAGAAAAGAAAGGTTATGGAGAACAAGTGGAGCACTGGAAGATCACCTGTGTTAGCAGCGAGAATACAATCAGGAAAGCTGTGTTCAGTCGTGGTAGAACGTGTGGGCTTTGAATCAGCAACTGATGGAAGGTTTGTTCTTCTTTGGGACTGAAAATAAGGGAACAATTCCATCATCAAAATTGCTTTTTGTCTTTATGGTCTATGTCTGTATGATGTGACCTGAATGGAAAATAGCAGAGTGCTTGGTTTCTGATCCAAGGGGAAATTTCCTTCTGCTCACCCCTTATGCTCCTTCAGTAGAGCAAACGTGGAGGAGGGCTCTTGCTGGGAACTGCGGGATTCCTCTAGATATACTGTGTTCTATAAGCCCACCTGCCTAGTCCAAATTGGAGGGAAAGCTCAGGAAAAGGAGCTTGTTGCACTCCACAGTACACTGCTTACTTCAGTGATTAGGCCATAAACTCACTGGTGTCAAAGCATAAGAAGATCCTAATTACCTCAGTCTTTCCCTTAGCCTTGGTTTTCTTCAGTCCAGAGTAATATCTTCAGCTTTTTTAGTTCCCTGAGTAGCTGAGCCCACAGCAATTGGTCGCCTTTGATTCAGTTTTTCTGTTGGTGCAAACATTACTCCTAGCTGGAGATGACAGATTTGGGCTATTGTTATTTGTGGTTCGTTTAGAAAAAGTTTTAAAAATGAGGATTTGGGTTTCACTCTCTGCTTAGTAGTCTCTAAAATGCAAGCATATGTTCTCCATGGCCCCAAATGCTACCACATGATTGACTTTTGTCCTAATTACATAATTACTTTGGTAACAGGAGCAGATCCTCTCGAGTTTCCTACATATTCTCCTAATTACCTGGTTGCAGGCAAGACTCTAATGGCTAAAAAATGCCCATCTGAAGTTTTTCTCATTACTGTCTCTGCACCATATTCTACAGAATTCTGAGAAGTGCACCGAAATTTCAACTTATAAACATGAAGCCAGAATTTGGACCAGTTTAATTTTTAGAACTGCTCATTTTGTATGAAAAAGAAATGGGCATAATACAAAGTTGTCTGGAAGCTTAGAATGCCACTGAAACAGCAACTAAAAAGAGAAAGGTTCGCATATGCACAAAATTTTTATCCTAATCAAGTCAACATGAATTTTCAGCAGGTTTGTTCTCATTACTTCATCCCCCTTCAGTTAAAATCCTTTATTGCAAGACCTTATCAAAGATCTAAAACTGACCATTGCTCTTGGAACACCTGCCCTTGTTAATGTATCTGAAACCTGGAGTGCTGATGAAACGAGCCTAAATAGTATTTTTTTTCTGCATTAATATGGTCCTTTTACTGTTTTCTTATAGCTTTTTTTTAAGCACTGCAGACTTTCCTTTCATGGAGGGCATGTAATTAAACAACCAACATGAAAGTACTCACCTTTTGGGTGAAAAGCCTCTGGCCTTGTTAAAAGTTTTCTTAGCTCGCTCTGGATCAAAACTGAAAAAAAAAAATTAAACCAGCACCCAGGGAAGACAGTGGCATGAGAAGAAGTCCTAGCATTAACCCCTGCACACGTAGGTTAACATAAAAGCATAATGACTGGTTAAGGGATTTGCTTTCATTCAAAGTCTACCAGAGAAGTACACTGGTGGTACGTTGTTATTACAGAAAGGAAGTCCACTGGATGAGAAATATTCCTCGCTGAAGTAAGAAAGAGGTTGACTGTGGGAAAAAAAGGGGTTGTATGGAATGGAGCTGACAGTGGAGCTTTATTTCAGACAGACATTTTTGAGCCCCCAGTTGGCAGCGATTCATGTTAAAGAACAAAGGCCTTACTTACAGCATCAGTATTTTGGGAATGCTGGGCTGGGAGATAGTCAATTGTCTTCTTTTCCATTACAAAAATAAAACCACGTGTTTTCCATCAGTTTAGCAGTTACAATTTTACCATTAATGGTTAAATACAACTTTTTAAACATGCTTACCACACAGTTTTCCTCTGATAGTGTTTCTCCTAAAAAAAGCAAGATGAAAAACCTATCGTTAGCATTTTGCATTGGTTTTACATTAATTACACTTCAAACAAAGGAAGTTCTTTGCAGCTTTTTCTGTCAGCTAAAAAATCTGAAAATATCTAAAAGTTTACATTATACTTTGTCAGGTTAATAATACTTTGTCTCAAAAGGACTGGAATCACAGAATTTTATTAGGGAAAGGCTAAGGTCTTCAAGTCTGTAGTCTAGGAAATGTTTATGCATGAAAGAGAAACATTTATTATTCTAACAACTTGATTTAATAGCCAACCAAGCAAATAACTGTAATGATCATTTATTATCTTATAAAAATATGCCTAGAAATGGAATCCATTGACAGACTCATAAAAATCAGCTGATTTTTCTATTTTGAATACACTAGGTTGTTGGTGTGGCTCAAGCGATCAACAAGAAATCTGGAATTGGCGGCACTTTCACTGAACAAGATGAAAAGGTATAAAAGCTGGTTGTTTATGTCACTTCTGTTTTCATAGGGGAAGGGGGATGGATATGTTTTTAATTTTCCTGCTGCTCAGAAATTTTTAAGTTATTAAACATCTCTGAGAAAATAAACATTCCCGGCAATACTGCAAATTTTTTTCTTTATGAGGCTATGAGAAACGTGGTTGTGAAATGATTTCATTTCTGGTTCACCATGTCATATATCTCTGACACATAGGCTTACTCTACTGAAATGCACTGTAAAACACTCAATAGACGTAATTTTTAATTAATTGGTTCTTACGTTCCCGGAAAGCCCAACAAACACAATTTGAATATTGAAATTTGTGGCATGATTCTCTTCTAAACACCATGTCACTTCTCAGTATAGCATCTGCAGGAAAAGAAAAATCTTTAGATAAATTACGAACAATAAATGTATGAGAGAATCAGGAGAGCAGCCAGTAGAACTGATTCCTAGTTCTCCCAGTGCAGTTGCTTTTCAAAACTTTGCAGATTTCACATTCAGAGAGGTGGGGCAATAAACAATAAAAGAATCAGCATTCACCCTTTCACTTTGAAAACTTCCCCTTTAAAACAAAATGCACCCTGCATATCTGCAGGCTATCAGAATTAATCCCATCCTGAATGAGGACAAAAATTTTGCTATGTTAGCAAGATTTTTTTTCACTTCCCAAGGAATTGAATTCCCTCGGAGAGGCAGATTGTCTGTGGCCAGTTTTTTTCTAGCTAAAATATGCATTGCTGCACAATTATTTTTTTCCTTTAAGCTGCTTTTTAGATGAACCCTACTTTTACCAAGGTAATGATCTTAAGATTTTAACTTAGGAAGGGATTTTTGATGAAATAAGAAACTATGAGTAGCTGGAAAAAACCCAGACCCTGAACGTGTGGTTGCCAAAAATAACAAAAATAACAATTAATACTTTAGAGTAAAAACAAAACATTGCAGTAGCTTATCTTTGAATCGAGTTTGGATGCTGTGGGACATTATCTCTGTGAGATATTGATGTTCATTTGTCTCCAGGATTTTGCAGCGTATTTGGCATTTTGTGGAATTGTTCTTCACAATGCTCAGTTGTACGAGACGTCCCTGCTCGAGAACAGGCGCAATCAGGTATGGCCAACAGGTTTGTGCCAGGGATTCAGAAATGAGGAGGGTTTGCGAGTAATCTGTGCCTCCTCTTCCTGTTTCTGATGTGGCAATTATTCCCTGGCTGCTTTTAATCCCTGTGACTGAATGTGTGCGTCTCTGGTAAAGCTCTCAGGAGCTGCACTGGGAAGAGGCTGGGCACATTCCAGCCTGGGCAGTGACAAATGGCCTCTGTAGGGGAAGCAGGTAGAGCCATATGTCAGAAAATTCATTCCATGTTAATACACTTGATATTGCCTGAGGTTGTCCTGTGGTTCATGTATGTACTTAACAACCAGAGGTGTCAGACTCCAGAAATTACAGGCAGGAATATCCCTGTACAAGAGCAGAGGGCATACAGACTGTTACTTTAGGCTATTACCACTATAACAGTCACTAACCGTATTTTCAGTAATGACCAAATGGAAAACTGATTTTCCTTCAGATTGGTATAGCTCTACTTTGCTGCCTGAGGGGTTATTAATGCCATGGCCTTTATGTAAGGGTGAATATGCCCACCCTGTATGATGTGATAATGTTTCAGAAAGAGAAAAGGCTTGAGAGCAGCTGTTTCCAAGTTTTCCTGGTAGGTCTGAGTTTCCAGCTGTCTATCAGTGTTTGTAAACTGGTACAAATGTGGATAGTTTATTAATTTGCCTTCATGTTTCTTGTGAGGAAAAAAAATGAGCATATCTGAGGAGCTAACTTCTTCAACAGCAGCTTTGAAATATAGAAGACTGTATCTAAATGATGTTTTCACCAAATGAGTTAATTAGGATCTGTAGCAATTACAACCAGGAATAACTGTGTTCAGAAGTCTGAAGAAATCTAAGTATCACTGGTTTGAGGGTGCACACCTGAGCCATAGGAAAACAAGCTTCCTAAGGACAAGTAACTGTGTTGTCTGGTTTCACTGGACCTATTAATGCCTGAATCTATGCTGCTTCTCCAACTGAAAACATCAGACAGCTTATTGTGCTGTTTAATTCTTCCATAAAAAGTGTCAAACTGGCTAATACTGACTGTTACCTTGCAGTCTGTGAGAGCCAAAATTTGCTTCTGGTCATAGACATAAAACATTGGCTTCCCTGATTCAGGGGAGAGAAGACTCAAAGACATCAGTAAAGATAATTATTGTGTAAATCAATTAATCAAACCCTCACAAATGACCTTTTCTTCAGGTGCTTCTTGATCTTGCCAGCCTGATCTTTGAAGAGCAGCAATCTTTGGAAGTGATCCTGAAGAAGATAGCAGCCACTATAATATCCTTCATGCAGGTGCAGAGGTGTACCATCTTCATAGTGGATGAAGATTGTCCCGTGAGTATGTTTATTTTGTCTGAAGGTAGAGATGTTTATTCCCTGGGAGTGGCGTGGGCTTCACTCCATTCTCATGTGTTCTGTTGTCTTTTCATTCTCTATTTTTTCTTTCATGGCATCTGTGCAGGCTGGGTGTTGACATAAGAGGTTTTGGCCTTTGTGTAATTAAAGAATTCCTGTGCTGATATAAATTTGGCATGGCTTGTAAATACTGGCATTTCTTCTCTGGGTCATGAGTAGAGATTCAAGACACTTCAGTGAAATTTAAAGTTGCATCAAAAGACAGCTTTATGGTAGGATCCAATATGCTTGATGACAGATGTGGAATGAAGCTGAATAATTTTACACTTGCCTTTAGTACAGAACAGGTCCTGATAACAGCAACAAGGTTTTAATGAACAATACTGTTCTAAATATTGGCTACCTTATATACCTGTATATTCAGACATCCTCTTGATATTCCAGGATACATTTTCCAGTGTCTTTCACATGGAATCTGAGGAATTAGAAGATTCAGCTGGAAATCTGAAGAGGTAAACCAATTAATTCTGACTTTTGCTCATCCCAGGAGAAGGCTGAAGAAACTATGCTTTTAATATACTTTTCATAATAACAGACTTATTTCTACTGGATCCGATGTATTACTGCTATCTTGAGAGAGCAGCTTTTCCCCTGAAGTGGGCACTGACCAACTCTTGCCTTAAAAAGATCCCAGTGAGCAGAGCAGGAGGAAGGCTTGATCTCTTCACTTTGCCAAGCTAAAAACATATTTTTACTTCAAGGCTAAGCTGTGGAAATGTACAGAGGAGCTGCCCTAGAACTGATTTCAAAGAAATCTGTGTGGATGACTATGTTGTAGAGGAGACATAGGCAAATTAGTAGCTAATAACCAAAATAATGCTTTTGATCAATTATTTTAATTGTTATCCTCATGTCCTAGATAAGGGAAATGACTCAAAGAACATGTCTGACTAAATCAAAACTAGAGTCACTAAGTTCTAACTCTCACTCTTCTTTGGGAAACCACTAAGGAGTTCAACTGGGAGGAAAAGAAAGAGATAAAGAGCTGAATTAAAATACCCAGATGAAATAGTTCCCAAAGTTAACCTGAACCTGTGTATTGAAGTTTGAAAATTACTGTCTCTGTCATCAAAAACAGTTGTTTCAGATACTGTCAGAAAGAGAGGCAGTTGTATATAAAATGCTCTACTACAGATATTTTGTGCAGGGAGGAAACAGATTTTCTGAGCCCCTTTGATGTTGTTTTGCAGTAAATATTTACTATTTTAAGTTTAATTCCATGTATTAGAGAATGATGTCCAAAGTGTGTGACTTGAACAACTAAAAGCTGTTGAGCTGTGTTACAGTTTTAGTTAGTGTTCAACCAGAAGGTACAGAGGTACAACAGCCTGGTAAGAACACAGGCGAAGAAGGAAATTCCTCTTTAGTCCTCTTCCACTCTGTAAGAATGGACCCTTCCTCCTCATTATCCCTTTTATGGTGACTAGTTAATGGACTCAAAATGTTATTTACTGCTTGCATGGGCCACCAGGAACTTATTTCTCATCCCTGATAGGGAAGAGGAATCTTGGAGGCCTAGTTGCCTATCAGACTCTGAGACAGCACAATGATATGCCAAGGACTGCACCGTGAGTCAACCATTGCAGTTACAATTTCTGCAATGCTTCAAGGGCACAATTTCAGGCAAGAGCAGAAATACAATGACATGGATCAGATGGGAAGTATTACTTTACATAATATAAAATTTCAGGCTTGTTATGCAATCAAGGACACTGAATCAAGCCCCAAATCAGACCATTTTTCAGAATTGCAGAATTGTGGGGTATTGCCTTGTGTGTGTGAAATAATGAAAGAATAATTACTCTCCTCCAGCCCTGGAACACACACCAGGAGGATAACGCAGGTCAAATCAAATGTTGGAGGGAAACTACAGTAGCTTGATGGGAATAAGTTTATAAGCAGGACACATATCCTCCTCCAAAGCAGGCAAAGGGTCTAAGAGAATTAAAGTACCTTAAATTGTGGCTAAAAAAGTGGAGATGATTGATTCTGTAAAGATACTTTATGTCCTGATTTGGAATAGACAGTTCTATTTCAGTAACAGAACCTCCATGTGACTGATTGTCTCTTTGCTTTTAGAACAAGTTTGAAATGAATTTAGAAGCAGAAAATTCACAAGTGATACCTGCTGTACTCCCTTGAACTAATATGTGAATTTCACCCAGTACTGGTTTTTCAGGAGTACCAGATTTCTGAATGCAGTTTGTTTTCAAACAGTTCTGTTTATTTCTATATAAACCCAGCTGTTAATTCTTTATCCTTCATCTGTGTAAACTGTGGGGAACTGTTTATTTCTTCAGTTTGGTGTTCAACGTTAATGTTGAACATTGGAGAAATGGTGGAAAGCATACACCAATCCATGATGCAGTTTTGGGATGACAGCTGGATTAGGTACAGGATTTGAACTCAACTCCATTATATATTTACTAGTTGTATCTATGTATCCTTCTCTCATAAGGGGAAGATATTCGTATTGCCTGCCTGGCATAATGAAATGACTCACTTTTATGCAAAGCACATAATGATCATGTTGTATCCTTCAGGGACTATGACACAAACAAAATCAATTACATGTATGCTCAGTATGTCAAGAATACGATGGAGCCACTCAACATCCCAGATGTCTGCAAAGACAAAAGATTTCCGTGGACAGTAAGTAAAATAAGCTTTGGTTTGAAATTCAGAAATGGAAACCGTTTTTCTGTTTAACTTTTAAAGCTTTTTTGCTTTCCCCTTATTATTTCTGTTAGCTTGGCCCCAGCTAAAATGGTGCAAGTGTTGGGAGGCTCTCAGAAGTTCCTTCCCTTTTATCCTTTCTCTTCTTGTTCTGGCAAAGATTAATGTTATAGATGCTTTCTTTGCTTCCATGGAGGTGGATCAACTTCACTTTTCTTTGGGAGCTTTTGCCTAACACTTCCTCAAGTGTGAGCTGGTGATGTGGTGGATGACTAAGCACAGGGATACTGGAGAGTCAGGACAGGAGGTCACTTGGCACAGCTCAGGTTCCAGTTATGTTTCCTTCATGGTCATCATCAAGAAAAAGCAAACTTTTAATTATGTATGTTCCCATCTTTTCAATGCAGAAATTAGAAGGATGTCTACTTTTACTGTTACGTTTAAGCCTGCTGGCGAGAGGGCAATGAGAGGGAGAGGAGTTACTATGGTCACAGATGGCTTTTTACCAAAATTTGGTCTGAGATACACAAAAAATGATGAGGAAAGACAGTGCTCAGTGGGATTGTTCCAGTAAGTGGAAAGAAGGGACAGGCTCATGGTGGGGAGCTGGGTTGTTTCCCTTTCTTTTCCTGTGCAAGATTCTTGGATGTTGTGGAGTGGGTTTCTGTGAGGGCTTGAGCAACACAGGAATTGAGTTCTCAGACTAACCCTGTCTTAACTGCAGGACTGGAAGTACAGACAGAATCCAGTGGATATTGAAGACATATAAATGATTTTGAAGACATATAAAAATAAAATTAATACCTTGAGAGTAATCCAAACAACTGTTTGTTGGAAACAGGCTGTTCAGTAGGGTTAGAGTTATTTTGATTTTTTTTTTTCCCCTGGAATTCACCTTACGTATGTAAAAGCACCCCGAAAAAAGAAAGCAATAGTGCTTTTAGAAGGAATCTGGATAATGTTTTTCAGCAACACAGAGACTGCACTTTTACTACTGCAGGAGCAGGGCAAGGCAGGGCTGCAGGATAAATGTTTTGAATGCTGATGCACCCTGACATGAGGGAAATCCCAGGTGTTGCCAGTGCCCTAGAAACCTTGGCTTGCCTCTTTCTTTGGAGGACATTCAACAGCACACTTACCTCATGAAAATCCTGCCAAGATGCTCTCTACAGTCCTGGCACCGCACCAGAGCACAAAGCAACAATAATAAAACAATGATAACCTTTGATCAGAAATATTAGCGTGTGCCCATTTCTTTTGGTGTCGCACTCAATTAGAGATCAGAGCAAATGTACTTCTCAACAACTGCCGCATTATTCCTGGAGCAGTCAGAGCAGAGCTGTGGCTTTTCTCCCCAGGTGCTTGAAAAGAAGACATTATCTCTTTGTTCTATCCTTCCACTCCCCAAATAAATTCATCTCCTTCTACTGGAGCATGCCACATGCTGCAAAGTCCTGGGAAGAGTGCAAAATGCTGACCTAGCTGCAGCAGTTTTCCTGCCTGTTGTCTGTGTGCAAACTCACTGATCACCTGGTTGTTTTTTGAAGGAAGATGTAAGCCAAGAGTAGTTGTGGAATCCCAGCTCTACAGCTTTTTCACTTCAGCCACCCGAAAACAGCCTTTAAAACTGTAACTGTATTTTTCTGTTTGTTTGACAGAATGACAATGCAGAAAATGCAAGTCGGAACATAAAGAGTTTGCTGTGTACACCAATAAAAAATGGGAAGAAGAATAAAGTGATAGGTAGGTATCTTTACAAAAAATAATGTTGTACATTTCATAGATAAATTTATGTGCTCCACAGTAAAATCACAGCAACCTGGAATATAAATTGCTCACCTAATAAGCTGCCAAAGAGAATGAGTGTCAGCCTTTGTTCCTGGCATCAGTAAGTCCCACAAGCAAACAGAAAATAAAATATATTGATTCTTAGATAGGAGCATGCATCCAGTTTTATCAGCTTTTAAAAATGTGGCAAGTAAATATTAAGAGTTCCAAGAATGCCTTTTTAATGGTCTTAAAATAATTTTCTTTGAGAATGATGGTAAAACTGCATGGCCCAATTTACAGAGTAAATATGATGTCCCTTTTTTGTGGAGACATATTTAGTTTTTTAACTCTGAGGCAGAAAGAGAAACCTCATCTTTATCTAATGGAGTTCTCTGAAATTTCTTTTGTTATTAGCTTCTTCCACAAGTTCTTTTATTACTTTATTTAAATATTCCAACAAACCTTAGAAGACCAAGATGAAGACTGAGATGTGGACCTTTAATTAGAGCTATTTCACCATGCTGTGAGCTATTGATAAAACAGTTACATCTGCCTTTTTTTTTTTTTTGAGATACTCTATTGAAGTTCAAACCAAAAGTTTCAGTCAGGCCACCCATTTAGGTGGGCTTTTCAAATCTGAGTCATTCTCACTGGGAAATGTTCTTTGAAGTGTTTTCTGGTTTCACAGCTGCCTCATGTTCAGTTATTTAATAGGGCAAGGTCAAGAAGTTGTCTTTGGGACAGTACCCAGAAGTTCCTTTGCAATACAACATAGCATGTACGACTGCAATTATAAGTCTGGTTCCTTTTTAAAATCATTTTTAAGATTAGGATACCCCAAACCAGAATTTGGGAAGTGGCATGGGGGCAGGAAAAATTGTCCACATCAAAGCCAAGCAAATCCTACTAGCAAGAAAGATGAAAAGAACTTTATTCTCCTGACTTGTGCATTTCTCAGGTATGTGGTAAAAGCTTTACAGAATCTCGCAGTGATTTGATAACTCTGTCCCAATAAAAGATTCTGGAGTTCCTTTAGTTGTAATCAGTGGACCTCTCAGTGCTTTGGGGAAGTTTTGACAGAGGTTTAAGCACCCTAAGTAATACACTGTATATTTACTGCAGTTCTCTTTTTCTTAAAGAGACATTTATACTGTGCAAATACTGTGTCTTTTAAGAATTCACTTACTTTTGTGGCATATTCACTGTTGGGTCTTAACCTTGTGTTCGTTACATCACAGTTGCTATGGAAGTAATTATAATGTCATAAATAGAAATCTGAAAGTCAGGTTCATGGGATTTTCCTAAAGAGTTTTAGAAGTCAGTTTCTTTTTTCTCAAAGTTAGTCTTGTTCCCTATTTGAATTAATCCTTTCTGGGTGGGATTCTATTTTTTTACTGTGATTCAGTGATCCATTCCTTTCCATCTCATTCCATGAAGGTTCAGGATCCTGTTTGCAATATTCAGATATCCCAATCCCTGCTATTACACTTGACAGCTACAGCTATAATGGTCTTGATCTCTTTAGTGCCAACTCCAATACTAAATTCCTCAACCAGAATATAATTTGGAAACAGGACAATGTTGTATTGTCACCAGACATTAAAACTTGTGAGGCGACATTCTTTTAAAATAGTTTGCATGTGTGTGCTGCATTCTTTAACTCAGTTTTATTATCTACTCTAATAGGGAAGGTGAACACGTGGTAACTTTTTTCAGAACTTTTAATTTGCAGCTGGAGTATCTTGGCAATTGACCAGGAAAATGCAGCTTTTATGCTCATGGGAGTGAGAAAACATTTGGAAAAACATCCCTTAAGACAGTACTCACCCCCAAAGCAGTTTTGGCCAAAGACAACATATTCTTATAATTCATGTGTTTTAATTAATATTCTGGTTTCTTAGCGGGTTAAACTAAGGGGAGGTGTATTTCTGAATTGCCTCCTGCTCAGAGTGGTGTCAGATTTAAACTGCAGCGAGGTGTGGTAGAAGTTACCTGTCAGACTTCTTCAGTGACACAGGCACAGAAAAGCCCAGAAATTCTTAACAGAAAATTAACAAATGTAAATATCAGCAAGTTCAAACCTAACAAACTGAATTCAGTCAGATGCCTCTCAAGGAGTTCAGTAGTGTTGGGAAAGGGCTGTAATTCAACCACATCCTCAAAAAATGGCCGAGTGTACTTCAGCTTTGAACCTCAACTTGGGTATTCCCTGTTTAGTTCATTTACTTGAAAAAAATCCTAGTACTGGCTCAAATAAGGAAGCGAAAACTCTGTGTACCACTGTTCTGACTTTCATAAATGTTCTTTTGGCATGGTTGCAAAAATTTAATTAGCCTCCAAAGGACAAATTGTCTTTAGGGATTAAATCAATCTAGAATACTATTAATAATATAAGTTAGGATGAAAACGGCCCTAGAATTTCACAGGATAATCAAGTTTCTAAAGCCCTACATTTTTGGTTTACGAAGTGTAAAAAATACTTTTGAATTTGCTATGTATATATAATATTTTAACATTTATTTTATAATACATTGAAATTATCCTTGGGGAAAAAAAAAAAAGGAAAATCCTAAAGCATTCTTATGTGTCACTTATGTTGGTGGTTTATGTTGCAGACTAATCTATCCTAAACTTAATTTCTGACGGTGATGTGTTCTCTGTATTGCTCCCTTTCATTTCTGTGTCCTGACATAGGGGTTTGCCAGCTTGTGAATAAGATGGAAGAAAACTCAGGAAAAATCAAGGCTTTCAACAGAAATGATGAGGAGTTCCTGGAAGCATTCGTCATCTTTTGTGGCCTGGGGATCCAGAACACACAGATGTATGAGGCTGTAGAAAGAGCCATGGCCAAACAGATGGTGACATTAGAGGTGAGCCCAAATCTAGGTGGTCCTTAATTAGCCCCAGACAGATCCTAATGTTCCCTAATTAGCCCCAGACAGATCCTAATGTTCCCCAGCCCCTCTCTGTTCTGCACATAAGCGCAGCTACTCACAGGGACATTGAAGAGAGATTGTTACCCCTCAGGAGAGCAGCATTTGGGCTGTTGAGCTGCTCAGGAATTTTCTGCTTGTTTGTGACCCTGCCAGCAGACTCTTTAATTTGGTATTGTGTCCTAACTTCGCTCCTGAGGTTTGGTGGGGAGCTGGAGGCATCTCTTCCTCTCCATGAGGCTGCACGCTGGCAGCAGTGGGCGCGTTCTGTTGCGTAGGAAGAGGGAAGTTATTTGGCAGATTAAGGGGCTTCCTCCTCTTGTCTGAGGGTTTTTGTGATGATTTTGGCTCAGTCCTTCAGACAAACCGATGTGAGGGGTAACAGCAGCATTATTGTAGCTTCTCAGCAATTTCCTCAGACTCCATCAAACCATATCAAGATAACATCATCTGGTCCCAGCCTTTGAATTGGCTCCTGTTAAACTTCACAGCTTTAGTCTAAGAAGCTGAATTACTCAGGGGTGATAACTTGAAGCTGAAAGTGAAAAATGTGTAGACTTTGGATCTCTTAACATTCATTGTATAAACAGAGTGTTTGCAGAGCCCCTAAAATGGGATATGTGCCCTGTGGCCTCTAAAAGAAACATTTCACTTCTCAAATAAACCTGTATTAGGTCATGTTCAATAAAAAGCTGGTAAAACTATTGTCAAAATCATTTGCTTATATGGCAAGTTAGCAATTCTGTCTCCTACTATAACACTTCATAGATAATATAGGAAGTTCCAGCCAGATTATAGGTTAGCATATAAAATGGCTTCTTTACAAAAAAACCTCCCAAACTCCGTAACATTTTAACATCGCATGTTCTCAATAGTTAAAAATCTGAGCTCTTTTTTTTTAATTAAAAATGAATATATTGTCTTTCAGACTTTTGTGCCAAGTTTCAGTTAGGGTAAGACTTTGTTTCATGTCTTCATGTTACTCTTTCATGAATAAACTCTCGAAAGAATTAATAAGGCAATAATGTCAGGCTCATAATAGTAACTATTTTGTGTATTATTTTTCTTTGAATGTAGGCCATGAAAACTTTCCAAAGAGAAAAATCAGAGTTCTTTGCTCTTTTGTAGAAGCTATTTATGTTTTCTTGGTCTAATTATCTCGAGAAGATTCTGTGCTGTGGGAGATTGGTAAAAGATGCAGATATCTCCCCATATGCATTCAGAGAGCTCCCCTAAAACTGGCTCAGGCCCTGCATGGACAGAAGATTTCATTAGCAAATGCAGTGGAATGCTGAAAAATCTGCTCTAGGAAAAGTTCCTTGTTATCACATTGCTCCTTTGTTTGTACTAAGGGCTGCTTTTTTCTTCCCATAGGTTCTCTCTTACCATGCTTCTGCTGCTGAGGAGGAAACGAGGGAGCTGCAGGTAACAGTGGTAATTGAATTTTTTACTTTTACTTTAGACATACGGCTTTAATAGAACAACCAAGAGTAATCCTGTACACAGATGTGATCCCTAAAGGGGCAGAAGCACATGTGCCAGAAAAAAATGATAGTGAAGCTTATACTGATGGGTTTCTGAGCTGAATCACATAAAAGGGAAATATTACAATGTCTACAGTGAGGGAGAAAAGCTGGCCAGAGCACTCTGAGAACCAGACCTGTGCTGACTGACTTTTCTCAAGAGTTTGAGACAGTCACTCTTGGTGTGATGTCAGTATTAAACTCACAATGATTAAGTGTTCCATAAGCAAAATGTTGAGAACTCTCCATTCTGCAGCTAATTCTGAATGCTGTATATCTTACAGCTTTGGTATCTTTCAAACATCCCAAGTACAGGTGCAGCTTTATGGCCTTACGTAGGAATTCTGTATCAAATTTTTAACGCAATGATTATTAAAAAAAAAAAATTATGATTGCTTTTCTATGCAGTGGTCTGTTCTGCTCATGTTTAATTCTGTGTTTAGAAACCACTGCCTAAGGAATAACTACAGCTAGGATTTCAAGTGCATTTCAAAGCACGTCACGTGCTTAGTTTCTCCAAGCCTTCAGCAGCTATTCCAGGGAAATTGCATCACCCCTGCTGCACAAAAACAAACGGGAGGGATGGAGAGGAAGGAAGGCACAGGGACCATGAGCTGGGTAGCATGGCGCCGGTCTGGCCAAGTGACACAAGGTGTGAGACTAAGGATATTTCTAGGATGGCATCACACAGAGTTTTGAACCTCAGTCCTACCACGCTGCTGCTCATAAATGAAGAGCCACAAGAAGACCAGAGTGCAACTCCTCTCCTAAGGTTTCTCTTCGGGACTTGTGATGAAATCTTCATGGTTCCACTGTTACTGCTCATTGAAACAGAGCCACAGCAAACCTAGAAGTGGGCCAGTGTCCAGCCGCATGGCTTACCTGTCCACAGCTTCCTAGCACAGTCCTGGCCTGTGCCAGCCACTGCTCCCTAAGGTGTGATGCCAGAGCAGAAGCACAGGTCTTTTTATTTGCAGTCAAAAAGTTTTTTAGTTCTTATTTTTTTGCACTCGTACTGTCATATAAACATATATGTTTATGACATATATGTCATATAAATACGGTTTGAAAGTATAGTTTGAATAGTTTGAATTTTTTCTGGATATGCCTTTTGCTTCTAAATAATCTGAAAATAGATACTTATCAGGCAGTTGGACTAGAAGCTGGTTGTAGGGCTCTTCCAACTGGCACTGTTCTATTAGTTATCTACCTTGTGGAATAGGCTGCAGTCAAATTTCTTTCTTTAATCATCATTTCCAAATACTACAGAACTGTCCTATTGCATCAGTCACCTCCTTTGAGCCTAGATACTGTCTGCAACCCGTGTTTTATCATCCAAAGCAGATAAAACAAAGCAAAACTCTTTATAGTTGCCACACAGTGATCCCATGTTTTCCATAACCTCCTTTTTGCTGCCAATGTATTTACAGAAACCATTGCTCAGTAAATTGAAATTAAAATAGCTGATGAACTTTAGTGCTGTAAAACAGGAGGCAGAAGGCTCTAGTGGCTTCAGTAAGTGAAAAAGGAAGTAGCTAATCTGGTTAAACAATACTATAAACTGCTAGAGAGTTTTTATGTTTCAGCTGAAATGAAACCTACTGCTGTCGCCATAAAAGGCAGGAGATCAAGGAAGGGAAAGATAAATTATCAATGAAGTGAGGCGTGAGGTGTTCCTTTGAGCTCCTTCTGTGTCCTTCCAGCCCCTTTCCTCGTGAAATCCCAGCCTGCAGTTGCAGTTTTTCAAAATTACGTCAATAGCTTTGCTGAACAGTTGCATTATTTACCACTGAACATGCAGGCCTTTCATGTGCTCACAGCTGAAATCCCACATGAATCCAAACAGGGACACAAAATTACTGGCATGAGAAATGTGTAAGAATGGTGCATTTTTTCCCCTCTGTCAATATTCTTTTTCATAATCTTCTGTGACTTCCCGCTTCTGACACACAAGAGAGAGGACAGCAAACTGATATGGAACAGGGGCTGGCAGCCACAATTCTATGGATTTGCATGTTATACCTACTAATATTGTAAATTATGACAAATGCTTCCTTTTCAGTTCCTTGGCCTTCTGGGAAACAGCTGCCCACACTGGAGAAATGTTTTCCCCTAGATTTACAACGAGGAAGAGAAACACAAAGGTTTATTTCCTTCACCATTTCAGATTTACCTGATTTTCTTTGGACCACACTCATACTGGGGCGAAACAACTCTAAAGTAGTAGCACTGAGAACCCCACCTTTTCTTCTAATGAAGAAAATGATAGTAAATTTTGTTCTATAGTATAAGATTTAGCATTTATTTTGTTAGTATAAGAGTTAATATAAGACTGAGCATAACCTCAACACCAGTATTTTAAAGGGCAACTGATGGAAATACTGTGTATTTTATAACTAGAAGAGGGATGTAATACATGGAGATAATACTGACAATTAAAATCTCAGATTTAAAAACATAGGATGGGGGGTGTACTGTGTACCTTGTAACTTCAAATTTCACATTCAAGTTTATGGTTGTATGCAAACTGCACCAAAACTACTGACCACGGGTTTTAAAGATTACTGATCACAGATGAACTCTAATTTTTCAGGTTTCTAGCCCTGAGAAAGCTCTGCCTGTGGATATGTTCTGATTCCCATTGTGCTGAATGTGGATTCTGTTAGCAAATCTGTTTTACTGACATCTCTCTCCTCAACATTTTTAGAAAAATGCCAACAGTTATAGATTTTACTGTCTGCACATCCATAAAAAGAAACATATAACTCCACTGCCTTATTTTCTCATTCTCCCAATTTCATCAATACTTTTGGTTACAATTTGCCTTGGGTGACTTAGATAACCAGACTGACCAGGTAATTCAATCCTTATTCTCTTGATCTATGGAGAAGTGCTTGTTAAATCCGAGGTAATAAGGTAATGTTAAACAAAAGAGGCATGGGGAAGTAAATCTGAAGCAAACAACAGTTTTCAATATCACGTGAAGGTAAAATTTAGTGTCTCTTTTTCGATCAGCCTGTTGAAAAAGCAAGTATTTGTTCTGCTTTCTCTGCCCTAGTGCTAAGCTGTGTTCTCTTGTTCTTCTCCAGGCTGCTGTAGTGCCATCTGCACAAACTCTCAACCTGACTGACTTCTACTTCAGTGACTTCGAGCTGTCAGACTTTGAAACAACGCTGTGCACCATTCGGATGTTCACAGACCTCAACCTGGTGCAAAATTTCCAAATGAAACACGAGGTACAGTTGCTGCCAAATACTGCCCCACAGAAAGAGACAGCTGAATTATTAGGAATTCCGAGTAGTGAAATGATCCCACAGTAAATATAATTGGACAGCTGTATTAAAGAGTCATTAGCAAACTAGGAAGGTATATGAATAATTGGGGTCTGGCCTCAATTTGGTTCTACTGAAGGATTAATTATTTTACAGTCTATGATTAATGGACTGGAAAAGAGAATACTGAGGAGGGAGAGGATAGCAACTTGTCAGTAGGTGAAAAGCTCTTACAAAGAGGACAATAACATTGTCCACTATGTCCATATGAGGCAGTAGTTATCTTAGTCTTTCCCTACAAAATAACAGATTAGAGATTATGGGAGACTTCATGGTTATGAAGATAGTAAAGACTGAAGCAGACGAAAAATCAGATGGCTGTGGGAATTTCTCTGAAGGTTTTTACCAAGACATCTGTCAGAGGTGATCAAGACAAGTAAAATAGAAAATCTCTTCAGCCTTTTCCACTCAGGGCACACGACACCTATTTGTAGAAACCTTCATTTTTAAATACCTTATTTTTGCTTTATAACCTTTTTAACAAAACTATCAAAATTTATATCAAAATGCAAGATTAATTTGTAGGGCTTCATAGGCAAACACATTAGTTAAAGAAAACATGTCTTTCTTTTCGAGATCAGCAGTTTATAGACCAATTTAGATTAGTAGTGTTCAAGGGCCAAAAGTGCTGTATTACCTAATCTGATCACTTGAATATCCTAGTACATAGCTTCACCTCTGTAGTAAGGTCAACAACCTTAATGAGTATGTCCCAACATCAGATTACTACCTGACCTTCATACCTGTCTCTTCCTTACAAAAAAAAAGGCAGGAAAAAAGTGTGTATATATATATCATGTATGTATGTGTATATATAAAATTATAACCCACAATTTCTAATACTGTTGAGTAAAACATCCAGGACATCCTTTCCTCCTGCATAAAAAAGAAACTACCCTGCAATGTAGCTTTCTATCATACTTGTTTTCCAAAGTCCATTTCTGCTTAGGTTTTGACGAGCTGATAGGAGGGAAACGCTGCCTGTTCATTTTCAAAACAGCTCTTAAGAGGATTCAATAACTAAATAAATTTTCTCTATCAAATACATCACTATAAACAAGGAATTTTTTTCTTCCAGGTATCTCAGCATACCTTAGTTTCTGAATTAACAGCAGTGCATCTGACACTAACATTTAGCCATTAGCAATAAAACCCCAAACCCACAAGTATTACACACTCAATTAGGAGCTGTGCTAGTGAGTGTAAGCCTGTTCTTATCTATGTTCACAGTTACAAGCGTGTTATATTTGAACTTAAAATTGAGTTAAATGGGGTTTTTTTTATCAGTAAGAATTTCCAAGGGGGATTAAGAAAGTTTGAATGTATTAGAAATCTGTTCTTATGAAAACACATCTATGTGATGCTGTTTCTTAAAGGTTCTCTGCAGATGGATTTTAAGTGTGAAGAAAAATTATCGGAAGAATGTTGCTTATCACAATTGGAGACACGCCTTTAACACAGCACAGTGCATGTTTGCCGCTCTGAAATCTGGGAAAATTCAGGTACATTTCCAGTTCCTCTATTAAAATAAAATCTCTAATGATGCACAGCTCTGATTGTCATGTCAGTTAGATGTTCATCATTCCATAGCATTGACAGTGGAATTTCCTGCTGAAGATGTCTGGCTATGAGGGCTTGGTTTGTGAGACTGCTGCCGTGGTTTTTTGTTCCCCGTTTCAGTTAAATCCTCTGGAAGTGGTTATCGGGATGTTCCCAATGGGAATATCTCAAATAAGGCACATACATGGTTATGTCCTTTTTTTAAGTTAATGCTTATGCTACAAGCTAGTCAAAAAAGTAGAGAAGGCTGACCCATTTTCAGGGCGTTTTCTTAAAATTTTCAACAGGAATTTAAGTTCAAATGCAGAGCTGAGCGCAGCTTTAGATAAACAACAGAAGATGAAAACATAGAAATGAATATTTAAATGTTCATTCTGATGCTTTTGAACACATTTTCAACCTTTTACTTGAAAAGACCCCAAACAATTTAAAAAACAACCTAGTAATTCTGACTAGGGCTACATGATCCTCTAAGTAAGTAAGATACTGATTCTAGGTTCTTCCAAAACGCGTTTCTAGATTTTGGGTTTATATTCTTGTAGGAAGCAATGTTTCTGTTCGTTGTGAATAAACATGTTTGTTCAGTTTGATTACAGCCAGCTGTTACTGGTTGGTTTATACTGCTTTAGAGTAGGCACTGCTGACAGCATAAATCAATTCCATTTGTAGGCCAAACCCCAGTACCAATAAGGAAGAGGCATTTCTTTCCTCTACAAATTTTATCTCACTAATGAAAATGACAAAAGGTGCTGAAAGAGACCAAGGCAAGGACATCCATCTTCCTTCCCAGTTGGAATGGACATGGTAGTTTTGCTCTGTGTGCGGTCGAGCAATCTCTGATGATCCTGATAGTTTGCCCGCTATTTTTGGAATCCTGACAGTCTCCACTGCAATTTCCATAAATTGTTTATTCTTAACTACTCTGGATGCACTCCCTGCTGATTCTCGTGTCCTAGATTCTGGAGTCTGAACAGCATTAAACATAACTTAATTTTTTTCTAGTTTGAGGAGAAAGGCAAGCGTTGGGAGATGCATCTTCCCAGCAGAAACATAAAATCAGTCATTTCTAAACTGAGTTGTCTTTTGCCTGTACTAAGAACAGGTCACATTATTTAGAAAACAGATGTAAAACGTACTAAATAAAACCCCAACTCACTTCTGGCATTACTCTTTGCATACAGAGCAAACTGACTGACTTAGAAACGCTGGCTTTGCTGATAGCAACTCTGAGTCATGATCTGGATCACAGGGGAGTGAACAACTCTTACATACAAAGGTAAGTGGCTCTGAGAGGAGTTAAATAAAAACAAGTGAGTGAACAAACACAAGCACACAGCTAAAATAGGTACAACCGGACTGCTTTGATGATGTGGGGCTGTGCAAAGGAGTAGGTTTTCACAACGCAGAAAGTGCAAGAACAGGCAGAACCATTCATGTCCAAAGATGCACAGCCTCAGTTGCTGACTACGACGGCAGATTAAGTGAACCCTTTGCTGTGCAGGGACAATGTTTTCCTGCTCCCATTCCCAAAGTCTCCTCCCCCACTTCCCATAAAGTGCAAGCAGAAGGCTGCAGCTTCCAAGGGACAGCATGTAGGAAACGTGCAGCTTTTCAGATCACTCCCTGCCCAAGCCAGCTGTTCCCTTCTCATCTGGGCCAACACAGTGCTGAGGTCTGCAGCCCTCTGATACAGAGGTGTCTCCCCACTGTTCTGAACTCAGATTGTTCAACTCTTGGTTTAGCCATGTTTTTCCAGAATTCTAAGTTGTTTAGGACAAGTTACATGGTTAAAATCACATTAAAAATGTATGTCTGTTTTGCATTGATTGTGTGTTATCTGTACTCTTCAACTATGATCCAGTCTGGAATTACAGAAAGGCCTTCACAACAACAAAAAGGCAAAATATATTTAAAACATTGAAAACAAATTTTTACTAAACAAAGTATTTTGGTTTGAAGTTACCAAAATAAAATATCTGAACTAGTCTAAAATTTCCCCCATATTTTAATTTTTAACTTGGTTTTTTAGAATTTATTAGCAGTTTCAAATCTGCCCAATCCAGTGAATTTGGTATCACGTCAAATAACAACACATGAGTCTTCAGTTGATTTAAAGCATGGCTTAACGTGATTCCTATGATATGGCAGTGTGTCCTGGTCTGACCAGAGCTGGGCAAAAGGTAACCAGAAATGTGTGCCTGTATCTTCTTCTGGCAGAGCTGGAGAATGGTTTTGAAGTGACCTGTGAAAAAGTGGTTTGCTGCTCTCACTATGTGTAAAGATAGTCAGGGAGGAAAAGCTTGTTTAAGGCACAGAATACTGAAAGGCAGAAAATAAGTAAGCTGAAGCAGAACTCCTGCATTTCAGATTTATATGTTTGGAGTAACACTGACTGATGTGTAAAGAAGAAAAAAAAAACCTCCACAACATTAGAAGAGTGAACTTTTTCTAGCTTGGTAATAGAAGATTCCAGCAGTAACTGTAGCCTCGCAGCGACTGGAACTAGTTAGCTATTTTTTGCTTTATTTATTTAAAAATAAATTTCCTGGAAGACATCTGGAGATGCGTCATCTCCTCTCAAAAATGTCCTGGGAAAGTGTCATAGACAGCAAAATCTAACATTTACACATGCTGTAAAGCTGAGATAGCTATAGCTTAATAATTTGTTTCTCAATAGAAAGTTCCATGAATTTCTTCTTTTAAACCTAAATACAAAAGTTTTTATTTCTAGGAACCAGATCCCTTTTGTTTTTTCCCTTGAAGCAGGGAGAGTGGATATTCCGTGTATGATTCTTTTCTTAAGCAGCAGGGTTTCAAAAATTGAAATGGTCCTGGCAGCAGAAGTTACAGAAAGAGAACTGCTTGAGGGCCTTTTGGTAGTTATGCAGGGGGGATCATTTTCTTTTTGCTCCAGTCCCACATGCGAAGTAGGAAGCACAGAAAGCTGCATAACCAAACCCCTGTGCTCAGAAAACCACAGTGCCATTTGGCCTGGAGGGGGGGTTGACAGACGTGCCACTACAGAAGTTGGACCTGAATTTATTTCCAGCCCTAGCCAGGGTCTGTGAGTACGAAGCAAGCTCTGGTTTAGAGCAGTACTTGGGAAAATAACCTAAGAGATTTCTCACATATTTCTCTCTGCAGTCAGGATGAACTCTGGGAGGCACAATATGCATCCCACTTAATTCAATGGGAATTTCACCCGGCATGTGTTGGCACCATCCTGCAGTTTGTTTCCTTACAGAAACACAAGTGCATTTGCTCTGAGCCCCTTTTGTGGTGGTCTCAGAGGAGGTGCTGGGCAGCCAGCCCATATTCCTCAGGGGCTTGCATCCTTTCATCTCCCTTTCTGTATTTTTGTTTGTCTTTCCATCTTTCTCTCCACATTTTTGTGCTTCCTAAATTCTCAGTCTCCTTTGCACTCACTCACACAGGGACCCAAACCTGCAGCCACTAAGGCTTGTGAGTGGCCCTTAACCATACAGAAAATCTCATGGAATTATATGCTAAAAAGATCTACTGACATGATTAAACATTTGTAGGTCAGATTATAATTAGAGTAATAGGTCCAGGATCATCAGCAAAATAAGACTTCCAAAAGATTCCAGATTCACTTGAAGAGATGACATGAGCAATGTAGGACCAGGGGCTGAAAATTAAGACAGAGCAGCAAAAACCAAGACCTGTATTATTCAACAAGGAACAGGGAGAAATTGGAAATCCTCAAGAGATGAGGCGTTTCTATACCTTGACTAAAGCTACTCAAACAGCAAATTCTGTTTTAGAGACGAAGATACTTTTAAGTTTTGTATTAGGGTATTTTAAACTTCTGTACCTACACAATTGGCTTCCTGCTATTTTTCACTGCCTGTAGTACAGTCAGTGTCACTGATGGCCTCTAAGCAGTTTCCCTTTCAGATTTTACCCTTGGCAAAGGGTAGGTAACTATGTTGCAGTAGTTCAGTCGTGATAATAGTGGTGATGAAACACCAGTACAGTTACTAACACTAGGAAATTATTTGATCAACATTTTGGGCCCAGCACCAAAATGAGTTCAGCAGGAATTTTTCCATTGGTATCAGTGGGTGTCCTTTTAGGTTAGCATTATTACTTACAAGCTCAGCAGCTGGGCTGACTAAATATGCCAGGTGGGTGTAGAACATGTTGCAGAAATCAAAACTGTCTCCTAAACTGTGCCTGTGAATGAACTCTTCATGTTATCTTTGCTTTCTATACAGGAACTTTCACTCCTTATGAAACCTTGTATTACATTCTTACTCCTTGTGTGCTGCTGGTCTCTACAGCCAGAGAAGGCAGAAAACCAGAGCTGTTGGTGCTCTGACAAAAGAACAGCATTATCTTTTTATCTGTATTCCTACAAAGAGGATGTTAAAAGGGAAGTTATTTCTGGATCACAAATATGTTTGTCTAATTTTATTCCTCCATCTTTTTCCTCCTCAGAAGCGAACATCCACTGGCTCAGCTGTATTGCCACTCAATCATGGAGCATCATCATTTTGATCAATGCCTTATGATCCTGAATAGTCCAGTGAGTGCCACATTCCTGTGTATGCTGAAGGAAACTATTTTACTTTCTATTTTTAGCTTCTGGCTAGAATCCCACCCTTATATGTTCTTAAGTGCTCTTTATTCCTTTTTGGGTAAAGAAAGCAAATGCAGCAACATGGAAATCACAGTTCCGCTGCTGAGTGCCACCAAAGCCTTCCAAGTGCTGCCAGATAAGGGAAGCCTTGCTAACATCCTTCTGAGTACCTGCTTCCTTGGACCAAAGGAAACAAAAGGCTTTGCTGCCACTTCGATGACCAAACAAACCCCAGCCCTTCCTCTCGTTTCAAAAAATATTCTAGCCTACACATACCAAAGCAGCCCTGATGAAACCAAACCAAACACTGCTCATGTTGACATTCCACAGTGAAGCCAAACCTAAGTTTAGTAAATATGCAAATAAAACTACATTCTTCTTGTTTGATGTTATTAACTAATTCTCAAGAACAGTTATTTAGCATTCCCAGCCCTTTCAAAGGACTGCTCCTTTTGTGCCACAGGTTGTGGTACTTCTGGTATTGTAGTGATCCTTTCCTATTCAGATAGGCAAATAATGGAAAAACAATGGAGGTGAGCTCCATTTCACCAGTGCTTTGGTTTAACAGGGGGCTGCTGAGCTCATATTTCTATTTAATTAGTTGTTATTTATGCTGCTTCATAAAAGGAAACTATTTTCATTTACTACAGGTGTATGGGCAGGTATAGGAATCTGTTATAATTCTTCTGCTTCGGGGTGGGGAAGGAAGAGGAAAGAGAAGCCACGATGCAGCCAGTGACAAACCTGATTTTAATGAATGAAATGGATTTGAGGGCTTTGATGTTGCTCTGCTTGCAGTTTCATGTTGTAATAGTCAGTGATGATGTTGCTGCTGTGCAGCTTTCTGCCATTACTCAAGAAGACTGGAATTTTTATTTTTAAACTTGGGAATCTGTAAGAGGAAGGAGGGTAAAAGAATGACCTCAGATATCAGCAAGCTACTCGTAACGACTTGGTACCTTAGACACACTTTAGCAAACTCGTGTGCTGTTGCCCATTTTACTGATAGTACTGCTTTTGACCTTTTTTGTAAAGGGAAATCAGATTCTCAGCAGCCTTTCCATTGAAGAATACAAGGCTACACTGAAAATGATCAAACAAGCCATTCTTGCCACAGACCTGGCGCTATACATCAAGTAAGTCAGAGGAAGCTTTGGCTGGATAATCAGTGCTGGGTATTAGCATCATGTTAGCATCCTGCAAAATCTTTTGCTTTTATTTCTTTTAAAGGAGGAGAGGAGAATTTTTTGACCTTCTAAGGAAGAAGCAGTTTAACTGGGAAGATCCCTCACAAAAGGAGCTATTTTTGTAAGTAAAAGCAGAATAATCAAGAAGTCAGTTAATATTACTGGGTACCCAATTTCCCATCCCGTGTTGCTGTGAACTTCATTAAACACAGCAGGTCTTTATGCTCTTGGCTGTACAAACTGGCATTGTCACACAGGTATCTGAACTCCCTGGCTCCGAACTACTAAGTGTGCAACCTGTATAAGAAACTCTGTTAAATAGCATGTGGAGTTACATTTATAACTTTTCTTTAATTTCACTTGTTTTTCTGACTTGATGTTCCTTGAAATTCTATACTCTATTTTACTGGTCACTCGACTTGGTAGCTACATACATTTCACGTAGAGGAGCTTATCCCTTTCTTTCTGTTTGTTCTGCAGAGCAATGCTGATGACTGCTTGTGACTTATCAGCCATAACCAAACCATGGCCAGTCCAGCAACGGGTACGTGTTTAATAAGATTTCCTAAATGCATTAAAGTTTATTTCCTCCACCCAGTCCTCATTGCAAAGGCAGTGGTGGAATCTCACCATGTGGGGGCGGGGAGTCAATATGATACATCCTAAGGAGAGATAGGAACCACTCTTGTTTGTAGGTAGCAAGCAAACTTTTAGAGCTCTCAATGAGTGAAATCTCTTACAGATTGCTGAGCTTGTGGCTACTGAGTTCTTTGATCAAGGAGATAAAGAGCGCAAGGAACTCAACATAGAACCCACGGTAAGTGGCAGAATCACCTCTTGCAAATGTATTTTGGAAACAGCACTTAAAATTTCTCCCACTGACCACAATACAGGACCAGCTCCTTCCCTGCCTTCCTAGTAGTCAGTTTTGCTCTGGGGTTCCAAAACACCATTAGTGTGTCATTATCTCTGAACCAGAAGAACAGACAGTATTATTCCCTTTAAGTCAGTACTACTTAATTGGCTAGGAAATACATTCCTAAATTGGTACCTATTTGCAGCTACCCAAACCCAATAAGTTTGCCTGGTTATTTGAGCTCTGTCAACCCAAAGCCAGCCTCCTGAAGGAAGCCAGGCAGTCCAGTTCCCTTCACTGTAACATCTGTAAGGATACCCTGCTGTGCTGAGCTTGCCGTGCTGTTTAAGGTGCTGCTTTTTAATTCCTAATTAGCTCTTTGGTTTGGGTTGGGTTTTTTATTTAATGCATTTAAACACAGAGCTTGTTTACTTATTATCTGCAGGATCTAATGAACAGAGAGAAGAAAAACAAAATTCCCAGCATGCAGGTTGGATTCATAGATGCTGTTTGTTTGCAGCTGTATGAGGTATGGTGCCTAAGGAAGAACAGCAAATATCTGAAACCACAGCTGCTCACTGGTAGACACAGATTTACAATTAAAATAAAAATCAAATTAAAAACTAGACCCTCAGAAAACATTTTTTTTTAATTTTATATTACATATGGTTCATTATTCTGTGGAAGAGATTATTCTTATAGTATTTATAATTAGTTGTATATTTGTCTGACTAATGTACTTTGTCATAATTTTTTAAAACCTAGTTAAAATGCCATGCTCTGTGCAGCTGATGTTATGTCCCTGGGTTATATTCTGGATAATCGGGGAAAGTCACAAGACTAATGCTTTGACCTCTAGGGAGAGGATGGTATGCAGGTAGTGCATTGATGGAAAATGTTTAGAAGTTTTAAAGAATTCAGAATTCATCATACAAAAGGTGATATGCTATGTATAGAAAATTGACCCAATTTTATCACTTCCCCTCCCATTCTTTTCCTTCCCTTTCGTTGCGCACCAAGGCATCGCATGCGATAATTCACTGAAATGCTTCTTTGTCCTGGTCACAAACTGTATGCTGCCTGGTCAGCTATAGTGTGAAACACAACATAATGATTTCTGGGGCTCTTTTAAACCAGTACAACATTAGAGTGAAAGTCTGTTTAGTTGAACTGTAGCAAGTATTTTACGGAAACCAAGGTGAGAAAAAGAAAGGAGATGAACAGATAACTGAATTCTTAAAATCCTTCCAGTGCGAGGCAGAGGATGACTACTTGAATTTTTTTCTTCTGACACAATAAACTTTTCTAAAAAGAATGCACATTCCCCACTTCAAAGGAAACAGGGACAGAGAAAGGGAGCTACTAGCTGCTGTCCCTGAAAATCAAGTGTTTCTGTGCTGTAGAAACTGTCAGGAAAACAAGGCTGCCTTTGCTTTGAAGCCTCAGAAAACTGTCTCCAGTAAGAGGTAGGCCACTGAAAGGAGACTGAGTGTCTCTGCAGGGGTACAAATTGGACAAATAGAAAACACTTTACAGGGAACCCGAGCAGGCTTGAATGCCCACAGTTCTAGAGCCTGAGCATCAATACTTCTTCCTGTTAGGGGAGAGCTTTACCTTTCCATTGATGAAAAGACCAGAAAAACTGGAATTATTTACTCTGAAATATGCACTGCTGCTTATGGCTACGGTTACCAAGTGATCCTAGTCCAAATTGTACCCAGCTCTTGTGTTAGGTAACCAGTGCAGTTAATGATCTACAAGCTTCCCTTGAGTTCAGAAAACTGAAAAAAATACGAGAGATGGGTTACTTTCTCCATTTTTAAATTAAAAATTGAATGCAATCTGTTTTCCATGTTCTCAATTTTATTTCAGGCCCTAACGCACGTGTCAGAGGCCTGCTCCCCTTTGCTGGATGGCTGCAGAAAAAACAGGCAGAAATGGCAAGCCTTGGCTGAGCAGCAAGAGAACCTGATTAATGGAGAAAGCAACCAAGGCAAACGGAACTGAGATGCTGATTTCACCACCACAAGCTCAAGTTCACGCAGGAGACACAGTAATAGGGGAGTACTGCATTTTGCTAAACACTGTATGAATTTGGCTTATGTTTTGCCACTGCTGTATTATTTTTTCCACATTTCAAGATAGAGCATGAGCGTGTAGATGCCAAGGTTATCTGAAGACAGTATGTTTCTTTTATTACATCTGACTTAGATGGAAAGAGACCTGCAGGGGTGGTTTTTGCTACCCCACCCCACAAGAAGGTACTGGTGGCAGGCACTGACTGTGCTGAGAGCCTCTTGTTTTACAGATGTACATAGTTGTTTAGTGATCGTGTTGTGGCCAGTATCTGAAAGACTACTGCATTTTGCACCTTTTCTCTCACTCTTCCCATCTTGCTGTGTTGTGTTATGTTATAAACAGTCTTGCGTGTTCTCTTTCCAGAAGTTCAGAGGAAAGACTGGGACTCACTCTGGGGAGCCTTTTCCAGCATTAACTATTGCTAATCTCTCTCAGAAAGCAGAACAGGGCTCTGAGGTGAAAATGCCCAAAATCCGTGCGGCCAGTAGGGTTTGAGTTTTTTCCATATTAGATGGATGTCTTAACAAATGTGTTATTCCAGCTGAAGAACTTCCTAAGACCCCTGTGAATTAGTAGGCAATGGGAGCCTTAAGAGTTTTGTGGTAGAGGTGTCTGAGTTACCCATGAGCAGTGGAAACTGCCTGAAGACCAATAAAATGTCCCAGCACAAGCAGCAGGCTGCCATGGAAGAACGGCTCCCATGGAAAGCTGCAAGGAGCACGCAGAGTAAACGGAAACAAAACCGGATTGGTTTGGTACGCTGGTTTTTACTTCATTTGGGAGTTGATTCTAACATCATCTAACCAACAGACTGGATCACAGGCAGAGGAAAATGACTGCAAGAGCAAGAGTGAAAAGCTGAATCAGAATGATGCAGGAAGGGCACGCTCCTGGCAACCATCAATGTCTGATTCTTCAGACCAGTGTTACTATGAAATGGCTATGACCACTTGGAAGAATGTTTTGTGTTAACATCTCTTAAAGAGCATTTTTAACATTAGCTAAAAATGATTAATCATGGTGTCTTGAAGAAATAGGAAAAGAATAATACCAAAAGCAAAAATAGCCAAGAGTGCTACAGAGATTTGCCATTTGTGAGGCATTAGTGTTCTGAAAAGTAAGAAATCAATTAACTTGCACTAGTAAAAAAAAATGATATATTATTTAAATGAAGATGATTAATAAAATGGTTTTGAATAGGGAACCGATTAAAGAAAATATACACATTGGACAAATCCCAAAAGAGGAATATAAGGAGACGAACATCAGCAGTCTAAAATGCATTAGCCGCACCTGTAACTTTGGTTGCACAGAGACACATGAAATGTTCCAGGTTTTGAATCTGTAATAATGATTTCTTTAGTCAAAATCAGCAATTGTATTTGGCACAAGTAGCACATTTGGCATTGCACTTTGAAGTGTGGGAATTCAGTTCTATGACAATAATCCAGGAAATTCTAGTTGGAAACTGAATAAATTCTTCTTCCCAGGAGATTTTCAACCCAACTTTTAAGAGCTAGTCAGAAAAGACAGGGAAACCTCCCCCTTTTTATCAATTTCTTCTTTTAGATAAACACTGCTAGAAGAAAAGATGAAGCAAATGTTTCAAAATGTTTGAAAATACTGAGTTATAGAGTTGGGGGTTTTTTTAAATGTAGAAAAAAGTATTCTGACAGCAGCATTTCTGTCACCCTAAATTATTTGTCCCTGATTAAGTCCTATCTCAAACCTCTCTAGTGAGCACCAATAATAAATTTTTGCAGCTGTGAATTTGAAAACATTCTTCTACAGAAGTATTTCTCCTTATTCTGTCTCAACAAAATTTAAAAAAAAGATGGATTTCAAGACTAAGCGTTCCAGGACTGCTGCTTTGCAGGACTCCATATGTGTATTTCTATGCCCCCACAGTATGCAGGTGACAGCAGCCTGCCCCCCAACCAAAAAAGTTTTAGGTACTTTTTGATAAATAGAAAACTTTGCTTCAGGATTTGCATAGTCCTTGTATAGCCTTTTCCTTGAGTGCTTGAGATACTGAAATATAATTATTATGCTAACTGATGAGATACATATTTAATATAAATACAAATAAAATATATGTATATAAAGGTGTATTCTTGCTATTATGGTTGAGACTAGTAACCTATGGTGACAACACAGCAGATAAGTATGATATCACAGTGTAGCAATGTAACTTTGATTAATATTCCAGTATTTCTTTGCCATATTGTGCGTTCAGTAATGCTTTATTACAACTCAATTTATTAATACTACAAAGGAGTGCTGGATTCATATCTTTGACTTGAAAAAAAGGGCATGATGTTACATTTTTTTAAAGGTTCACCTAAAATGAACAGTTATACAGTACAGGCATATATTTAATTACATACCTGTACACATTTATCCCACAGAATCTCTTCCACTATAAATGTTGGAACTTACATATAAATACAGTTCCTAGTAAATAAATACTTCAATATCATAACACACCTGTATCTGTAGATATTTCTACAAAACCAAAGCCTTTAAACTACTGGTTTAAGAACCTTAAAAGCATAGAGTGCTGTATTTCATCAAATTCAAAGCCTTTACATAGTGTTTTACTCCGCCTGAAGGCAAAATCAGAGTGTGCTGGTTCTGTGTCACGGCTTTGTTTGAATCGCTTGCGGAAACTGCTCCTTCCTTTCATAATGTAGATAGGGGACAATATGGGAAAAGAAAAACCCCCAAACCCAGCCTGGCTACAGGTTTGAATTTCACTGTCCTCAGCATTCAACATTTTCAAAGGCAGCTGGTGGATTACAGCCACACCGCTGTCATTAATTTCATCATGAGCTGCGTACCTCATTATTTCAGTTGGCTCTCAAACACCTTCTCCCCAGTTTATTGTCTAGCTGTAACAATCAGTGTGGCTTACACAAGAAACCAGCTGAAATGGAGTTTATCACTTTGTCAGTTCAGCCTTAAGTCCCTTGAAACCATTGTCACATTTCTGATTTAAATCTGCTCGTGCAAGAATTTGTCCCACTAATTCTTAACACTGCTCTCAATGAAGGCAACTAACTTAGTATCCTACTGGATCTCAGATACAAAAATGTTTTCTTTCAAACTCATTCCACAGCACAGTTTTATGCTTAAAATGCACTTTTATTTCTTGGTTTGTTCTGAAAAAAATTACTTGTGTTAACATAGACAAAATTACTGATTAACCCTTACCTCTTCTAATTCCAAATAACAGCAAGGCTCTTCAGTTGTAGCTATCATTCCTTTTCCAAGAAATTAGCCACACAATGCAATATTTGCTGCAGGAGGCCTAGGTTTGCTGTTATCTCACCCAGTTAAAGAAAGTGGGGGAGAAACAACGTAATGCTGATTTTGGAGATGGTGTTAATTTTTAATTAGAAGCAATTTATAGTTAAGAGCAGATTACTCATATCTTCACACAGCACATGTACAAGTGAGCTACTGATAAAACAATTAATTTTACTGATGATCAGCTGATTTCTCCTTAGAAGAGAGAACCACAGCCTGTTTATATGCATCACTCCCTGACAATTGCATGCATCTTTTGAATTCCAGCCCAATACATTGTATCTGGTAGTGGCATGAACTGACAAATTCAGGACACTTACCTAATTCACACATAAGGTTTGTCAAAATTACCAGGTGACTGATTTTCCAACCCACGATACAGAAAGATAATGAAGAATTAGATTTAGGCCATTAAAATTAGAGGAGCGATCCAGCTGCTGTCCCTTCCAGTTAGGCATAAGAACATAGCAAGGACTTTTTGTGGAAAAAATTTGCCTCACTTATAATAAATTCACATGTTTTTAAGTTTTTATGAAGACCTCATATTTCAAGAAAATTTATACAGTAGTGTTTGTTCAGAGTCTTATCTCTGTGATGCTGCAGGTTTTTTCTTCATGTCAAATTGCATCCAGTTTACATTCCACAAGGTTTCAGCTTTATTTCCCAGTTCCCTGCTGTACCTTTTCAGGGGCCTGCACTAATTTAAAACATAAGCTTGAATAGCAGAATGAGTTTGACCTGAGTATGGTAAAAATGAAGGCTGAGTTTTTTGGTTTGGACTTTGACAGAAAGAAGAAACATCACTGAATCTGTCCTGGTAATTAGTGACACTTGCTAAATGCAGCAAACTGTGACAGCGGGATATTTTATCTTGGTCACAGAGAGGTGAATGGAAATGGCACAGGAAAGTTTCTTTTCCACGTAAGGAAGGTCGTTTCCATAGAGAAACTCTTATCTCAGTACCAGTGTTTGTAAATGTGTATTTATGCAACAATGCTCTGTAATCGCTGGTTCCCACTAACTCCCACAGCATGAGCTTGGCAAGCCGGGGCCTCACACGAGCTCAGATGCCCACCAGAAGTCAATGTTGTGATTCCCATTTACCTCAGGGGGAGCTGGGTTGAACTGTAGAGAAAGTGAAAGAATGGGTCAAATCCACCATTTTTTTTTTTTTTACCTGGAAGGAGGGACCAAACCCTTACCCTTGGTGACAGCTGCCTCACCTGCTCTTTGCTAGTTCAGCTAATCCCAGTGATTGATGCCCAAGGTACCTTACAGGTGTAACTGAAGTAGGAATCGGAGTCCTGTTTGTACTCACACAGCACACACCCGCATGTGTCTCTTAAAGAATGTAGTTTGAAATGCACTGTAAATAGTTTTAACATACATTCCTATTATAGTTTAATAAAAACCTTAATCACAGTCACTAGTCACTGAGTTTGTCCATTTGTATTCTATCTTTTAAAAATACCTGAACAAATACATAGTTTCTGGGCACAGTATTTTTGTACTAGGTTAAGGGGTTTCTCTGTATATTATGTTTTGCCTTTAAGCAGTATTAAAGTCCTCTGAATGTTATGTGTTCTCTCTTGCTTCTGCCCTATGACTTCTTAGAATAAAGCTAGTTACCTTACTTGAGAGAATCATTAGCCCTACTTATTGTACAGCTGCTAGAGAACATAAGGGTCAGATTATTTTCTGTGGTCAGACTGCAGCTTATTACTTATTTCCTCATTCTTCTCTTTGTACTGTTTTCATGCTTTTTAAAATAAAAAGGACAATGTCAAATTTTACTGTTTGTTATAATTAATATTATTGATGTGTAAGTTTCAATGCCTGATTCAAATCGTTGCTTCTGTAAATTTATATTTCATTGTAACTTCTCTAGGTCCTAGAAATCCTGAAGGGAAAAGTATCTGTTAATACCAAGATACTTCTGAGTACTACTGAGATCAGCCAGCAGTAAAGTAGTTCTTGTTTCAAAACCACAAAAAATAATGCAGTGCCACTGACCGCTAGAGAGCACTGGAGCTGCGCCTCCTGAGAGCTGTCAGAAACCAGTTTATTTCTGACAGAGAGCAGAACCAGCAAATACAAGGGTTACGCAGATGTATCCGCATCCTCTGTCCCCATAGATCGATTCCTGGGGATATCAATTGCAAGAGAGATAGAAATAGACAGCCCAGTAACTTCAACCAAAACCTGGGGGAAAAAAATTATTTTTGACAACCTCATCTTGCACAAACGGCTGAGCCTAGAAGTAACTCTGGACCAGTGGGCTTCTTGGCAAATTCTGTTCCTTGCCTGTTAGCTCCTTCACAGCAACACTTCTGGCTTGACTTTTTTTAGCTCTAGGCAAAACCAAAAGGTATGCACACCCCTGACAAACAGCAGGCTCATTCAAGACCTTATGAAGGGCCAGATTTAGCTCAGCACAAAACACAGGCGCTGTTTGCTCCAACCAGCTGCAATGTATGAGTGCAACTGCACAGCTGCCCATGCCTATCTGCAAACATCAGGGCACCGTTTGCTGCTGGGACTATGACCTTTCCACCCCTCACCAGCCCAGTCGTGCTCCTGCTCAGCCTTTCCAGCTTGCTGGAGGCCTGAATTCCCTCCTGAGAAGTGGCAGTGTTTGCAGCAGGAGCGCTGGGATCCATTTCTTGCCCAGCCCTGCGAAGAGCACGACCTCGAGGGAGGGCATTTTTGTTGAAGAGGTGAACGAACATTACATGCGGTCTTTCTCTTCTTGTACAGCTCTGATGCCTCATTAATAAATGGAAAAGACAAAAGCTCTTTCCTCCAGCCACATTTTTAGCAGCAGTGGTGACAGCTATTGCGTTTCACATTCCCATAAAACCTCACCCTTTAAGATTCTTAGGAAAAAACCCACATGAGTGAGTTTGTTCCGACAGTAAGCTTTAGGGACAGACTTATGGAATCTGACAGTCCCTGCGTTTTAGAACGGTAGCATTTCTTAGCACACACAGAACTTCAGAACTACTTCAGTTGAAAAATACCCCAAGTTCACAACGGCTGCAAAATGGCTGAAAAATCTACAGTTTACACAGGTTTCTCTTGTTTAACACCAACAAATTCTAGGAGTAAAATCCATGCTTAAATAATACCATTAGTTTACACGTGATACATTTGCACATAAGCATCCAGAATCCTTTTATTGTGGTAGTTAATGAAGTCACTGCCAATTTATTTTACGACATATAGAGCTTCTTAATGAAAGGAAAGTTCATTTTACAGATAAGTAGAGGGGTTAATTTGATCAAGGTCACATGTAAGTCCATTTCTGAGCCGGAACAAGCACCAGAACCTGGGTGTCTGTTCTGCTTTTACATGAGACACATGATGCCCAAACTAAGAAAGGAATTTCTATCTGAAACCATCTTTTCCTTTTGCAAATACAAATACTTAAATATCTTAGCCATACAGGGTGCTCTCTTGCTATAACACTGCACTCGGAAGAGCTCTGAAGCTCACTATTTCACAGATGAAATTCGATTCAAGCCACTAATCCAGATAATCACAATAACCTTTTGTGGGCTTTGGAGCTATTTTATAATCAAGAGAAAAAGTTTACAGTCATGAAAAAGTTATGTGGAAATGAGCTAGAAGCACCAGTTCAGATTCTGGAGAAACTGAAATGGTCACTGCAGACTTTCAATACTGTACACTCTTAGTTCACTGGACTATAGCTTGACGCCACCCTACGATCACATTTCATATTCTAAACAAAATTAAAAAAAAAAAAAAAAGGGGGAGTACAGGACTATTCAGATATAAATTTAAATACCCTTAGAAAAGCCTGACAAAAAGCCCCACGGGGCAGCTGGCATATCAGTATCAGTCTCTATGTGGCAAGTGTCAAATGGCACTAATACTCAGAGATTCATTTAACTTTCTCTGGAAAAAGCACACTTATTTTTATTGGCAACTGCTCACTGTCTCCCTTTTTTCATTGAAACGAGGCTAGATTCTATTATTCTATGTAATCCTAGGATTCACTTTAGCATACAGAAACTGATAAAGTAAATACCAGGGTTGTTACTGTTTTAATCCTAAATTTTGCTTTCAGATTTCTTTCAGCCTGCATTTTATTAACTCCTGCACTTCAGCTCTCTCCAACAAAAAACTCTCAAAACTGCAGCACTTTATGGATCAGAGCCATTACACAGGAATTAAAAGGCAGTGTATACAGTCAAGAGCAAATTCTAAAACCCACAGCCTACTACTAACTAATCACACAAATGGATCTGTACTCACTGGACATTTCTAGGTAATCCTCAACTGCTGAATTCTCTTGCTGGACTGATTTCACATTAGCAGCACCCAGGAGATTCTCCTTGAACCAAAATGAAAGCAGAAATTCAGCAAACGGGCAGTTGGAGTAGGACAACATCTAGCTCAAGCAGGATCTAACCCTGCTGCAATGCAACACCCAACTGCAATATGTTACTTTGAAATGATTTATCCAAGACATGGCATTAGTTAGGCTCCATCGAGCTCCTGGTTGCTAGGCCACCCACTGTTCTGCTTAAGTTTGCTTTACTGGCATAGAGCTCATTTGCCTTGTTGATAGAAAATCGAATATTTGGGTTCAAATGCTTAGTGGAACTTCCCAGTAAGGGATCCATCTTTGCAACCCATCCCAAGACATAATGAAGAATCATTCAGTAGGAAGCACTCATAATTAAATACTGCAAAATCAATCTGCGGGGCTTTATCATGGATTAATCTCTTATCACAGAAATCAATATTTTCATGAGCATATTATGTTTATGCTGGCACCAAGCCTTAACCAACCCAACAGTTCTACCATCCAAGCTAATTTTAGTCAGAACAACTTGAATACGAGCCACAAAACAATGGACAGGAGAGGTGGATACAACCCACTGCAAAAGCCTTTTTATCACCCTGATCTTTGGAACTTCGCTGTCAATTACCATCACAATACACCTTGCCACGATGATCATAGATTGGCAGGATGAGGTTGGCATAACCATATAAGTTAATGATTTATTGCCATCCACCTATCTAAAGATCAAACTTCAAAGTTAGTAGGTTTGTCCATTTTTAGTGTTCTGAAGCTGGCACGTTGAAGAAAGCCATGAAGCCAAGAACACACCCTTGGCTTTCAAAACTGTCATGAAACCAGCAATACTAGAAAAGAGGATTTCAATGCACCATCAGAGAAAAAGCTGTAGTTCTGAAAACCACACAAGGAAGAGGAAGACAGAAGAAGGAAAAAGGTTGTGGAGTAGTCCAACTAAGAAAATCTATAAAACTGATTTTAATTGGGATTTTAGAAGGAAAACCAGCTACTATAGGAAGACAAAAGAACTCTAAATGAAGTGTAGATTGTATGATTCCAGTAGATGAGAAAAAACCAAAGTCATATTTTGTCATATTGAGCAAGTCACATTATTTCAGGCCTCGATTTTCTACTAAATACAGCAGAGGCTGCGCTACAGCCACTGCCAGAAAGATCCTTTCTGCAAAGACTCTGGAGAGGGTTATCAGTTTTGTTATGTAACAACAGCTTGGATGAACCATAACTCGACACGGGGTGGTTTTGTTTATGTAGATAGGCTACAGAGATCACGGAAGACTGGCAGTGGTAACTGCAAAGGTCAGGATACACAGCAGTGCAATAAAAACAAATAATCTGACTCTTAGAATAAAGTCTGCCCATTTTCTGAGCTAGCTGAAGGGTAAGATGGGCATGCACAACTGGCACAGCACAGGGCATGGGCTAAAACATCTTTTGAGCCAGGTAATCAAAAATTGCATGAAATTGTGGAAAAAAACCTGCATGTGAAAACTACACACAAAGACCTAACTGTTGTTGTGAAATGCACATTGTGAGGGACTTCCCTCCCCACCCTTGGTAGTAAACAGCCTGAACACCTTTCATCCAGCTGGTTCCTTCACTGAATGTGTTCTAATGAAGAACAATTGTCGATGCTGCTGAGAATTTAAGCTATATATATTCAAAAATGATCATATGAATAGAGACTACCCTCCTAATTTTCACAGCTCAGTGTTAGACAAGCAGCAAGAGGAGAGTTTTCTGAAACAACCTGCAGTTGTAAACTTAATTCAGTAAATCCTCTGCCCCATGCTTGTTATGCTGAGCCGAACAGAGCCCAAACAATTTATAATGGACAAAGCAGAGACTTGTATTTGTTTTGTTGGGTAAATAATACCACCTCCAGTTGCCCAAAGATTCTCCCACAAGCCTGAAGCTGCAACTGAGATAGAAGATTTCAAGCAAAGCTGTTAATTATTACTTTCACTAGACACCTGAGTTTTACTCCACATGGTGGACAGAACGAATGGATTAGCAATTTTTAATTGCAATAAGCGATAAAGATCCTGTCATGATCTGAGGGCAATAAGAGACACTCAGCAAGCAGCGTGGTCAGGACCGGGAATTTGATTAAACTGCAGGAAACTTCTCCTTGGAGAGGTCAGTGCATCAGTTGAGCTTTACTCAGCCACATCATCCTGTAAATTGCTCCCAAGATAAGGCAGCACATAAATTCCCCGCGCAAAGACTCATCCCTGCAGAGCAGAGCAGCCCTCCTGCAGGCACAGCCATGGCGTTCGACGGCACTTGGAAAATCGACAGAAATGAGAACTACGAGAAGTTCATGGAGGCGATGGGTAAGGCTCACCTTTCCAATCCCTCCTGCAGGAAAAATATCCCTCCAGCTGAATGCAAACTCAAGCTGCCTGAGAGTTACCTTCGGGCCAGCCTGTCCTTTCACTCTTGGCTGCTCTGCCGCTGCATTTATTTTCAAAATATTCTGGGGCTGGGGGGGGAAGATGCTGAGAGATGCTTTGATTTTAATTACACTGCGTTAATCTTAAGCATCCTAACTAATTCCAAATTTATTTCAGCAGAAAAAAGAAACTTCTAGTCCAGATTTGAGGAAAAGGTTCAGACAACTTGAGTGGATAAACTTGAATCAGAATTCTGTAGCAGGACTATTATTTTGACAACATCAAACCAGTTTAAAAACTACACAGGGAGGAAATCATCATTCCTCACTTTCAGAGAAACACTTGATTCAAGTAATTCTAACATCCTGATATTTACTTAAAGTTTGTACAAACCGTGCATTATTATATGGATATAATTATAGCCACAGTTAAGACAGTGATTTTTATTATATGTGTACCAGTGAACATGGCCTCGATGAAAACCGATGGACAAAAATTTGGGTCAGAATGCTGTAATAAACTCACTTGGTCACATAGAATTCACTAAAAAGGGACAAAGATAATGCTCCAGAGGTTTGGGGTTTTTCTCTGATTTATGTTAACTGATTTTTTTTTTAGGTATTGGCATGATGAAAAGAAAGCTGGGAGCCCACGATAATCTGAAGATCACCATCCAGCAAAATGGGGACAAATTTAATGTCAAAGAAGCCAGCAACTTCCGAAACATAGAGATTGAATTTACTCTGGGAGTTGACTTCGAGTACAGCCTGGCTGATGGGACTGAACTCACTGTAAGAGGCTTCCTACATAAGTTCAATGTTTACCACGTGATAATGACTTTGTAATGTGCAGTTTCAAGATGAGTAATTTGTCTTCCTAGTTTTTAATTTAAATTTTACTTCTGAATTACGTTAACTTTTCCTGAAGCTGACTGCTCAGGAATGCTTGCAGCTTATACACCAAAGCAGAAGGGAGTCTTTACTGTAAAAGGTTCAACACAGTACCATGGATCTCAGGGTTCCAGAGAGCCCAAAAAGCAGAGCAAGTAGCAATTTTCACAAGATGAAATCCAGGTGATTGGCAATTTTACTTCTTCTAATACTCAAGCCCACCACCTAGAGTGCAGAGTGGGTATTTGTAAGAAATCACAAATTTCTGTTGATACAATTATTTAAAATAAGGTGTATTGACCAGTAAAAAACTCCTAGCTTGGTTATTATGCATTTAAATAACCCAATGGTTTGATTAAAATTTCATTTTTAAAGCCTTTCTAAAAAGCATTATTACACTGTTTTAATCTTTTTTCACTTTTAAGTATTCTACAGCCTTTAAACCAAATCAGTGTCTTAACTGTTGCAAAATATTTGGGATTTTTTCCCCCCACAGGGTGCTTGGACCCAGGAAGGAAATAAACTCGTGGCCACATTTACCAGAAAAGACAATGGAAAAGTACTTAAAGCAACCAGAGAAATCGTGGGTGATGAACTCGTTCAGGTGAGTTAAGAAGCCATTTGCACACAAGTTTGCCATAGAATGAACAAAAAAATTTAAGAGCTTTTCTAAAAGTAGAAAATATTTTCTCTAAGCCAAATAACTTCATTTATCTTTAGTTACAATTCTCAGTTGCCTGTAAAAAATTTAAAACTCACCGAACCATATCTGGGAAATGAAACTTCGCAATTCCAGCCAAAAATCGATTTTCCTTCCTAATTTTTTAACAGACCTACGTATATGAAGGAGTTGAGTCCAAGAGATTCTTCAAAAGGGGCTAAATGCTTCACACGCAACTGCACCAGAACGAAGAAACAATAAAAGACCATTTTCTACACATCCTGTGTGTTGTTGTTTTTCCCTTTCCATCCCCAGCTGCAGTTACCTAGCCCTGCTGAAAACATGGGCTACCTCTTCATGTTACTGTTTTGCCTTGAATGAACGAACTCCCATCACCAAATGCTAAAATGTCTTTTGTACCAGGTCCCACCGAAGCGTCACGATACAAAAGGCTTCAGAAAATTTTTTGCACAAGCAGAACTTCAATGTTTTTTGCACAAGCTCTCAGATGGAAACTTAGTTTCCTTACAAAGGTATTTATACTGAGAAACAGATTCTCCGGGTATTTAATACTGTGCAAAATTATGGGAAAACCAAAAATAAACGCAGTAATACAGATAGGGACAAGGCTTAAGAGGGAAGCACTGCATTGTTTTGCCCCAAATCTCTGACATACTTCTTCTACTGTACATGCTTAATCAATGTTTGCTACATAAAGACAAATCCATCCTTACTTCTATGGGCAGCACTTAAAAAGGAAAACTGCTACCCTTAAGTGCTTGTTGAGAAAAGTAAGCTCTGTTCTGAAGCACCTGCTTGCAGTCTGCCTTATCTCTTAAAAACTCCTAATACTGAGGCTAAAAAGGGGTAATAGCTACCAAGAGAAAGGTTTTGTTTCACACACTCCTGCGTTCCTGGTCATTCTTCTGGACACGAAAATAATAGCCCTGATTCCAAAACGGAGTAAACGGGAAGGACTGGGGGTGGCACATCCCAGCTGTGAGTGCGGCATCAGGTTGTGCCACTTTTTTTTTTTTTTTTAAATTTATTTACTCCTGCAGCTGTGCGTTGTGCAAAGTGCAACAGAATTCACTATCTACATGAACTTTCCCACGTTTGTTCCGTGCACAAGTTCTAACGAATCTTCAAGGAGAGGAGTGTATCTTAAAAAAATTTTCATTTTCCCTAACCTCTCCACAACAGGGTTTCCCAAAAGGTCTTCCAGTATTTCTCAGGGCATAATGTGCCCTCCAGGAAACCGCATCGGGACGAATTCGTCAACGTTTATTTCCACACAAGCGCCAGCACAGGCGGCAGGACAAGACCAGCAGGGTCTGACAGGGCTGACCCAAGGCCCGCATCTCACCTGGAAGGGAGCAGCAGCCAGCGCACAGGAAGGAATGTCAGTCACCAGCACTGGGGAAGCCACCCCAAGCATCACTTGTCCCAGCAACAGAGGGGCAAGCAGGAATACTCTCCACGTCCAGCGTGTTTACCGCAGGAGCCCGCCTTTCAAGACGGCGTCTGAGGCGGGAATGGCGGGGCGGGGTCTGAGGCGGGAGGGGCGGGGCTTTGCCTGAGGCGGGAACGGGAGGCTTTGCCTGAGGCNTTATCTACCTGCTGCCCTGAGGGCGCGGCCCAGGTGAGGAGCAGTGTTCGGTCGGTCCGTCCCGCCGGGCTGTTGCCCCGTGGAGGGAAGGGTCCGCTTCGGGAGCGGGCCCCTGGGAAAAGCCTTGGCATTCCCGCAGCCCCGCCTCAGAAGGCCTCGGGAGCACAAATGCCTCTGAGAAAACTGGAAACTAATTCCAAACCACCCCCAGCTTTATTTGTTTGTTTGCGAGATTTATTATCCGCTCTTCATTCAGGAGGTGTGACTGATGCTCCTCACATGCCCTCCTTCTGAAAGGCTGTGCAGCACTACGAACATAACCAGACCTTTTTTGATCTCTCTAGGGCCATGGCCACCAAGGGAATTCTCGCCTATTTCGCACCTTATGAACACAGGCGGTGGAAGAGGAGGACCATTTGCGCGGGATAAGCAGCCGGGAACACGACCCCACTTGAGTCTCGGTGGAGAAGGCACATTTTTGCCTATCGTGATAGATCTCTGCGTGTCACAAGTGCTGCTGTTCAGGTTTTACCTGTGTCCTGTTCGTGTGTCCTAAACCGTGCCTTAAAGGTCATGTACGACAGAATGACCGTGCTTTTGTGATTAGTACTTAAAGGTTTCTTGTGCAGAAATGGAAGGATGCAGTGTCTGAATAAAATCCACTGAAAGGACACCCTGCAGCGTGGCTGAGAATAAAACCCAGCTTTTGCGTACACTGAAGTTGCAACTCAGACCCAACAGATGAGGCTTAGCCAGGTGTTCTGCTTCCAAAAAGTGAATCCTGATGGGTTGGTGCTGGTTGGTTTTCTATTATACTGTCCTCTGTTTTTTCTTCCTTTACCTTCAGCAGTACTGAGCCCTCTCAGGCTCAGTAATTATAGATATAAATATGTACATATATAAACACATCAGTGTGTAAGCCAGCAGCAGTGTCCTGTCCTCACTTACTGAATAATAAATCAGGTTCTGTTTTCCTTGCTAGAAACTGGGAAGGAGGAGCTGACAAGAGCAGCCTTGAGTCACTGCCAGATGACACATAAAGATCCCTCCTCCTCACTGTCCATGGATGGCTGCAAGTAGACAGTCACAGGCAATTAAAAGGTTTCAACATCAATTTCCTGTCTCACTAGAGGGAGACTTTCAAACCTGTGTTAAAGGTAGGAGTCTTTTGCAGTCTCAAGGAAAAACAGAAGCTGAGCTCATGGAGTGAGCTTTTTGCAGGGCAGGTGTGAGGGAAGACTGTTTTCAAGCTATGAACGAAGGGGGTTCACTTTTCTTTAGCATTTTTCCCTTGGGAATACTAACTTCTAATTCTGAGAAGTACAATCCACGCTTGGTTGTTGTTTTTTCCGGGAGTACATGAAACAAAATAACTAGATTGCTGAGATTTGGAAGTGCAGAGTGGTTGAGTTGTCTTCCCACACAATAAATGGAGATGGGCCAGGATGCGGTTAGATAGGATTTAGAATGCAAAAATAGACAGATGCTCTTTCCTTTTATTTTTATTCAGTTGTTATGACAGTTGTGCTATGGGCAGCGGTTTGTTTCCTGGGTCAGACCTGGGCTGTAAGAACAGAGATGCTGGACACTGCTGGCATTTATCATCTTGGCTGCTGGTACCTGTGAGATCAGGGGTTTCAGAGATCTTGACTCAAGGTGCACAGGAGCCCTGAGCTGTGGTGGCATTCTCCAAACACCAGAGTGGGGGTTCCAGTTTTTCACGAGGCCATTGAAGAGACAAATTGGCTACATTCACTACCTTTTCTTACCCGCATCTGGCATGACAGGGAACAACCTATGAGGAAAGGACTGTAATGTTACTCCGTTTCTTTTTTGATGAGGAAGACAGGTGAGATTTAAAGGCTATTAAGGCTTAGAAAGTTGAATATCAAGGACTCTTCCCCTGATTTAGTTTTCTCCTTTAGCCAGGTCTGACATGAAAGCTTTTGCTTATCTCAGAAAACTGAAGAGCTAACAAAGTGCAGGCTTGTGCTGCACTGGGCTCCAGCTATTCCACAGCCACATGGAGCTTCTAAATAGACAGATCCAGGCAAATTTTGTGTATCCCTAGTAAAGATAGTAAAGTGGCTCCTGTGTCTGTCAATCACTTCTCACCAAGTCTGTGGGATTATGGTATAAAAATGGCTTTATGTATTTCATAGCTATTTACAAAGTTTAACCTATTGAATAGCTTTATGAGCAAATACTTCAGAAGATGAATTTTACTTTTCAGAAAAGGTAACCAAATGATCATCTCCACAAAAACTTTCAACCATCAGTAGCAGCATTATCCATCACGTTAAAAATGTAGTTCTGGAAAGCCAGCTTTTTTTTTTTCTTTTCTTTTTTTTTAAACGTGGAACACAACAAGAACAGACACCTAAGATTTTAAATTTTTATATTGATATTTTGAACAAGTAGAACTTTGCAAGTAAATAATTCTAAAGACTGAAAAATATATTAAGTACAAGACTTGTTAATATCTTTACTGTTACAAAAATTGTCTAGGCTCTCATACAAATCTATAGCTGGAGGAGGACATTTATAAAAAAATAAATAGGCACCCTGGGTAAGTTAAAATGAGTTATCACATATTAGTTAGCAATATTACATACATACATGGAGTGCAGAGTCAAATATAAAAATGAAGGTGCCTTGATTAGCAGTCTATTTAATCATGAAATACCTGGTAAAGGTGGGTCACGGAGGAAGCTGTCTGCTAAGATTGTTCCAAGCTAAGCCAGGAAACTGAAGTACACCTAAGTTACCGCAGCTACTTGAGAGAGCAGTTCACTAGTTGTGCTTACTGGGAGCAGAGTTCATTGGTATCAGTAAGAGGCATTCATATTGCTCATGGTACAGAAGTTATCAGCATTGCTATGCATGTTTAGAAATAAGTTTTCTAACATCATTCACAGTTGTTGCTGTGCTGTCCATACATAAAAATACTGTCATTTCAAATACAAGGGGTTTTTTGGGTTTTTTTGCAAAACATTTTACAAATTATACATTATTTACAAATTCCGATCTTTGTTTTTACACAGGTATTAGAGGACAGTTGTACTTAACTGGCTATGTATATTATGTAACATGGCTAGATGAACTAGAAAAGTTTAATTTACAGGTTCTGAAATCTCTCTTAAAAATATTAAAATAGCAATCACCCAAATTCATACATTTTTAGTGTTCTTCTGTATTCAACTGATTTTCTTACAAAAAGATCATTATTTAAGTTGCTGTTTACTAGCAGCCATACAGAAACATGCATACTATTTTCACTATAAATTCTAGAATTCATTTTTTCCCCCAAGTGCTACAACAAATTTTGATCAAGAAGGTAGAAAGAAGGTTAATCTGAGACACCTGGTTTGTTGCATATATATAATGTTCCAGTTCTACCGTAAGGTACATGTTATTTAAAAGGAAAAAAAACCCTGACCTTGCCACAGAATGACCAAAACTACCGTTTAAATGTTTAATTAAACATTTGGATAATTGTGCTAAACAATTGCCATCATTTGGTTGAAGCACTGAACACATGTACATGAGGTTATAAACATGAAAAAAAGCCTTTCTGACTAACAGTACAAGTAAGAGTGTTTGTTATGCATATTTAACCTTCTTGCATTATTTTCATAATAAAAGGCATTGATGTTTAGGTGTAGTCAGCAGCACCCCAAGTTAACACTCTAATGTGATTAATGGAAAAATTTGCCTTTTTGGATTGTGTCAGGCTTTGCTGATGCTGCCTCGGCACACACTAGATGGTTCTGTGCACTGATTTAACTAACCAAATAAAAGCCAAATAAACCTTCCTCCTTGTCACTGAGGCAAGTCAGGTTAACAAAGGACAAGGTAAATTCCAGAGCTGCCAAAACTGGAGACAGAATGAGAGAGCAGAGAAAGAGGAACCTCTTCTTCCCCTGCCCCCTTAGCTGCCAAGTCTGGTGGCACATTCAGCCTGATCTGCTAATGCAGACAACATCCATGTGTAGGACTGTTCCAAATGGGAAAACTTGTTAGTAAAGAAAAAAACAAAAAAAAAAATCAAATGTGTGATCCCCATGAACCAAAATGTCAACCCGGGGAAAAAAAAAGGGGGAGTTTAATAAATAGCAGCATTGACTTTGCATGCAATTGTAGAATAAGTCAGAACTGAACATAAGTAGGAATTACTTCTAAAATGCTACAAAATTAATCTTTTGTAGTTGCATAACTGTATTTAAAATTAGTGTCCTATTCTGTTATACTGGTTTGGAACTTAGGAAGTTAAATTTAATAAGTATACAGCTTAAAGGGTAAACGAATCTGATAAATGTGTTTAAAAATGTACACTAACAGAGGAGGGGTATTAATAGGAAAGTATTACTGCAGTTTACTTCAATTCCCTTTGAAAGTCTCATTTAACACTTGCAAAACAAAATGGTTTTTAAAGAAATATTATTAAGGCTTTTCAAATAAAAAATAAATCCTCTGGGTAAACTTTAATTAAAGACACTTGAAGGTTTGTGAAAGCACAGACTCTGGGAGACATGAGTTGAAAAAAACCACATCACCTCCTGCTACGTCTGAGGACAAATACTGCTCTGTTATGACCACAGGTACTGCATTAGTTGTGGTTGCATGCTTATCCCTTTTGTTAGTCTAAGAACAGAGTGACCACAGTCTGAAGGAACACTTCTTACACTGCAGCTAACCCAATCTTACCGAGTTAGTAACACCCAGCCGACCCCGCTGCTGCAAGGTGTGCACTCCCCAAAGGATCACATGGAATACAAACTGAAGAAGACAAGCTGAGTAACAGAGGTAAGCGTTAAGGCAACTAGAGTAACAAATCAACCGCGAGTGTAGCACCTCTTCTCCTCTGTTGGCCTCTGCATATTCGTTTGAACAGCCACAATTCCCAAGCAGGTACAGTCAGCGGGGTACCTGGGTATCACACGGACACACAGAGACTCGAGGTTGTGGCCCCTTACAGACTACATGAAATGCCCAAGTCAGATCCAGGTGCGGGTTTCTTGCAGAATCTATCGACTGCAGTGGATTCCCTCTGCATTTGCCTTGTACCTCTGCTCGGGGGTGGGATGCCTGGGCTCCAGAGTGGCAGGGTATGTGGCAGTCACATCTACTCCAGCTGCTGGAGGATGCTTCTCCTTGTGGAAGCTTCCACTCTCCGTGAAATACAGCTTGGGCCTCTGGTGGTACTTCAGCCTGTAGGTGTCAGTCATGCAGCTGTCTACGGAGAAGTAAGTGGTTAGGGACACACTGTCGTTCCCATCCACATAGCCAGGGCTGGGTCCTGTGTGACGAGATCCTTTCTTCAACATGTTCTCAGACATGGTCCAGAACTCATTAACTGATAAGCGAGGTGGAGAATCCGGTTTATGAACAAACACTTCGTTCCCTGGAAAGGGCCCTTTAAGCCTTTGTTCAGCTAGGACTGCACTCGCTTCCGATGCAGATTTTGAAGGTGCACCTGTTTGCCTTAAAGGACTATTTTGCAACGCTTCCATTGCTTTTACATCCGCAACCGAGTTATTCTCTGATCCTGCCAAAGTGCTCAAGGCATATTTCTTTGGAGGTAAGGGGGGAGGAACGTTCTGGTACACGGCCTCAGGCACCCAGAGGGGATCCGCCCTCCGGAGCAGGTGCCCGGCGTGCTCGCTGGGAGGGGCGGGCGGCACCGCCGGCCTTTCCGGCAGGTTCTGAGGCGCACAGGGCACCAACCCTAACTTGGGACCCAGAGTGTGATGGGACACACTTCTCGTGTGATGGGACTGCGGCTGGGCAGGGAGGGGAAAGTCGCTGTGGGTCGGCTTCCTGCCGCAGGCGCTGTCTGGGAAGGGCTGGGACACGCTCTCCGCACAGTACAGCGGCACGTTCGCCTTCTCAAACCTGTCCGCGTGGAGCCACTCGGAAGGGTTCGGCTCGTCTGCCTTGCTCCTGCTGTCTGACTTCACAATCTCCTTGACAACTGGCTGGAGAGCTGATGATGGGAAAGTTTTCCTGTTGGTCTCGGGCATTTCAGCTCTGAAATACAAAACCACGTGGGATATGAGTGTCCGTAAAAACATGAAAAGGCTCAGACAACAGGGATGTTTTCAAGCACAGCCTTGGTAAACTGTTGAAATACTCAAACTGACAAGAGAATTAGGATCTGTTCAATAGGATACAGCCCTTGCAGTTCGAGCTGTATTAAATTACTTCAGTTTTTTTCATTTGTAATGTAAATGTGCCCCAAGAATGTAAGATAAATTCCTTCAACAGTCAGGACTATGTCAAATATGACCTCTGCTCTCTTCTAAACATCCCTGTGACTCTGATACATCCATTTTTCAAATACTGGGTGCTATTTTAAGTTGACAATTTTGTATTAAGATTTTTGATTTTTAGGAGACACTGAGCGCTTAAGAGATCATATCAGAAACAACAAGATACAGCAGCAGCTTCAAAACACAAATTAACTTCCCCCTCCATTCCAGACAAACTTTTAAAAGCTTTATGGGGTGACTGCACTAACCACAAAGTGGTTAATCACTGCATGTTGCATATCATTCCAAGCAGAAAAACATTAATCCCTCTTTTTCTGGTGAGATGGTTTAAAACCATCTAAGCTATTTGGTGACATTGTCAGCATCAAAATTAAAGACACAGAGAATGTAGACCCATTAATCATGCAGGACTAAAAAGGAATTGCCTGTCAAAAACATTGAGTGCCTTAACTTGTCAGTGCTTAATATTGATCATTGTAACATGTAACAACAGAAATCAGTATTTCTTAAACTATTATAGAGGAATATACCAGTACTGGTTACCTCTTGACTGGAGGACTGGGCACCTGCAAGTGTAGTTCTGTTGGGAAACCAACATGAGGATGAGGTCTGTAGTTAACTTCAGGATTGATCTGATCTTTCCTCAAATCTGGGGCTAGAAAAGAAAATATTTCAAAATTAACAGGTATATAATCCAATTCCTCCTTTATAATTCCTCAGAGATGACAGAAATAAACAAAATATAACAGGACAATCTCTTCCAAGATTTGAGATTAATCAAAAAAAAATTATGAAGATAATCTGTCACGGAAGGTCAGATCTTAGAATCTGGAGGTAATTTTCCGCATTTTCTTCTTACCAGAAAAGAGGTCATTATCACAATTTTGAAGTCCTGTAGACATGTTTTCCAGATCACCTTAATATTTAATCTGGCTAAAAGCACATTTTTAAAGGAAGCTTTTCTTAAAAGGGTGTTTACTGAAACATCTAAAGTCATTTAAATTACAAAACAAGCACTATGACTTCCAAAAATTCATTTTGTGTTACAATAATTAAATGGAACGACTACTGTAGAGGCTGGGGGTGGTTTAGGTTGTTCTGTTGTTTGTGGGTTTTAACAACTCAAACCCTAGAGCAGACTGTAAGGCTCACAGAGACACTGGGCGGACAAAGGGCACTGTCACCCACGTGCCCCAAACAGCATTGAGTGCTTGCACTACTGCACTCCTACTCCAGAAGCTCCTTTTATTCCCAGGCAAAGAATCATTCCCTGAAAATACACAAGTTCTGAACAAGGCAGCTCCTAGTGAGCAGGAAATCAAGGAAGCATTGAAGTATTTGTGTCAACACCACACGGAATAGCACACTCACTTGGCAAGTGAGAAGCAGCAGTCTATTTGTCTAGAGACAGGTACTCCAAGCCTTCCTAGTGCCGGGATTAGCAGTCTTTGCCCATTAATATCAGTCACCTGCTCTGAAGCCGCTCAAAGAAATGGCTTCTTATTTTTATCATTATTAATATTAATACAATGGTGTATTTTGTCTATGTACAGACCAGACTCATAACTGCTATGCCTACTTCACTTGTTATTTCCCTAAGTTTAAGTATTTAAAGTCTTGGAACTTTAGACTCATGAACATATGAGCCAAAACCCCAACAACACAGCAGAACTAAACTGAAAACTTGGAGTGTTGCTGTTTGGTGATACTCGTTTTGACGGTCAATACCTGCCCTATCTTCAGGTGATGTGAGACTAAAGACATGAAATCTTTGACCAAGAACACAGGTAGCAGAGGCTAAAGTGGCACACAGCACGAGAGACAAAACCCTCATACGGCTTCCCTCAAGTCTTGAGATTTAAAAAAAAAAAATTAAAACTTAATAAAAAAAATGTCACAATAAACAATACCACAACCTCAGAAATAATATTTATGGGAAGCTATTCTTACTGAATGAGCCCATGCAAGGGACAAGTAATTAACCAAAGAGTTCCAAACCTCCAGTGTGTCACGGAGCTGCCCAGCAGTGAGGCAGCCAGCACTGAGGTACCACTGCACACAGAAACATTCCGCTCAGGCTGCGATGGTTTCCAGCGTGAGCCCAGCTCCCTGAGGAGTGGCAAGCTCCCAGGGCAGTGCCGCGGCGACCGCCGGCTCCCCCGGGCACATCCAGCCCTGCCAGGTGCTCTGTGCCCGCGGAATTCCAGCCAGCTTAAAAATAGATGTGTTATTTTCCCTTCTGCTGACAGCATGGCCATGCACGGTTAAAACCAGACGCCGGCTCGATTGGGAATTTTGGCTCTACATTCTGTGCAAGCCTAAATATGGGACACACAAGCGCTGCTCAGCCGGAGCCCGCATCCTTATCAATGCGTCATTAAGAGCTGAGCAATAAATGAAAGGTAATTGTGTTCTGACATATAAACCAGCCTGCTTTTAAGATCTACTGACATCTGTTTTCACATCTGTTTAGTCAATCCAGATTTTCAACAGATGAACATCCATTCTACAGGGTAGGACAAAGCCCACAGGTAGGACCGACAAGGTCTTGTCTCATTTCCATTTACACAGACAGAATATGTGCAAAAATCTGCCAAGTCCAGCCTCTGTGGGGAAACAATCCCAAAAGAAAATAAATAAAAAACCCCTACAAAAACCTCCAACAAAAACTCAACTCCACATTAAATTCAACTTCCTCCTTATGGGTTTTAGCTGCATGTTTCCTGGATTTTTTTTTTTAATATTTTCTAAGTTGTCAATAAAAAGCCCAACAACAAAGTAATACTTATTGTAACCAATATTGTCGCAAATTGCTCTCTCTTAGCCCAGACATTTTCTGTATTCGGTTGAAATTACAGGCAAACTTATTGGAAGTTTTGGAAACGTGGAATAATAACAACCTCTCAGTCAGAGAAGTAAGCATGTTATAACTTGTCCAAAATGGAGTATTATTTCTGAAATACAGTGACCAATCTTCTTAAAAAAAAAATCCTAATATTCTAGAAACTTTACTTTTGGAGCAACGTTCAGTTGCAAAACCCTCCACAGATTCTTAATTTTATCATTTAAAGACACTCCAGTAAAGCATTTATTTGTTCCTCTTCCATGGTAAGTAAACTAGGTAGCTACAAGCTTTAATTCTCGACTCATTTCTTTAAACTTGACATTAATGTACGTTGACTGCACCATAAGGTAAGAACTGGATTTCCTTAAGAGCAGCTTGCATGTTTTAAATAATTACTATAAATGTACAGTTTTCCTAAGCATATGAGCTGTCTTTTTCAGAGTTATGGTTAGTTTGTGGGGTTTTCTGAAGTGACACATAAGCAAAGGCAATTTGGATTCCTCTTCACACACTAACCAGATCTTCAGAATGATTCCAGCTTTCAGTTTGAGTTGTCTCATGCTATTGAACTAACCAAGGGGAGAACCATTAAAAAACAATGGGAAACCCATCAAAATCAGTAATCTTTCTTTAATTTGCAGAACAGGAGGTTGGAAATCTTGCCCTCACACTGCTCATGTCTCAAGTTCTTTATACTCAAAACAATTTTGCCTCCTCAGCTTATCAAGTTCAAACTTCAGAAAGTGATTAATATTAATCATGAATACTACATCTGCTTACTCAATATTTATGTTTTCCTGCCAAAATCTGACCACACAATTTAGGGATTGGCCTTGTGGGACCTTTGCTTCAGTACTACAGTTATCCACTGCTTACTGCCCATGAAAGGAACAGCCATTTGCTCTCTCAATCACTGCGTGATCCAGTGTTTCTATCTTTATAATGTTCTGACAATAAGTTTATTTTTGTACGTCAGGGACAGAATTCTTCAAGTGCTGCACAGTAGCTTCATTCAGCTCCAGTAAAGAACAAGGAGCTGGTAAAACACACTTCTTCAAACGGTGGGCATAATTACAAGTCCAACATTATTTCCATAAGAAGTTTTTCACACCAAAAAAAAAACCAAAAAACCACTCAGACGTAATTTTTTGGAGTTGCCATGAGAGCCTAACAAAGATTTCTTACATTACGTTCCTCTCTCAGAAAGGACTGAGCATTTGTTTTTCCAAGTCCTGTTTTCTGGGAGTCTGTCTGGTATTTACCTACCAATCCATCTCTCGTTCGTAGTATTCAGAGATGGAACACAAGGCAATACAACTGATACCTGTAAATGGCTGCTGTTGTCCTTGCTAAAGGTGTCCTGACACACTTTTTGACAACCCCAAAACTGAGTCCAGAAAAATCTTTAACCCCACATACATGTAAAATTATCAAATTCTTTAGATCTCTTTTTGGTCCATTAGAAGCATTATTTTCCAAAATGGAGCTAAATACATGCATTTTTTTACAAGAAGCTATTTAATAATTAGTTACTGAATTAGAATAACTGAATAGGTGGGGTCCTATCATCAACTTCTCTCTGATATCTTGGAGGATCATGTGGAACCACTACACTTTTTAAAGAAAATGTAGGATGCATGTTGAAAGCTTTAAGTATTTTAAAGTACCCTTTCCAGAGAACAGTTCAGTGCTTTAACCCACTCATATTTCGTGCCTAAAAAGTATTTTAAGTATTTTTTACTGGTGTTTGTCTCCCTTTCCAACTGTGTTTGATAAGAATGGTGTAGTACAGAACTAAAGCAGAATAAATCTCATGCCAAACCAGTTCTTTGCATTCCATCCTACTCATTTTTGGTTTGGTTCTTTCATGTGTTTTGTTTTGGGGTTGGTTTTTTTTGGTTTTTTGTTTTGTTTGTTTGTCTGTGTTACAAAATAAGCAAACACCAAAGCAGTTCTCTTTCTGCACCAAATTAGAATAAGAACAGAAAAGGTGTAAGTGGTATGGCAACACCCCCACCCCCACTTTACGTCCTAGGAGAAACTATACTATACATTATTTGAAAAGAAGTACGATATCTATAAAAATCAAATGTTTCCTGAGGAAGTGGCCTAATATTTATTGCCCCTCTTTGTACAAGCACCCTCCCATTGTTTCAGCAACAGCAGATAATGATTTTGGCTGGCCTCAGGCTGACCTATAATATTTGTATGCCAAGGCATTTATCAACTTTATAAAAACCCAGCAGACATATTAGTATGTAAAAGGAAGTAGATTTCCTTATTACAAGTGTTTCTTCCTGATACTGCTTCATATCTAGGAGGAAAACAAATGGTGCCACAGTCCACCCAGACATTTAAAAAAAAGTCTTGCTTAGTATCCACCAAAAAATGTCCCATAAAATCTTTTTGGGTTCACAAGGAGTGAACCAAAATACCATGTCATCTCTGTTAGGGTTTTTTGGGTTTGGGGAGAAGAGAAATTCTGGTATATCTACAATAGTTTTTGAAAACTTTATTTTTTTATATGGGTTCTTACCATGGAAGCTTCTGTTCTGCTGCGGTACTGAATGTACCACACTGTCAGCTTTTTTGGTTGGCAAGTTCTGTTCACTGTAAAAGAAGCATATATGTGATCACAGCACTGAAACTGTTGAACAGACACCACTGGTCATCTAATCCAATTTATTTGTAGGTATCATTATCTTAAGTAAGTGTAACCTGTTAACCAACATTCCATCTTGTCCATTTTCATAATTTTATAATTTGCTTTTCATTAATTCTTTGTTTTGATGACAAATATTATTCTAAGTTGTGATTGCCACTTGGCATCTCATTCATAGGGATTTTCATTTAATTTTTTTCCCCCTCAAACTGGAACAAAACTGGAAGATCACAGCTACAAACGCAAAAGGAGAGACAAAAAAATTATCAGAGCATTTACTAAACCTTGCTGGTTTAGATAAGCAGAAAACATGCATTACTAATCCAGACAGGGAGCTGACAAACACCCTGCCAATTTCTACCTTCTACAGGAGTAAGGCAGGGAAGAAGCTACACAGAGGCAAAAGTTCAATTACAAAACAAATCCTGTTATTAAAAGGACAGGAAAACAAGACAAATACTGAAAGAAACATGAAAAATTTGAGTAAAAACAAAAGAGTAATTTTTCCTGCTTTCTAAAAGAACTTTCATGTAATTAATTTGTGTTTTTGGGAGGTTATGAGACAGAGTCTGAAAGGTTAGCAGGGAACTAGTAGATATTGCCAGCCAATTGAAATTAGCAGCCACATGAAGCACTTCTGGAAATCCCAGGAAGTCGGTTGTATTTTGATAAAGTATGTTTCTTTCTTTATTTGACAAATGTTGAAACAAAAATGCAAGCAGCTTCTTAATGAACTACACTGTTCGAAATGTATCATATTCTCTCTCACAAAATGACACATTTGAGTTCCCCATTGCCTCTTGGGCGTGCTTAAAAATAAGACAGTCTCAACTGTGCAGAATCACTGTTTGAGGCAACCATCCAACACGGAAAACACAACCATGAGTTGGAGTAGCTCTATACATAATTATGTCATTAACCAATAAAAGCCCATCAGGTTTTTGCATTCTGAGATTTTGTACAGTTTGGTGGGAGACAGAGAGTGGGACAAAGGGGAGAAAGGTCAAGGTCCTTTCCTATCCTGGTATTTGCCGTTCACTTTTCCTGTGAAATAAGTTGCCATGAAAATATATGTCTGAAAATTTGCTTGGAGCTAGCAAATCAGATCTGTCAAAGAGACTAGGCTTGGGCTCCCAGCTGTGCTCTTCCATTTTATGGATACAAACAAGATTTGAAAGAAGAATGAATGGGTTTTAGAAGAATCTACATTCCACACACAGTTTGTGATACACAATACTGAAAACTGCATGTGGAAGAATTTTAGCTTTCTATTTCAAGCATCACATAAATTTAAGTTGGAATGGATCTCTTCAGACCATAAAGTCCAACCGGTTTTAGTAACTTTACACTCCTTCGCAAAGCTTTATTTCAGACAGGTCAATGAATTAGCAAGTGATCAATATGTATCTGAGGTGATCTAGAAAACTGAAATTCTGCACCATGACTGGTAACAGCACCCAAGATTCACCTACTGCCATTCCCATCTCCTTGTAAGGGCCTGTACCAATGTTACAGGCGTGATTAACTTGGACACTGCATTGTTCCATTACAGATGGAAAGTTACACACAGCCTAAAAATCTCTTAAGTAAAGAACTGTAGCAACTACTACAAATGAGCACGCCCTGCCCCTCAGCAGGGCTCAGCAGTTCTGGCTCAGTGCCTCGGTAACTGGCTCAGTGCCTCCCAAAGAGAACCCCAGTGAAGGTAAATTGAACACTTAATTGCCCACACCCTTATTTCTAGATACACTTCAGCTTTCCACATACCTGACTTCGAGCAAGTTTCAAAGCATGTTTTCCTGGGTGGTTTTGAAGAACACATAAACGTTAGAACAGGTTATTTTTCCATAAATACAAACTACGCAAGCTATAAGAGCACCACCATTACCTGCAGGAAGCACTTTCCTTCACATTCTTGGCATCTGCTGTATTGATTCCTTCAATAACAGGGGAGTCTGGATTTGCAGATCCGTTGCTGATATGGTCACTGCTCTCATACCCAGATTCTGTCCTCTGAATTTGCCAGTTATCAACATGGATTTTTCTCTCTGTAAATCCTTTGCTTTTTTCAGCATTCCCTTTCCCCTCAGAATCCAGTGAACTTCGACTTCCTGTATCCTGTTTTGTCTCATCTTCATATATAGTCATTAAACCCTTCTGCATTTGGTTCTCCTTTGGCCAGTGGTTAAAGCTGCGCTCCTTTTCGTGCTTAGATTTACTGCTCAGGTTTGCTTTGTGCTTTGGGCTGTGCTGCTTTTTCTCAGTCTCACTGAAAATACTGTCTACATTCAGGGTCTCCCGCATGGGTTTCCAACCTTTACTCCTGCTCCTGCTGCTTCCTTTGTCCCGGGAGTCTTGACTGGTGTCCGTGTCGTAGCCAGTGACGCCATTGGTCCGTGTCCTTGTCACTGGTTTCTCCCCAGAGGGAAAAGGTTCTGCCTTGTTTGATCCAAGCACATGCGCAGCAAGCTTTGCCTGGTGAGGTGCCTGGTTCTCGTGCTTGTAGGGGCCCCTTCCCTGGCTGCCGTAGATGCGCTGATCCGCGCAGTGCCTCAGGCCGTTTCCAACCGGAGGAGACCCTGACTTCGCACTGGAACGGTCTTCCCCAATCAAGTCTTACAAGAACAAAAAGGAAACAAAGTTCCATTACAATTCTCGTTAATATTTCATAGAGTGATTTGTGTTCCAATGGACTTTAATGATCATCAAAGTTTCAGCTGCCCTGCCATGGGTAGGGACACCTTCCACCAGACCAGGTTGCTCAGAGCTCCATCCAACCTGGCCTTGAACACTTTCAGGGTGGAAGCTGTCATTTAATTAATATTGTTTGATGTTTCTTACAGTATCTCTACAAATCCAGTACGTATTTCAGAATACTGAAAATTGGGAAAACCTAATCTTACAGTGGTCTCTTAAAAGGAGAAAAAAAACCTGCACAAGCAGCATTGATGCAAAAAGTTATTTAATCCATTGATTCTCCGGTTATACTTTTAAAATGTACCTCTTTGTCTCCCAGACTCTTTCCTTGGTCCTCTGTCTGCATCTTTCCGTAAAGATGTGAAGTTTTTCATGTCAGCGGCTTTCTGGGCACACTCTCTGGATAAATCCTTTAGCCTGTCCTTTTGTTCCGTGTATCCTAACTTGGCTGCAAAAAACACTTCTTGTCAAACATCATTACTCCAAAGTAATTCATCAGCAGAACACTCAAACATATCTATGGACAGTAAGATTTCATTTTTACTTTTAGGACTACTTCAACTGCCTAACAAATTATTTAACACAGATTAAGAATGAGAGATTTCTTTCCAGCCATAAGATCGAGTCTATTAACCTACAGGACTACAAGTAATGCTGATATCCCACAGTATTGCTGGGGAAAAGTGTTCCTCAAGAAGCCAGTGACCCACAGAGCCACACCTCAGCCTCAAGTCACTAATGTGCCTTTTAATTAGCAACATCCCCGGAAAGCTTGATAGTGTTTGAGAAATGGAACGGGGCCTCAAGAGCCACTTTAGTTAAAGAATAACAAGGGTTTTAAATATTGTGCATTCGCAGCCCTCTCTAGAAAAGTTAACATTCCATGGCAGATACTCAGATATTACTTAAACACCAAATAAATCTTTGAAAAACAACTGATTCAATGATGGATTTTTTTTTTCTTAGAAATAGTTCTGAGGTTAGAACCCACCTGAAACACTATCAACAGAAATATTTCATAGTAAGACATAGCTGGTTTGGTTTTTTGTGGGGGGAAGTAGGGAATACATACCTGGACCTCTACCACCACTTGCTTGAATATGGCTTCTACTGAATACTGGATTATCTGGCTGAATTTTTTTATTACTCCTTTGATTAGTGGATTCCCCAATTCCATTCTCTTTCACATGGTCCAATTTAGCAGCAGAATGCTTTTCAAATCCTGTCAAACAACATATTTATCTATAGAAATAAAAGGCTTCCTAATTTAAATTTCCAATATCTAAATTAAAAAAAAAAAAAAAAAGAAAGCTTTTTCACTGTTGACTAAAAGCCAGAAGAGAAACATCACCAAAAACCACACCACATTTCAATATACTAGGCAATAAGGTTCTTTATTATTTTATAAACTGCCATATTTATAGTGGTAGCCTGCAGTGAAACAGGGCCCTCAATTCTTTGCTCCCTGAAGTAATCTATGTTCTATTGCTACACATGATGTGAAGAATAGTATGTCAAATTCAATTTGCCTTTTATTTAAGTTCCTTGTAAGTTATGCTTAGCAATAAATTAATAAAGCCAACCTGAGCAGTACAAATTACAGAACCAAAAGATTGGATTCATTTTCCCATTACCCATTAGTCTCAATTTGTATCCCTTATTAACAGGTCTAATACTGAGTATACACACTAATCTCTTTTCTTTTGAGACTCTTTAGATAATGATTAATAAAAGTATTTTAGAACAAAGCAGACAGTCCATTTTTTCTCCTTAATAATCCCCATTTCAGATCTATAGCTGATGCTGTTATTAAAAAAATAAGATACATCTAATTACCCAGGTCTTCCCCATTTCCTCCTGCTGCCTTGCATTGAGACCAGTGAATAATCTGCTTTGGTGCATCTTCTGGAGACACAGCCGTGCCATCTGGGTTAGCATAAAATAGCAGCAATGGCTGGAAGTGACACCGAATGCACCTGGACACCACGTCTTTCCATTTTGTTCCAATCTAAGAAAAAAATCAGGAAAACAAAACCCCAAAACCTTATCAACAGTGCTGTACCCAAATATGGAAGGAGTAATTCATTAAGCAAGAGAAGCCGAATGTCTAATTCCAAACGTACATGAAGATACAACATTTTAGCACTGTGGTTTACATTAATTGCAGCAAAAAGATAGAACTAGTATTGTAGGGGTTAAAAATCACAACATCATCCCTATGGATACAGCTGCCAGTATCTTCTTTTTCATTAAAAGAAGTACAAAGTCAACAACAGACAAGTGCATGAACATTCTGAAACATTCCGCATTTGTAAGGCACAACCACAAAGCAGTGAAATAAATCCTAAAAGTCATTTTAAAAAATGACGTACAACACTGAATGTTTGTTAAAATAAAAGAGTTGTTTGGCTTTCTTCAGCACTGGTGTCAGAAGAACACCAGAACTCTCCAGAAAAGACCTCAAAATGTGGTAGGAGTAAAGCCAATACTTACCTCTTTTACATTAGCATCATCAAACAGCACCCATTTGCAGCTCTTGGTGTGAAAGGCAAAGGCACAGTAATGTCGGCTCGTGTAGCAAATCATTCCCACAAGAAACAGCTCACTGTTTTTGGCATTTTCATCTGTAACCCTATAAAACAGCTGTAAAAATGATGACATATTTTAAAACACATGTAAAACACAACCTCAATTTCCTGACCTACTGCTGGCATTTCACCAAGGTAACTGGTATGTAATGTTCTGTTGCATTATACAATTTCGCCTGAGCATAAATACTGATTTTTGCACTTACAACATCTATTCTAACTTTTTGCGTTTTTTTTAATATTTGAGAAAAGTATTAGTGGTCTGGAATAATTCCACAAATTTCAAACTGAAAATGATATTCCTAGATTTTCAACTAGGAGGTCTCCTAGATTAATCATTGTACTTGGGGACAAAACACTTCCAACCGGACTTTTTCCTCTCACAGAAACTACAACAAGCAGTGCATTATAAAGAACTGTAAAAGTAGACATAAACTTTATATAAATACATGACCTTTATGTAAAGTTAAGTTGTGCTTATAAAAAATACATATAAATATTTCTATTTTTTAATGTATATTCACATATACATAAAATAAAAAGTAACACTAAACTCTAGGAAAGGCAAAGAGCGAGTTTTGGTCAGATACCCCCGGAAGATGAAGTTGCGTTGCCAGGTTCCGCATAACCTCTTCTGTCAGATCAGAGTGTTCTGAATCCCAGACCAAACCGATGGTGACAATCTCAGGACAATTCATAAGAACACGACGAATTTTTATTCTTTGACCACAATTACTCTAGAAAAAAAGGAAACAAAAGCCATGATGGGAAGGAAAATAAAAGTGCTTATAAATTGGAAGTCCAAAGGTGAGTCTCTACACAAGAATTTGTTCAACAAAACAACTCTGCAATGTCTTTAATTCCATAATGTAGTTACGGTATTTGTTTCTAACAATTGAGGATAACATTCTTCATCATAAAAAACCCTTTGATGAAGAACTACAGCTTAACTTCTATGTCCAATCAGCACCCTAAAACAGAAATCTCTGTGACTGGAACAATAAAACATAAGTCTAAGAGCTTTGTTTGCCCTAAGTTGACTGCTCTGAAGCAGCAACACAACACATAACCCTGCTTTTAGAGGAATACTTCTAGCCCGATTTAATATCCTAAAAAGTCCTCCCTTGTATCCCAAAGTAATGCAACATTTTTGCTTACTTACAGGACACTTTCTGTAGTCATCAGCAGTATTTGCTGCCTGCAGCAATTCTGCAAACATTTCTGGCTTGAGACGTTCATGCCTCTCCATCATTTTTTCTACTTCATTACTGCAAAATATAAAACACATTAATTATGGATCTCCCTTCTAAAGAGTAACAGATTTCAACTAACTGTCTTGTATAGCTAAAAAGATAACATACAGCAGGAAAACAGTAGCAATACAAAATTTTTGTCAAGCTGTCTCTACATCTTGCTTTTGAAATCCATAAGCTATTTTTGAACATTATCTGAAAAACACGTTGCAACAAAAAAATATACAATAATTTTTAACATTTGAAAGCCTTTCTCTGGCATGCTTTGCATATTATTAAAGGGCATACATAGAAAAAAAAGTAACAAGAATAAAAGCTCTTACCACAGGGCTGTGGTGGAAATGTAACGCACAAATTCCGTAAAAGGCAACGGATCTGATGATGCTCCACAACTGCGACACACGCACTACAACAATGAAAATACCATTGTTTTTATTTACTTGGGAAAGAGAAAACAAGGTATTTGCTAAACCAATCCAATGAAGGTCTGACCTGCTCATAAAGTGTCATAGCAAACTTCTGGTGAGAAATACAGGATTTCGAAGTGCACATATCTGTTTCGCTGTTTGGCACTAAGTGGAAGTGAATCCTCTCAAGGATATTTTCCTAAAAAGAAATAATATAAATGCAAACTGAACTGATGAAGTCAGAACACGTGAAAAACATTACAATTTAGTACTCCAGCTATGCCCCTTGGCTCGAAAATACTATGGCTGCAATGAGTTTGTCCTCTGAATCAGCAAGGCCATTTTTTTCCTTTTGCCAAAAATACCAGAGGTAATGGGAAGAAGTGAATCTATTCAGGTAGATGAGACAGATGATTAGTTCAGGAGTCCAAATGCATTTTGAATAGATGGAGCAGTAATAAGAGGCTCTCTTCCACAACTGCAAGATCTCAAACAGCCTCTTTCAGGAGTTCTGCACTTGATTTTCCTATATATGTGAAAAAACATCTAGCAGGTAGGAATTAATTTGTGGATACTCCCAAAGGATGTCCAAAGCTGAAAGGAACTGAAGCAGCAACTGTATTTCCTGCCCCTCAAATCTATGTCTGAAGGTTAATACTGCAAGTGTTTTAAGGCGCACATTTTCATTGTCTAACACAGGACCCCTTAGGAAGGTCTCTTTACCAGAGTTCTGTGACACCCGGAGTCACCTTTAAAGGCCACAGCAGTGGTTCCTGTTTTTAGTAGGACATTTCACTGAAGCAGAAAGTAACTACAGCAAGATCTTCAAGTATTTGTTTACTCTTGGGTGAGCAAATGGAAATCTCTTCCGCAGAATTCAGCAATGAGCTGGCCAGTTGTAGCACACTGTACTTCAATAGCTGGTGACTCAATACTTCAAGGAACAGACAATATATCCAAATCCATAAGTGCTTCTCCTGAGAAGATAACCCTTCTCTCCATCAAAATATTTCTAGGAGTGACTCAGCTCATCATCCTCCCCATCCTCCTGCTCTGCCTCAGCTACAGAGTTAAGGGAGGAGAGCACAGAACAAACACCAGAGTACTCCATCCCCCTTACCTGACGCTTACTCCATGTGTCTCTTGCCCTAAACTGGCATAAGAGGCTCAGCAGGATTATGTTATTTGAATCCTACCCATCATCCTGGAGCCACCAAACCCCTTAAACTAACACAATTCTCTCAGAAAGACACTTACAAAGCATTCTGCTGCATCATCCATGAATCCCAGCTGGAAACGCTGCTCATCCTTGAAGCTTTCTGCGAGGGCGTGTCTCATGTTATCCGACGGGAGGGCTTTTTCTCGGCTGTGTTGGAATTGCGAAAAGATTGCCTAGGAAGAAAAGCAATGATTACTCAGCTTCATTAACCACTTGGCTAGACGCCGTGGTTCTACACAAATACATCATTTCTTGCATAAACATGTGAAGTATTTATATTTATAATGTTTATGGGCCCTTGTAACTTTCAAAATTACTGTTTTCTCTTCAAGTTGCTATGTTTGTATTCTGCTACTGATTCCTCTACAAGAAGTCGTGGTACCAAACCAAACTAAACATTGAACCTGTAGAACAACAGCATATAAAATACAAACCTAAAAGTTGATTGACTTGAGTTCCCAGAGGCAACACAAGCCCTATTCTGTAATTACACAGCTTTTCTAATTTGGCCCCTGGAACAGTAGTTCATCAGACGTATCTCATGTCTAGAGATGGTGTGTATTTCTTAGGGCATAATGTAATACCACTCATGATTCACTAAATAATGTAATATTTACTTCTTAAGAGGGGAGCATATCTTTATTAAAATTACAGATATGCAAAACCTCCCACAAATTAGATAGAATGCCAATAATCCTTGCTAGGAAATTAGCTCAGCGCTGAACCAGTGCACACAACACAAGAGAAAAGGTCAATATCCACAGTTCTGGAACATGATAATAAATTGCTCTTAGTCTTTAATTCATTTCCCAGAAGAGAGAGTCAGGTGCTACTTTTCTTTTTGGCAGAGATACCCATCCAAGTGAGCTCATCATTTAGCAAGTAAAGGAGGTTGATTCTGAAAGAACTGAAAGTTAAAAGCCGTTAAATTAATTACAGATTTGCGGATATTTAAAGGTGCATTCCCCAGTCAAGAATTCCAAGTCAGACTTTGAGGAGAACTGAAGAGACTAAGGACAAAGCAAGTCAGGAGAAGCCATATAAAATATAAATTAGGATATGCATTCTTCACATAGGCTTCCTAAGGTTAAAATCTGTTGGATTAGAGGCAAAGATGAAACAGAGAAGCAAAATTTCACAGCTAATAAGAAGCGGTGTTTTAACCACGATGCATTCCAGGGTGTCTCTCAAGTATTTAATCCTCCCCCTCAAAACAAAAAGTAGGGACTACTGATAAAAATTACAGCCATCATGTAAACATTCAATATTAAGTTTTTAACAGATTTGCTTTGAAAACATTTATCACTTTCTGTTTTGGCTGCTAGGTCATTTTTTTGGTATGCAATATAGCTTTATATGTCCAGCTAAAAAAAAAACCCCAACCAACCAGTACAGATAAGCAGGTGTGCAGACAGATATGCTCAGTTTAGTGGCCTGCATAGTCGAAGTCCCAGAATGTATTGGCTATGCTTTTAGTTTATAGGAGAGGCTGACAGAGATAAAACATCCTTTATTGTTAAACAGGTAAGAAGGGTTAAAACAACCCAAGACCACAAAAAAAACCCCAACCCAATGAAAAAATCCATCCAAGTCACAAACAAGTCACTGTTTATCCTCATCCAGTGTGTATATATTGCATGGAAATTAAAGCGTCCAAGATTCTGAACGCAGAACAAACAGAATTACTCAACCAGTATCTTAAAGAGCCAATAAGCAAAACCGGTAGTGTACAGAACAGCTAGGGACAGACACTTCCAAATGAATAAACTACTCTTTTTTGAGGTCAGTACATAGGCCATGGAGTTAAATATCACAACTTCACTGTTAAAAAAATAACTTATGCCATCCTAACCAACTCCAGAACCCTGCAAAATTTCCTCTTTAAATACAAGAAAATATTTCTCTTACAAACATCTGTTAAAAATGTCTTTAAAACGAAATTGCTTCTTTACACAAGCAGGACTTGGTCACCCAGGGATAGGTATGATACAGATACAAATTTTTAAAAAAGTAAATTATTTTTCCCTCATTTTGAATTACGGGTTTTCCAGAATTTTTTAATCTACCTTTAAAGCACAAAATATGCAGGCATCTCCTTGACACACGTGTCCAGTTAAACCTCTTAAACTTCGCCGAAATATGTCAAGTTGCCATAATACCTATAAAATAAAGAGAAAATATGTAATCAGTTCTGAAGGTTCTTTGTCTAACAGAACCTACAGCAGATTTTAATTGATTTTTTATTTCACGTAACATACAACTTAAGTGCCAATATTACAGCAGGAAATGTGGGGTTTTTCCATCAGCTTGGTAAATTATGGAGTTGGAAATGAAAGTTTTACATCCAGCACTTAAAATTTAGCTCTGTCTCTTAAACTTTGAAACAATGTATTTTGGACAAAAAGCTGAAGTACTCCCAGGGAAAACAAGCAGTAATCTGAACTCTGTACAGAGATTGCAGCAGTTTTCTTAAAGCGCTACATAAGAGTTATATTGTATCCTCATGGACTCTTATCAAAATGATTGCTGAAATACATTTGTTTTTCCACAGATCAAAATAATCCTGGTGCTTACGCAGGTATGTTTCTACCTCTTATGTGTGTAAATACCCAACGAAAAGGTAGTAACAGCTTGGCTACACCACACTGCTTCCAACGTCTAATGTCTCGGGTACACACGAAGTGAAGCAGTTCAGAAAGCTGCCCATCAAAAAAATAAAAATAAAACCCCTAAAAATGAGTTGTCAAGAGGCACAGTAAGACAACAGCTGCAAATCCAGGGGGGAAAAGATATCCTATCTATAAATATATAAGCTAAAATGAAATAGGATGCATTGGAAAATGAAAGCTCAGTTCTGAAGGTTGAGCAGAGGTTAAAAGAAAAGAAAGAAAGGAACACATTCCTCCTTGTAAAAGGGCAGTTACCAACCATTTGCCACTGTTTCATGAACAGCACTGGGTTGTAAAGTCATAGGATTGGCTGAAACTAGAACTAAAAATTACTTAGGGCTTCATTACAGGCCACCTAAGTGAAAATAGCAGAAATGCAAGAGAATACAGGTCATGCTGCTCCCATTGGATGCAAAACAGCAAACACTCCAGTAAAACTACAGTACATTTTTATTTTAAATACATATAGATACCATACACACCACATCGCTATACATATCATATTTCCTAGCTTTAAATCCATGCCAATTTTAAGTCTTCCAATTTTTAGGAAGTCTATGCCTCTATTAAGCCCTCTGCCAGTCTGAGAAATAATTCTGTACAATTTAAAAACATTCAGATTCAAAATCTGAGCATTACAAGAAATATCTTGTTATAAGGAGAATTCCAAGTCATATTTCTTTGGTACCAAGTGTATCTCCTACTCTAATTCCACAAATCTCTCCTAAGATTAGAATCAAAGCTCTCACTATATGTGCATATTCTGATTTACCCCAGTATCAAAGGCTCATGCCTAATTCAGAGAAAATGGGATTTTAATAAAAATAGTGTCCTAGTCATTACAAGTAGTAATGGTTGTCCTACATAAAAAAGTGTCACGTAAATTTTGGAAGTAATTTAGCTGTGTTTGACAGAAACATTACTTTTAAAATTCAAGCACAAAGTTTTAAACTTCTAGCTCCTACATTTTCAAATACAAAAGGCAAGTCTTTCAGATAGTCTTGACGCACGCAAATAAAATTCTGTGCAAAATAAAGTATTAATGCCCTCAATTCTTTACAGCTAAATGCTGAATAAAATTATCTTCATACAGCATCTTATTCCTACAATTGCCATTTTTGTTTCCCACACACACTTAGGAAAGTCTATTCAAGAAATGTTTAACAGGTGTAGTTTTTTCTTACCTGAACAGCACTATTAAGAAAGCAGCTGTTTTGTCCAGGTTCATTTAATAAGCCTTTTGTAGGAGCCAGGGATAGGATGCTTCCAGGCTGATAAACTTTTCCAAGGTTACCCCCAGGTCTTCTTAGGAATTTCACCCATGCCATTATTTTTCAGGGTTTATAATCACAATGTTCACACTTAAATACTTAAGGATATGATGGGTGCAAGGCAAAGAAGGTGGTTCTACAACAATATTTCTAAAGTCATAGCATTCCATTCAACTCTGTGCAGTAGTAACCATCCATGGGCTTAAGTCCATTTTCCATGAGCAGCTGTGAGCCATCCCAGTAAAAATACCGCTGAACAAAGCTTTTAACTCTCAGTCTTAAAAAAATAAATAAATAAAGGTGTCCAGTTAAAGTGAAAACATGTTAAAAGTCACTAGAATAAAAGTTCTTAGTAAGCAAGTTGTACAGTAACTGACTTCTTCCAGGGAAATCAATAAACTATTACTATAAATCATTAGTTGTCTTACACTGAAAGTTTATATGTGTATATATATCACAGAACTGGAAAGTCTTTGTCAGGTGTTATACTCCTGTTCTTTCATTTTGTTCCATCTTCTTTTTTACTTCTAACTGTAACCTGTGAAATATATTCCAGTTTAGAAGACTCCATGTTTATTTCATTCTCTTTCCAGCAAACCTGAAAAAAGAAACAAACAGAAATTATTAAAAAAAATCCAAAATGTTAAAGAGCTTCCAAATCAGAAAAAAGATCACAGCTAAAACAATCTCTAAATCTAAAGGCAAGATGAAATAGCCAGGAAAGAGGAAAAGAAAAAATCATCATCTAAAAATTGTTTCTAAGGCATAAAAATTAAGCTATTTTATCTATCATAATTTGTTATCTTCTAATTTCTTACACATCTCTAAAGACCAAAATAAAACTGCTCTAAAGGTTCTTCTAATAACAAGCAACATCTTATAGAAGGACCATTTAATACATGAGTTATTCAATCTTTGAATCTCCTAGTCTAATAACATTACCAAGAAATAAATCCTTTTTATTCAACACTCAAAAAGCTAAGCTGGTTTTTATTTCAATTTTATGGATGGATTGCCAGCTAATACTCAGCTTTCAGAATTTTGTACTGCTTATTAAACACTACAGAAATGTGTCATTAACCTGGCTGCATTCTCAAAGCAATTAGAAAAACAGTGCTAATAGCAATGCAAGAACACTCCAGTCGCTGTCCTAGTAACCAATTCCAAGATGTTCAAATTCCAACAATAAGAGTTGTCCCTCCAGCTCTCGAAGGAGCATGTTGAAGGTTAAATGAGTCCATTTCCAGAACATCCCCACAACCACATGTAAAGCCCAAGCTGTGAGCCTCTCACAACAATGGATTATTCTGTTGGTTTGGCATTACTACATCACCCACACAAACATTTGAAAGAACAGCACAGAACAGAATAAATTTAAATAAACCAACACAATTGAGGTTGCATATGTGGGAAACAAAGAAGGAAAAAAAAAAAAAAACAAGTGAAATTTGGGCCTCACGTTTCAACGGAGATATTCACCTTAGATTTCACAAGTACATGAGATCCTAAAGACATATCAGTATACTTCAAAACCTGCAGCTTCTCACTACAGATTTTTTTCCACTGCGGAAGCTTACCAAGATTAATGAGGAGCATTGAAAAACAAAACTTAATTGTGTAGTTGGAATACTGTATAAATTGGAAGAGAACTCAGCTCAGAACAAGCAACACCACATTCACACAAAACCACTTTACAGCTCTCTAATACTATACAGCTGGAACATGCGGCTTTCAAAAATACCTGCAGGAAGCCTTGCACCCCTAAAACCGTGTCCCTTGATTTAAGAGAAACATTGGTACTTGCTTGTATTTAAAAATAAAATCAATAACTGGAACCTAACCAAAAGTCTCCCTTGCCCCATGAATAATAGGATGAGTTCTGTTTGTTTACTGATGTTACTGTATCTCACCCGTAAGTAATTTGATTTAATAATACTGGAGATAGTAAGTGTGATTCGTGGCAGCACTGCGCAAGGAGTCGGAAATCTAGCTGGGAACTGACCTTGACAGAACATCATGGAACAATTTTGTTTTCTTTATGTTCACTTCAGTTAACCCAGAAAGAGCATAGGAAAAGTAAGTGTAGCTGGAAATGTGTATCAGCTTCAGATCTTATTAGAAATACACACTCTGTTTTGGAAACAAGAGTTTTCTGGAACAATTTAGGATAATGACAAAGAGCATTCATCTCCTAAGAACTGACAGGAAGTAATTTTCTCTTGCATTTCAGGGATGCCCTACAAATAACACTCCATGCACCAAGCATTTAGCTGTTGGGCTGGCTCTCAGGAAAAGTTACAGTGATTCACTGCAAAAATGTAATGAAAAAGTCTTCTGGAATAGCTCTGTGTTACTGTCCCATTGCATTAAAATGCTTCCTGCTGAATTTCACATCCACAAAGCTGTGAATACAACTAATTCCATCTATCACACAATCTTATTCTAATAAATTGCTGGACACATTAACTGCAGTTTTCATATGTAGAAGCTCCACTGCAAATTTTTTCTCCACTGCAGCAAATACTAAGGTGCATGGCTTCTCATTCATTACTAAGAGAAACTAGATGAGCCTTGCAATGATGCCAGAAGCAATGGGATTGTCATCACAGCCCCTCCATAAGGTGAGAAAGCCTACAGTAGCATCTTGTTTTGAAATTTACATTGGACAAATATTTCAGTTTTGATTTGAAAAGAAAAACAAAAAAAAAAGCCCAACAAGAATATTATTCCTCTGCTGACAAGCCCACCATCTCAGATGGCTCCATAAACCAGAGAAGTGATGCTGCTGCTCAGTTTTGGCTGCTTCACCTCCCATGAGTTTAGGTGAACTTCTAGGTGACCGGGACTTGGACCAGACTTCCATAACCTAAATTCAATAGTCAGTAGCACTATAATTAGGACCTGAAGACTTCTTCCTTGTCTGTGGTAAGCCAGTGCTGCTAAGGGCACTGTAGCATTTATTAACCTCTGAGGTTTACCAGATCTTTTTGAGCTCTTGGCTTGCCAAAGGCGTGAGTGACAGAGTATAGACCATCAGCCAGTTGTGGGTGTCCCATCCCTGGCAGTGTTCAAGGGCAGGTTGGATGGGGCTCTCAGCAACCTGGTGAAAGGTGTCCCTGCCCATAGCAGGGGGGTTGGAACACAATGATCTTTAAGGTCCCTTCCAACCCAAATATTCTGTGATTGAACCATATCGAGTCTTCAGTAAATGCAGTATTTCAGGAAAAGAGTGATTTCACACAGTGGTGCTGACATGCCATAGAAGATTTTTAGCAGCTGATAACTAAAGGAATACTCTTGCCTTTCAGACTACAGGAACTGGTTGTGGACAGCTGTGGTCAAGCAAAGACACTAAACAAGGGCTATAAGCTCTCAAACCAATGACTATTTACCAGCCTAACTCCTTCTACCTTGGCCAATTTCAGTCACTGTTCTTCACTCACAGGGGATCGAGCTCATCAAGCACCTGGCTACCCTTAGCTGCGCAGCCTCACAGGACAAAACACACGCCTGTCCAAAATTGCTGGCACTTGCCCTTACAGCTTCCAGAACAACAAATCCACTCGTCAGCAGAACTGCACGTTATCACCTGCTCGGTTGGTACACCCCAGCACATAGCTGTGGCTGGCACAGTCTTTAGTTGAAGAAGCAGTGTCACCAAAGCTTGGAAACCAGTGCAGGTGATATTTTGCCTAAGCAATCACTTTCTACAAGCATATTTGGGTTGAAGCATCTCAGATATCCATCAAGATAAAACTGATGAGATAAACAGTTGACTCTGTGAACACTGGAACTACCAGTGCCTGGGCTCTAATAATTTTCTGCCTCATGGCTGAGTTCTCCGTTTTCTCCCCAGCTGGGGCATAAGCCAACTCTGCTCCTCACATCATCTTACAAGGTCTCTCTCTTCCAGCCAGCTGCCTCTTTTCATGCACTTTCTAACTATATAATCATCTTTGAGGCTTCTATCCCTTCTGTCAAATTGAGTGGAAACCTGGCAACAAGTTCAAAAGTTGTTGACTGCTTCTATCCTGAAATTTGGCTGAAGAATAGTTATTTACATCTTCTCGGCTTCACTTTGCAACTATTCTCAGTGTGTTGCACAAATTCCTAATGGCAAACTTTCCTCATGCCCAGCACTGGGGTTACTTTTAAGCCACACAGCATTTTGGTTCTGCTTGCAGCCCATGCCTCTGCGCTGAGCCGGGCAACCCCAGCCACCAGTCTGAGAACTCTGGGTAATCAGCTCCTAAACTGATGTAACTTAGGAATTTAGACACAAGACAACGAAAACTGTGAAGGAAGAGCAATGAAATACATTATGAGGGAATAAAGCTATGACGGGAAACCACTGAAATTCTCTGCAATGAGTCAATATTATTAGGACTGGGGTTACTGTCTCCTCCTTAACAGAAAGAAATTCATCAAAAATTAAAAAACTTGCAACTGCAAGAATTTGACTGTTTTCCTCAGGTCAAAAGGTTGTCACTTAAAATTGCCAAATTTTGTCAAAGTAATGAAAATCTGATTTGCATTGTGACAGTGTTGGAGGTTGTAATGATTTTTCCCCACATTTGGAAAAGGAAATAAACAACCAGTGAAGCTGCTTTAGCAAAATTTGAAAGGAATAATCTCTTGCACCCATCTCAATGAGGTTGAATCATAATTTTTTGGCCCCTGCACAGATCCTGTCCCCTTCCACCTTTAGCCTCCCTGTTACATATATTTGTCAACAAATCTCATGCACCTTAAGATACATGTAAATGCTTTTAGTAGCCACCAGTCTTGGTCTTTGGAAATTATACTATTCCCTTCAGAAGCTGTCACAGAAACAGGCTTACAGGAATGCAAATTTTCACTATTTTAAACATCAGAGAGGGAGAAAAACTTCATTACTAGCACTTACTTGCAACACACGTAAGAAGAAACAAGAACAACGCTACAAGACAAGGCCAATACCAGTATATTACCGCTGGCTGGTATTGGTCTGACATGTTTTTTATCCTTTGGTCACTGACTCAACCATTCCCCAAGACACCAAAGGAGTATTTGGTGGTATCTCCCCTAGAAATTCTTCCAAACAATCCCTGTAGATTTTCAACCCAGACTTTTTCTTTTTTCGAGATCTCTGCTGTCTCTTCTCGAGCCCTTGCCTATTTAGCTGTCCTTCCTTTGCCAAACCACTGCTCCTGCACGTCACACGTCTTTGTATCCTTCCAGGACGCAGAACCAGAAGCATAGATGCTATCCCAGATGGCTTTTGTATAAATGTACCATTTTTTGCTTCAAGCTGTTCCAATAAAAACTTTCCTGTTTGCATCAAAACCAAAACAACAGGTTCACAGCTCAGCCTCCCTCATCTGTTACAAGGAGACACCGACTTTAGAAACAGCTACAGTGGGAACTCTGAGTAAAGATCTTGGAGAACACAAATTCCCAGCCCATGACATGGGCCAGCATTTACAGTGAATCATCACACAGACACTACCGAGAAGATTTTTGTTTCTCCATCTTCGTACTGCTTTACACACGATGATTCAAAGACTACCATGAACACTTTCCTGAGCCTCTGAAAGATAGAATGGATCTTTACAGTGATACTCACACTTGCCTGTTTGTTTCAGATTAATTGCCCCCGCCTTCAGTTGTACGATCTGTGCAGATGTTTGGTCATTAACAGAAGGGTAAAATACCAAGTTACGCTCTTCCTCCAAAAGCTTTCTGAGTTCTTAAGTCACCAGGAAAAAAATGACAAAACTGAGTTACAAGGAATGGTAATGTGAGCATCCTCTTTAAACCCAACACATATTTTGCAGGCTTGACAAAAAAAGAGTTTGAATGTCTGAATCATTCCTCATCTATTTCCTCATTAAAATATCCTGTTCAACCTTCCTACAAACATTTCACTCAGTCTACATATCTAAAATCCTGATCCAGCCTCAAACCCATCATCATTTAACCTGGCCCCAACCAACTCCAACTTGTTTCTGCTCAAACCATGAAGTTTGTGAATAATTCTGTCAATGAGTTTTGCTCCCATCACTACATCCCTCAGTGACTAACCTGTTTTACTCTATCAAGAGGCATAAACCAAGGAATAGCCAAGCATAGTGCCAATACCCTGACAGCCTCTGGGTCGCACATCCAAATAATTTTGCCAGTAGCACGTCATGCATACTGTACGGCCAAAAAAGATTCTGCACTGTCAAGGCTTGAAATGCAAGTCAAGTGCATATTTCTTGTGTTTTTACTGTCAACATCCCACTGGTCAAGAAAAATAAATTTTATATAAGTAATTTGATACTTAAAAAAAAAATAACCAGTAAGTACCTCTTACTTTGCAACAATTTGTTAGGGGAAGAAAGGATTATTTACCCTTTGACAAGGCTAATTTATAGTCAGATTATAACGTGAGGTCTCGCTATTTTGACACCAAAAAACACCCATTCATTCTATACAAAAAGGGCAGGTAATCATAAAATCAATCAAGGGATTTTCCATTGCCCTGGTGCGGAAGGGGATACTGCATCATCAATCAGGCACAATGCCGTTTGCACAATTAAGTTGTTGTTCTTAAAATAATCCTAGTAGCTTCAAAGTTAAGAAAGCTTGAGTGGTTTGGTGTCCGGTGGTTTTTGGTAGGGGGTTGCACGAGCAAAATAAAGCACTAGAGATATGTAAAACTCGCACTTATTCTGGGAAGGGAAAAATCCACATTGAGAGAACAAGTCATGGTTCCTCTGAAAATCTAATTTGAAAATATTTGCATTGAAAATCAAAGTAAGGGATATAGGTAAACTTAGACCAGCTGCTAAGCAGGTGATTTGCATACATTCGCATACATCTACCCACACGCCTCTGAAGCTCCATCTGCACGAGAACGCACGGCAAACAACTCTGCCTCCGAAACGCTGCAAACTGCTGAAATCCCCAACAGCTCCAACTCTACCTGCACAGGCATTTCCTGTTCCAGCCGGCCAGCCTCTGGCGGCACTCCGGAGGAGCTCGCTGGCGGGCGTGCGACGGCCGCGTTGAACATTAACCGCGGCTCGCTCGCAGCCCGCGCCCGGCTCCGCGGCTCCGGTGCTTACACAACGTGCGGGGGCAGAGCCGGCCGCGGCCCCGGAGCTGCCGCTGACCCCCACCCACGCAGCCCCGGCGGGGATTTAACCCCGGCAGGGAGCAGGCGACGGTCCCGCGCCCGGGCGCTCCGCGCTCCGTCCCCACCTCGGCACCGCGGCCACAACCGTGCCAGACCCCGACCCGCGGCTCAGCCCCTGTCCCAGCCCCGCCCCAGCGGACCCCNTGGTGCGCGCGCGGGGCGCGTGAGGGGCCGCGATGGCGCCTGAGGCGGAGGGGCGGCAGCGGGGCCCGGATCGCCGCGTCCTGCCCGAGCTGCGGGGGGGAGCCGCGGCGAGGTAAGGGGCTGCCATAGCCCCACTCCTCCCTCCCCGCCTGCTCGCGGTTCGAGGAGGGCGCAGCCGTCCTCGGTTTGAAGGGCTCAGCAAGTGCCCCTCAAGTGCTCAGGTTTGGAGTTAACAACCCGTTAAAATGAGCGCAGCGGCGCTTGTTTTTTCCAGCAATTGTTTTGCAGTTCTCATTCCAGGATATCTGGCTGTGCACGTTGGCATCTCTCCTTGAGATGCCCATGGAATAGCACTGGCATAGAGTGACTTGTGAGCCAAACCCCAGACAAGTGTATGTCCACTTCAGAGTTGCGTTTGACTTCCACGCGGCCCAGAAAGATCCTCTGTGATTATTATTTTATCTGTCACCTGCCCCAGAGTCACTGCCCCAAAGTTATGTTCCCTCTGATTTTTATCTGGTCTATTATGTTGGCCAGGGAGTGGTGTTTCCTTTTGTTATTTGAGATAGGAACTCCGTATCCACAAGTGCACATATTTCTAGTTGCTCAAGTACCTTTTATATTCCACTATTATGACCTTTTTCCGGTATAAACATGTAGATCTCACTAACACATTTCATTTCTAGATTAGCAATGATATTTTAGGTGCTACCACACCCATCATCAATCCTTGGCGCATGCTGGTGGATACAACTTGTATTTTTTTCTCTTCCAATTGCCTTTCTGATAGCCTTCTAGGAAAGTGCTTCTGTGCCTAAAAGCATGTTGTTTTCCAACAGCATCTTCTACAATAGTAAATAAAATAACTTCCCTATGACTTTCTGCATCTACTTGAGGTCATCCAGATTGCAAAATTACTGTGTGCAATACAAGGCACTGCATCAAATTAGCTCACTGCCTTAAATATGACCTTTCTGGTGTTCTTGTATCCATTAAAAAAAAAATCAGATTACTTCTTGCTACTGTTTCTTCCATTATATGGCTAGTGTAAAAAACCCGCTAGCAAATTGATTTTAGCAAATTCACTCTCCAATGTTTTTCAACAGCTTTTTGATTTGGTGGTTTTTTGGCAGGATTTTCATTACATTTTTGTTGCATATATAGAGATAGCTAGATAGATCAATAGATATATAGTCACATTTTTCAGTGATTTTTGGGGTCATGTTCACAAATTGGAATTACTTACTGCAGGATTTGTATAAAATGTTTTTTCTTGAGGCATTAGGATGTTTTAACCAGATACTTTTTAATTTTTACAGATACCATGTTTGCTTGTCCCTTGCTTTCTTACAATTTCCCAAGAACTTGTCATTTTTTTTTAAGGGACTTGAATATCTGATCCATAAGACTCATACAGTATCCTGGCACTACTTTTTTGTGTAGCTCTTTCTTACGTGTTTATTGAGAGGTTGTCCCTAGAAATTTAAGGGCAAAACGTGTTGAAAATCAGTGTGTTAACTTGGCAATTAAAAATCTAATTTTGTGTTCGTGCATCTTGTTATTATACACTTACAAAAAGCATTCTGCTTATTGGTTTGGGTAGTATCAGTTCAGTTCATGGTCCCTGCATTACTTCTTTGCAAAGCCAGTCGAGCAAAGGCATCTGTGTGTCCCAAAGTGGGATTATGACCTCATTCTGATTATGACCTCATTTTGGTATTTTTGCTTTCCCTGAACTCTGCTTTTTGTGTTTCCCTCTGCCCTTTCTTCAGCACGGATTTGTTTTTCGCCACTAATCTTTAGAAGTCCCTTAGGATTTATGTTGGTTACTTCTGTTCCTTTTTCTTTTTTTTTTTTTTCTCTCGGAGTAAGTGTGGTCTGTGAGCTTTAATTATAGTATATTTTAAGATTCTCTAGCAGTGAATCTTAACAGAGCCTTCCACACACAGTTCAGGCAGAGAGTGACGCAGGTGCAGCCCAGGAAGCCCTAAATGAGGTAGCAGAAGAATTTTAAAATTAGAATAAATGGTGCATGTACAAAAGGTACAGAAGAATTTTAAAATTAGAATAAATGGTGCATGTACAAAACAATGCTACCAGGGCAAATGATTTCCTGCTGCCGTTTGTGGCTGTGCAGGATGTGTGCTAGGCATGGTGCAGAAGAATGTTTCTGTGGGTTTTTGAGTACACTTCAGTGTTATTAGTAGACAGATTGTTACTCTGGAGGGTTGATGGAGAGCTGAGGAGGAGAGAGGTTGAAGGAGATGCATTCAGGATGTGACACAAAACACCGAGCCGGGAGCGAAAGGGGCAGAACTTATCCAGATCCTTAAGCACATCCAGGGCATTGGGGGTGTCCATTCCAGGGTAAAACGTATTTATGGATAGCTACATGCCAAAAGAAAAGTCTTAACATCATTAGGGGACATCAAAATGTTCAAAGGTAATTGCATTAAATATTTTTCCTCAATGCTGCAGGTGTCACACATCGTTTTCATCCATGATTGAGCTACAAATCTGTGTTTTACAGATGCACACAAGGGTTTCTTTTGGTGTTACAATTTTCCTGTTCCAGGGTGATCTTTAATCTTTTTGCCAATAGTGTTCTGTAAATAAATTCTGACGTCTTCCTCTGAAATAATTATATTGTGGTTTTTTTTCTTTAATATGCATTTTTAATGAACATTTTCATACCTGTAGCTGTCCTAAATCACCCGTCTTCTAATTTCTTTCATATTTCTTCTAAATGCTTGGAACATGTTTACAACAACATTCTTGATCAATTTTTATCCTCTTCATGCTCAAATGAAATAATTTTTTAATTAATTTTTTCATAAAAAATTAGGCCTGCTTCAATTCTTCTTGGAGGGGCAGAATACTAAAGTTTGTGGGGTGTTTTAAAAAATAATGAAGCAATGTTTTATTGAGTCATTGATTTTGTCATTGTTGCTCTTGTCTTCTGCATGGATCTTTCTCCTTCTTCATGAGCTGTTAATCATGTGAAATCAACTTTGTGTACTTAACAGGAACTGGACTTACTGGAGTATTTTGCAAAAAGTAAATTAGCAAAATATGTGTAAGGTCTGAGGCAGAAAATTCCACAAGCCAATGCAGAATTTAAGGTGTACTTTATTAGTTCCATCTCTCCTTTTAAGTGTTTTCGCTGCATTTAATTCAGCACTACACATCACACTGCCTGTTATGGTCCAGTCTGTTTTACTGGCCTGTCATAAACAATTTTTATGAGATCAAGTACCATTTAGCATTGACTTTAAGGCACTTAGGAGATAATGCCATTTTAATTGAAAAACTTGTTTAATTCCAGTGGATGGGAACTGCCATCGTGTTGTTAAGTAATTACTGAGCTCTGAAGAGAGCGTTTGAGGCTGTGCTACTCTTCTCAGAGGAAAAAAGGATAAAGAGAATCATTCTAGAAGAAAATGTGATTTGAAAGATACCAGGGACACTGGGCCCCGTTCTGCATAAGCTGTAGCAGGATGAAGTTTCGTTAAATAAGGTAAGGGTTCCTTCAGAATATGTGACTTTTCCACATTCTCTAAGCCTTTGGGGTATTGTCAGATCATATGTTTAAACAGTTTGGCCTGGAGAGGAGAAAAAAAAAATCTTTCAAATTCCAAGATGTTCTTGCAGTTGCTTGTCTTCAGGAGCAGTGCCTTTTCACTGAGTGGTTCACTCAGTGCTCTGCATAACTCTGCAAGAGTTAAGGAAAACACCCTGGTAGGATGCAGTGCCATAAAGGTGGAGAAGAAACAGAGGAAAGGTAAATAGTACTTTTATTGTTTGTGACATCAAATAGCAATCATAGGCATTTGCTGTGGGTTCTAAAGGGGAGCCCCTTTAGAACCCACACTTTAGCCCAAGTTCTCTCCATACTCAGCTCTATTGCCACAAAAAGATCCAAAACAGGAGCAGAACAAATTAAAACCATATCTTCAGCTTGCAGTAAGCTACATCGGGATGGGTTTTCTTATGGGGAACTTCAGTTAACTCCATTCCAGTGCTCAAATCTTCCCTAGCATGAACACCTTATTCCCACAACCCTTCTTTTGAACACACTCTGGCAGTGTTTTCCTCCTGTAGTCTGTAGCAAGCAGTCACATGAAGCTTACTCATCCGATTGATCTCATTCCCACATCCTGCACAGAGCCTAAAATTTGTACATGTAAATTGAGGACATTAGAAGACATGAATGAAAGAAGGAGAAAATGGATCCTGCCTGAAAAAAAATCACTGGCTTTTTTCATCTTAAAAGCTCTAAGTGAGGCTTCAGAAGCAATGAGAGTGTTAAGTAGTGGTTTATTTTAGCTAAGTTAAAAAAAACTGCCTAGCATTTCTGGTCAAGTTTGATCTTTTTCCTCCTCTCAGTTAGCTGTGGACACTTTCATAGAGCACACCCACCTTTTTTAAACTTTTCTTCCTGTAGATGCAGGAATAATCACCAGGCATTTTGCTCTTATTCATTGTACGTTAGCCTGACTATACATTTTTTCCCAGTAGCTTTCACGGGCTACAATGTTCAGTGGGGTGGCAAAAGCAATTTCATTGAATTTCATCCAGAATTTCAACCTGAATAACAGAAACATTGGTTTACATTCTTCTCCAGACTTTTTGATGATAATGGACCTGGAACAAGGTCTCTGTGTTCGTAATTTTTTTTCATTCTTTAGGAACAAGGAAAAGGGTGGGGGTTGCATAAGTCTTGCAACTGAATATTTTTCCTCTTAGATAATCCAGTTGCCAGTTCAATAATCTACTTCTGTGAGACAACAATGCAATTGAAATCCTTTCCTATTTTAGGCTATTCTGTTTTTAAAGTGACTTGCTGAAACAGTCGAAGAGTAAGAAAATTCTGTGCATGCTGTATGTATCTGACAACTGTTTAAAAACTTGTCTTCACCTGGATGCTCTTGAAAAAATAAAGTTTTTTATGATGCTCTTTCTTTGTGTTACATCAGTCTTCAACAATCCTTTCAAGTTTCCAGGTCTCATTTATTGCTTCCTCCTAGCATGTAACCAATAAGAATGGATGTCTGCAACAGAGAGAGAAGAGACGTCTGATTCATACAGACAACTCCTGTGGCTGAACTGAACTTTCAGGGTGAAACCCAACATGAAGTAAAATGAAAACAAAAGAGAGGAATTTAGTGAGTATACAATTAGAAGTAATATAGTGGCTGACATTACATAATAAATATTCTGTCTCATTAAAAATAAAAAAACCCACATTAAATACTTCAGGTAATAGAATGCAAAAAATGTTCTGTATTTTGTCCTGGGTGAGAAACTGAGTATTACTTGATTTACAATACATGAGTTGAGTCCCTTCCACATGCACCTCAGTCTATACCCAAGTAAAATGTAGCAGGGTTGAAATGCAGTATTTAAAGATTATGGTGACTTCTTGGGGCGGGGTGGGGGGGAAGTGGAAATAAATAGGATAA